>CM065295.1:77085535-77685535 GCA_032871835.1 Dipteronia dyeriana
GAACTACCAATTACTTTTCACAAGAAGAAGCAGATTCCACTATTGTGTACAAATCTTCCCAGCCACAAGCCAAACCGTAATCCCAATATACAGAGCATATTGATCGGGAACAGCATCCGACCTCACCCATGGTATATCAAAGACCACGATCTAACATGTAGGAGTCGATAAGACACTCAGGATTAAGATCACCCACATATAGTCATCGTTAGTTGATATATATGAATCTCATCGGTAAACGAATCTTGTGAGAGATTCATATAGATCATGGCTCATTCCTATATGATCACATCATACAAGGTGCATTCATTCCCATATCTCATATGAATAATTCAGGATAGAATCATCGTACATTACGGAATGGACCGCAGCTATAAATTAACCACAAATGAAGTACCCAGCTTTATTTGCTATCTATGGACTCTTTATATTGCACGTCTCTTACTGTATCCATCTGTATATGACACTCATATACACTGTTCGAGATTACATCCGGTAATCTTGGATGTTAAATATATGCACAAGTTATAAAATAAACAACACAACATGAATGAATTGAACTCTTTTTTTTTATTTCATAAATCCATTTACAAATTACATCTTTAGGGCATAAACCCCAACAATCTCCCACTTGCACTAAAGCATGTGAGGCATGTCTCGTAACCCTAGGCCATCTAGGTGACCTTAAAACACTTTAGCCGGTAAGGTCTTTGTAAATGGCTCAGCAAGATTGCTTGTGAGGCTAATTTTTGTGACGATCACATCTTCTCTCTACATCTTCTCTCTAATGAGATGATACTTCTCTCTATATGATTCCCTCTCTTGTGGCTTATTGGTTCTTTGGAATTAGCCACTACACCACTGTTATCACAATAAAGTGTGATATGCCTATCCAGATCTGGAACAACTTCCAGATCTCTCAAGAATTTAAGGAGCCAAACAACCTCTTTAGCAGCTTCACAAGCGACTACATATTCGGCTTCCATGATGGATTCAGTAATGTAAGATTGTTTGATACTTCTCCACACAACACCTCCACCACCCAGGGTGAATACTGATCCTGACGTGGATTTCCTAGAATCCCTGTCTGACTGGAAATCAGAATCTGTGTATCCTAACGGGATCAAATCCTGTCCGGAATACACTAGCATATAGTCTCTAGTTCTCCGAAAATACTTGAGAATTGTCTTGACAGCAACCCAGTGATCCAATCCTGACTTGAACTAGTATCTGCTGACTACTCCCACTGCATAGCAGATGTCCGGTCTCGTGCATAACATAGCATACATGAGACTATCTACTGCCGATGCATAGGGTACACGTCTCATATCCTCAACTTCTTGAGGTGTCTTAGAACAATGTTCCTTAGACAAGTGAACTCTATGCCTAGAAGGTAATTTACCTTTCTTGGAGTTTTGCATCGAAAATCGTACAAAAATCTTATCGATATATGATGCCTGAGACAGTGCTATGAGTTTGTTCTTACGATCCCTTATAAGTTGGATCCCTAGAACATAACTCGCCTTTCCCAAATCTTTCATTTGGAATTAGCTAGCCATCTAGCCATTTACATCAGACAACACTCCCACATCATTCCCAATGAGTAGAATATCATCTACGTATAGGACCAAGAAAACTACTTTCTTATCAATGATACGCTTGTAGACATAAGGCTCATCGACGTTCTGCTCGAAGCCATAGGTTTTGATCACATCATCAAACCTAATGTTCCAAGATCTAGATGCTTGCTTAAGTCCATAGATGGACCTTTACATCTTGCAAACCTTTTGCTCTTGATCTGGAGACACGAATCCCTCTGGTTGCATCATATAGATGCTCTTATCAAGATTGTCATTCAAGAATGTAGTCTTGACGTCCATTTGCCAAATTTCGTAATCGACATAGGCAGTAATGGATAAGAGAATCCTAATAGACTTAAACATGGCTACTGGCG
Organism: Dipteronia dyeriana; assembly: GCA_032871835.1. Classification (NCBI taxonomy): domain Eukaryota; kingdom Viridiplantae; phylum Streptophyta; class Magnoliopsida; order Sapindales; family Sapindaceae; genus Dipteronia; species Dipteronia dyeriana. The sequence continues at coordinate 77,087,490 of CM065295.1, forward strand.
AGAAGGTCTCTTCATAATCGACCTCCTCTTTCTGGGTATAACACTTGGCCACTAGTCTTGCCTTGAAGGTTTCTACCTTCCCATCTACCCTTCTCTTTCTCTTGTATATCCACTTACACCTATGGGTTTTACCTCATCCGGTAAGTCTACAAGATCCCAGACTGAATCAGAGTACATGGACTCAATCTCGAGATTTATGGCTTTAAGTCATTCCTCTTTAACAGGATCTTCCATTGCATTCTTAAATGTCAATGGATCATCAACACTATCAGCAGAGACAACATCTTGTCCCTCACCTATACCTAAATAGCGTTCAAGTTGTCTCACAACCCTCTCACTACACCTAGGTGGTAGTGTATCCTGATCAGGAACCATCTGACTTCCAGATGTTTGTGGATCAACAACTCTTGTTGATGAAGCACTAGTCTCACCTGGCTCCAACTCATTCAATACAATCTTAGAACGAGGTTTATGGTCACTAATATAAATGTCCTCAAGAAACGTTCCATTTGTCGATACAAATACTTATGTTCGGGACTATAGAAGTGTCCACATCTGGTCTCCTTGGAGTATCCTACAAATAGGCAGACCACATACTTGGAGTCTAGCTTTCCTGTTCTGTTCTTCAGCACGTGTGCTGGACATCACCATATGTGAAAATATCTCAAACTAGCTTTACGACCATTCCACAACTCTAGGGGAGTCTTAGGAACAGATTTGGATGGCACCACATTCAAAATGTATGCCGCTGTTTGTAACGCATATCCCCAGAAGGAATTTGGTAATGATGAGAAACTAATCATAGATCTCACCATTTCCATTAGGGTTCTATTTCTCATCTCCGCTACACCATTTTGCTGAGGTGTACCGGGAGCTGTGAGTTAGGAAACTATCCCATGCTCGACCATAAAGTCTTCAAACTCTTGGTCAAGGTACTCACCTCCACGATCCGATCGCAGTGACTTGATAGTCCTACTTAATTGATTCTCAACTTCAGCTCGAAATTCTTTGAACATTTCAAATGTTTCCGACTTTCGTTGCATTAGGTAGACATATCCGCAACTTGAGTAATCATCTATAAAGGTGACATACTACTCATAACCACCTCTAGCTTTAACATTCATCGGTCCGCAGACGTCTGTATGTATAAGCTCTAGCGGTTCTTTAGCTCTAAGCCCTTTTCCAGTAAAAGATCTCTTAGTCACCTTACCTTCCAGACAAGATTCGCAGACAGGTAAGGTGTCAACCTTTAACTCACTTAAATGTCCGCTTTTTACTAGTCTGACTATCCAGTCAAGGTTGATATGACCAAGCCTTAGATGCCAGAGATACGTGTCATTATCTGGAGAAATATTATATCGTTTAGTTTTTGGTTTTTTAACCTTAAACATTTCGGTGTTGAGTAGAGTAGTATGTGTTAACGGTCTTAACACATACAAATTGTTTTCATTAATTCCTGAACAAATATTCAGATCATTCTTTCCAATAATAACAGACTTATTATTAAAAGAAACAAAATATTTTTGTTCTAACAACTTACAAACAGAAATCAAATTCCGTGTAAATCCAGGAATATAAATACATTATCCAACAATATATAATTATTACAAAAACGTAATCTAATTAAGTCCACTGCTTGTGCCGACACGACATCCCTTGACCCCACACGCATTGAGAAGGCTTGCTCCTCTAGATGTGTCTAATAATCAGTCCATTGTAAAGAAGAACAAACATGGTTAGTGGCCCCCGAATCAACTATCCAGGGTGAAGAATAATCTTCTACTAAACACGACTCAAGAACAAGTAAATCATATTTACTTTTCTTGGACTTCTACTTGCTTTGGCCTTTCTTAGGTTTGGGCTTTCTTATGTTTGGGCTTACCCTTCGCTTGTATGCCTCTCGAACAGTTCGTGTGGCATTGGCAGCAGGCGTTGGAGGACATTCCTCCGTAAGCACAAACTTGAGGTCTTTGGTGACCAGTATTGCATTAATGTTAAGTTTCCACTTAGTGTAGTTATCACCAGTTAATATGTCGTTTACGAGAATTTGAAGTAATGCAGAAGACATTATTGCTGAAATAAATAAAACATTCATTCAATCATTTATTTAAAACAAGTGCGAGTGCTTTGGAATAAATTTAAACATGATGCATGCACATGTTTAACGAACTAGAACTACCCAAAAATTAGTTACTATACCACAATAATCCAACATACCACAAAGAAGTGTCGTCTTAGAGTCAGTCAAGTCTTTGCATGTTGGATCGAGACATTCTCAATCAAATGATATTCTAGAATAACTCTTCTTCCATATCATTCAACCATCGTTCATTCAGTCAGGTTTTTAATTAACAAACTTAATCAAAACCTTCGTGAGTGTAACCCATCATTTCAGATCTCACGAGCTTAATTTGAGAATTGTCACCTTAGGGTCGGTCAATCCCTATATACCCTCAGAAATCCTATCCGTTAGGAAGTCAACCTTGACATTGACCTTTGTGGAAACCCTCCTTAGGGAGGACGAAAGCAAAGCCGTCACGAGGCCCCACTCGGATCTCACGGTGTTAAACTAATGATGGAGACCGCAAGATATATATGTCATATATCCCTCTCCCACTCACTATTTTTAAAATTAGGTTTTTCTATTAAACGTTAATGCACCTAGATTCTACAGGATTAAACGATTAACATTAATCAAGTTATCTAGCGTATTAACTAATTAGAAACAAATTCTAATTAACTAATAAATTATTAATGATTTTTAACAATTAAAAATCTAATCTATTAGTGGATAATCTAAGTTTTTATAAACTATATACTAAGGTCAGATTATTATGTTAGTGTTTACCAAATTTTAACTATTAAAACTCTAACACTTTATTCGGTTAATTTAATATTAGGTAATTAATCATATTAATCATAATTACAATAAATGACCATATTAATCTAACTTATTAAAATCTTTAATAACTAGATTAATATTAATGAGAATTACCAAGTTTTCTAACCATTAAAAACTAATCTCATTATTCATAGCTAATTATGTATATTGCCCATTTTAATCACATTAAAAAAAATACATAAAATATCATGTTATGATTCATATATGACATATCAAATATATTTATGTAGGCACATCTAATCTAAATGACATACGTATGCATGACAATGCTTTTATCATCACATAATATAAAGCATACATGAATTGACCGAGTCTTGTGGATTATTTAACCTAAAAAATTGGAATCTAAAATTTCAAAAAAAAAAATCCTAAGGCATTCCTTGGTCTTCAAATCACTCCAATTCATCTCATGAATTCGAAACGGGAAATCTGCACTGAACGCACTAGGCAACACTTGCCAACGGAACCGTGCGTGAACAGTACCACGTGAACAGTATCCGTGAACAGTGCCGTGGACAGTACCTGTGACCAGTGTCGGTGAACAGTACCCACCGTGATCAGTATTGCCGTCGCGCGCGTTTCCAGTTCTTCGTTTATAGGTTATAATTTTTTATTTTATTTACAATACAATAATAGTAAAATAAAAATATAATAATAATAAAAAATTGAACAACATATAAACCCTAAATCCACAGTACCATAAAAATTTACGATCAACCATGTTTAAATTAAACAATTTAATTATAAACATTCATACAATCATAAAGATGGTGCCTCCACATTCATACATACAGGGGCATCGAAAACAATTTCATGTTCCGAAAAATAAATTGGCTTTGATACCAATTGTTCATACCAATTCCTATCTCATGGGTGTGGGCACGGTCCTAACTCCTTAGGGTGACACCCACATATACCTATCAGAGCACTCCTCTAAGAAGCCTCCGGGCGGAGAGCCACGCTTCGTCACGCTATCAAGTGTGAGAGTTCTCGGGGATCGGACAGTCGCCACTGCCTTTGCTCTGATACCAATTGTTGGAACCCCCGTTCACCGGTCACGCATCGGAACTAGATTTTGAATTTTTTATGCATATCATATCTGTATTTGGGACCAGTGAACTTTGGATCGTAATTATTTTTCGGAACTAATACATACAATATGTAAATACAGGAAACTGTAATCAACAAAAATAAGAAGAAGAAAATCTTACCAACGTTTGGAGGCTCCTTCACTTTTTGATATGCTCCTGTCTGAACCGATCTTATCAATGTTTGGAGACTCTTTCTGTTTATGATATACTCCTGTCTGAACCACTCGATCTTCCTCTCTATCTTTCGGAACTGGTAACTGCGTGTGGGTATCTCACGGTCTCAGGAACTTGAATGGAGGATGTAGAGAAATACTTGAAGAAAACTCTTTCTTTTCAATTTAGTGTACTGATTTCACACACACATGAATGAACATCTCATGCAAAATATATATATTGATTTTTTGTTCGTGTATCAGGTATACCACAAAAACAAAACAACTTTTTCTTTTCGAAAAAACAAAACACGCCTGCATCACCCATATATATATCATGGCCAATCACAAAAATATATATCTATTCTACTTGTGCTGTGCATTGATAAAAAAGTCAACGTTTATATATATATATATATATATATATATATATATATATATATATATATATATATATATATATATATCATTGATTGTATCCTATATAAACACTTATATATGTGCATCTCAATTTGCATCAAATACAATCTCTTATGTTATAATTGATATATATTTTTTAATTATTTTTTTTAAATATATCTAATATGTTAAAATGATAATAAGTATTTTAAATTTAAACTTAAATTCAAATACTTAGATAAATGATTTAGTAAAATAAAATAATCCTATTATTTTATCTTCATCTAAATCCACATATCAAATAACACCCTCCAATTAATAGTTAATTAATAATTCATAATTATCAATATAATTAAATAATCTAATTATTTAATTAATTTAACTATTAACATTCATTAATTAAATAATCTAATTATTCAATTAATTTCCGAATATATACGTGTCACTTTCGTAATACAATTAATTAGACAATCCAATTAATTAACCGTGACCCTTGTTACCTAAATCGATCGGGCTAGCAAGGGGACCTAATGAACCCACAGTATTTTGAGCTCCAATAATCTCCGGAATCATTAATTAAACTCTTTAATTAATATTCCTTGATTATTAACTCCGGTGTTATTCCACTAAAAACCCGAAACTGCACTCTCTCAACTGCAGACGTTTTTACACAGACCGATACAACTCGGTGTCCATTGATATAGCTATTACACATGGTGTGATCCTCCACAGTAGTTCATAATTAGAGCTAGGTCATAATAATTAGAGCTAGATCATAATGTCTGTTATACCCCTCTAATTACATATATCCTTTAAGTACCGTTGATTCTTTAATGAACAATAAATCTTATTTCCTTACGGGATTAGGAGAGTGCTTATATTGTCCAAGCCCCGAATCAACCCTTAAGGGAACTACCATCTACTTCTCACAAGAAGGAGTGGATTCCACTATTGTGTACAAACCTTTCTAGCCACAAACCAAACCGTAATCCCAACATACGGAGCATATTGATCGGGAACAACATCCGACTTCACCCATGGTATATCAAAGACCACAATCTAACATGAAGGAGTCGATAAGACACTCAGGATTAAGATCACCCACATATAGTCATCGTTAGTTGATATATATGAATCTCATCGGTAAACGGATATTGGTAAGAGATTCATATAGATCATGACTCAGTCCTATATGATCACATCATACAAGGTGCCTCCATTCCCATATCTCATATGAATAATTCAGGATAGAATCATCGTACATTACGGAATGGACCGCAGTTATAAATTAACCACAAATAAAGTACCCAACTTTATTTGCTATCTATGGACTCTTTAGATTGCACGTCTCTTACTGTATCCATCTGTATATGACACTCATATACACATTTCGAGATTACATCCGGCAATCTTGGATGTTAAATATATGCACAAGTTATAAAATAAACAACACAACATGAATGAATTGAACTTTTGCTTTTATTTATTTCATAAATCCATTTACAAATTACATCTTTAGGGCATAAACCCCAACACAAAGCACTACACATAAAAGAGGTATATATACCATTGATATGAATGATACGAATCCACTGGGTAGAACTCATCCTCAAAAACCGGCTTGTAAGGAGAGGGTGCCCAATGAGTTATATACCATTGACTAATCCCATACTTAGTCAATGTGGGATCCTAACAAATATCTATCCCCGTATCTGTTTGAGATATATAATCTCTATCCCCACATCCATCCCTATTTTTACGTGAGCGGGACGGATTCGGATAATCTGCTACTTAAGATAGAGATATCCATCTCCGCTCCGTTTATATCAGTATCCGATGAAAAAACTTATAATTTGTATAGTTTATAAGAAAAATATAACTAACATATGCAAGAGTACATTTTATCATATTTAAAGAGAAACAAATACATCCAATAAAATTCAAATATACAAATTAATAATAACTTATATAATTAGTTTAATGATCACATAATAAAATCTATAATGGATTCAGATGGGGATGGATGTCCATAGACGATATCTATCATCATCTCCGAAAATAAAATGGATATTAAGATGACATTCATTCCCACTCCGTTTCTGAAATAATAGTATCCATCCCCATTTTAATTGGAACGGATTCTTACGGATATCCGTATCCATACATAATTTTATCATCCCTAAATCCAATATTATTTTTGGAGCATGAAAATCAAGATTAGCAGTAAAAGTCCATAAATACGAAATGGATGGCAAATTGATGATAGCAATCACAATAACAGTAGTTATGTGTAAAGAAAATCACGATAATTGTTAGATTAATCATATTCATTATCATAATAACAATATCAGGTAGAGCCAAGAATGAAATTCTAATAGCTCAAGCAGTCAGCATTCAGGTTATTGAAAAGAAGTGATCTTTAGAATAATAATGGCACTGATGATGTTTCATGCTTTTAAAACACAAAACACAAACAAACAAAAAAAAAATAAACATAAACAAAAACAAAAAAAATAGTAGAGAAATAAGAATAAAAACCTTGTCTTTGGGTGTAAATTATAGAGATATGATTAGGGGTAGACATGGTTCGGTTCGGTTCGGTTTTGATTAAAACCATATTTAACCGATATATATTTGGTTTTTAAAAATGTGAATCGGTTTGAAACGTTTTAAACCTGAAACTGAATTGAACCAAACACCTTTATCTCGGTCCGGTTTAGTTCGGTTCAATTCGGGTTTGGGTCTACTGGGCTTTAAAGGTTTTTTATATGTTTTTCATTTTTTTGGGCCTTTAAGATGTATTTTTGGCATTTAGACTTAAACTTTTTCTTAAGAAAACGTAATATGTAAGAAATAATTTAAACAAAATACAACTCAATTTTGCAATCTAAATCTAAAATTTCAATCATATTCAGTCTACATAATTAATCAAAATATAAAATTTTCATAACTTCTATAAAAGTAAAAAAATGTAGTACATAATGTAGTCCAAAAACAAAACATCATCAACAAACAATCCATAAAAAAAAGGGATCTTAAGATTTTAGTCCATCTAGTTAGCGTTAATCTAGATTTGATCCACTAGTTTTTTGAATTACTAAATTTAGTCATTCTGTCGCGGTTTCCGTTTACTGACAACGTCAGAGGACAAAATGACCATACTGCCCCCGGTACCTATAAAAAGATCTTTATGCGCACCCCAGCCCAGAACTAAATGCACTCTGGAACAAGCCACCTTGGGCCACTGAATGCACCCCAGCCCAGAACTAATTGCACCCTAAAACAAGCACCTTGGGCCACTGAGTGCACCCTAGAAATTGCTGAGTATACCTCATTGCATCAGCTCGACGTCAACATGACGTCATGTCGTCTTCATGACGTCATGTCGTCTTCCTCAGCCAGTGACCCGTCGACGGCCCGACCCGGACCTGGCTTTTGACCCGGTTGACCCGACATGAAACCCTGCTGTTCTACACCGTTTTCGATCATTTTCTACCCAGATCGACGGCCGACGGTTTTCTGGTTCGTTTCCCACACATTCCAGTCTCTCACGAGCACGTTTTCCATTAAATCACCAAATTTAGAGAGAGAAATTAGAGTGATTGAGAAAGAGTGAGAGAGAAAGAGAAAGATGAGATCTGGAGAGAGGGTTTGGTGGTGGTGGTGCTTCAGATCGTTTGGTTTTTAGTGGTGGTGGTGGTGTTGAACGAGGGAGAGAGACTGAGAGGGAGATGAAGAGATCTGGAGAGTGTGAGGAAAGGATTGTGATCAATTTCTTAATTCCTGAAGTTTTGGGGTTATTGTTTTATAATTATTTGGGTAGATATATAATTATATAATTTTATCAAGTGTAATTATATGTATTTATGAAGGGTATTTGTGTCTTTTTTGGGGTCAATTTCTTAATTCCTAAAATTTTAGGGTTATTGTTTACTTATTATTTGGGTAGATATATAATTATATAAATTTATCAAGTGTAATTATATGTATTTTTGTTGTATCTTTTTTGGGGTCAATTTCTTAATTAATAAAGTTTTGGGGTTATTGTTTTAATTATTATTTGGGTAGATATATAATTATAAAAGTTTATTAAGTGTAATTATATGTATTTATGAAGGGTATTTGTGTCTTTTTCTAAAAAATAATTTATATTTTTAATTTTTAATATTAATTATTTTAATATATATTTTTGTTTTTTTAAATGTTTAAATGAAATACCATTTTTACCCTTATTAAAGAAAAGCTTCTAGAAGCTTTTATCAAAATTCCTATAATACTCTTGTTGACCTAACGGAAGTCAACGGAAAACTAACGAAATTGGACGGTAGGGACTGGATTCGGTATTGTCAAAGAACTGATGGACTAAAGTTAGTAATTCAAAAAACTAGTGGACCAAACTCAGATAAACGCAAACTAGAGGGACTAAAATCTTAATATTCCTAAAAAACATTGAACCTTACAAAATAATTAATTAAGATAATTCGGTTTATTCGGTTTGGTTCGGATTTGTATGTCCAAAACCAAAATCAAATTTCAAATCGATTTGAACCAAATAGAAGTTATAAACCGAACCAAACACCTTTAATTGGTTCGATTCTGTTTGATTTAATACGGTTTCGGTTTTTGTACCTCCCGTAAATATGATAAATCTTTTTTTTTTAAAGGTAAAAAGCTTCATTTGGCTAAAACTGAAAATCTACAAGTTGATGTGGGTATAAATTATATGTAAATTATATTATATTATCACATATAATAAAGAGTAAGTACGTGTTGTTTTATAAGTTAAATTTTTTTACTTTTTTTAAAAGATTTATGTAATTTAAAATAAATAAATGAATTGATTTATCTTAATTTAATATATAAAAGACAACAAATTTTATGATGAATAAAAAAAAAACCGTACATTTTGCTCGCTAAATTATCACGAAATTTCACATTTATACATGACATATGCATATTAAATTATTTGATCCTCGAATTTTCATAAATATATTAAATCGGTCTTCTAACAGAGAAAACTTTTTTGTTTACTTATCCTCAAACAGTACTGACCTCGCCAACAAACTACTACAGAACCCTACACACTGACACACCTACGACTCTACGAGCACCGTACCCCTTCATACATTTTTGATTGAAAAATACTATTTGACCAACAAGTTTATGCTCAGTTGCTCACTCATCATTTAACCATAGCCGAAAAGACTTGAATACCCATATAAATAGTTCATTATTACAAAATTACCTTTATATTATTAAATTTAATAAAACAATAATATCTAAAATTAATGTTGTGATCACCATGTAAATATTTTTTTTAAAAAAAACCATGTAAATAAATTATATTAATAAAAAAAACTTTTGAAGATATCAAATAATAATTATTGAACATCATTTTCGTTCCTTTTATAAAGTGAAGGTGTTCAGGTAGATACTTTCATTCCAACGACAATAAATCATTTACGTCATGTTTGGTTGGATGGAATGGAATAGAATGGAATAAAAGTAATTCTACTTGTTTGGTTTGTTAAAATACAACAGAATGAGGATTCCACCATTTTGGTGGAATGGACATTCCATCCAATAATCAATGGAATTTCCATTCCATTCCATTAACATATTTTTTTTTTTCAAAAATAACCCTCTTTGTCTCAACTATATTCTAAAATACTCTCCTTTCCAAATATGATATATTATTATATGTTATTATATTATTACAAATATATATATAAGTTATACTTTATATTTTTTTTCTTATTATATATTATTATATAATGTATATATATTATTATCCATAATATATCATGTTATTATAAATGTTTTGTAATTAGAGGTATTTTGATCAAAATACAGTTAATTCAATTCCTTTTAGTTGTTAGCCAAACAAAATGAGATTGATTCTAAAGTCCCAACCAAACAAAGAAATCAGTTTTCCATTTCTTTCTATTCCAATTACCATTCTACCACGATAACCAAACGATACCATAGTCCCCATAACAGATTAACATATACTTACAAGTTACAACCTCACTATATAGATCATGTTGTTCAATCACACGATGAGTGAAAACTAAAATTTATCAAAACCATATATATAAAGTGTTCTAAATTTGATTGAAAATAGGTAAGTGATTGAATATATCTTTTAATTTATATATTTGTACTTTTGATATAAATCAAACACAACTTTTCTAACAAAATCCGGTGTATCGGTCAACAGGCTAAATAACAATATTAGGATGGATATAAATGAATTGTTTGTAAATTGCAATCTATCTCCAAACTACACTTCACAATTTCTAAATTCCAACAGTTAGTATCTCAACCATTTTACTTTCAAATTTTTCCAAGACAAAAAGATAAGCTTATTTAAACTATAAGTTTTACCTGTTATTTAAAGAACTCATCAGATTATTTAAAGTATTCACCTCCCAACCACAGCTGAAACATAATTAACTCCCCAAACTTAACATTAATACACTACAACTGAAGCATAATTAACTCCTCAAACTTAAAATCAATACACTACAACTGAAACATAATTAAAAACATTAAGATTGGAGACTCATTTAATTAAAATCATTATAGATTAATCCTCTCCCTCTTCTTCTTTCTCTTCCTCTCCCTCTTTATCTTCTTCCTCGTTCTCATCACCTCCTTCCTCATCCTTGTCACTTGTCTCCTCATCTCCCTCTTCTGTCTCTCCCTCAGAACTTGTGTCATCCTCATTCTTATCACTTGTCTTCTCCTCTTCCTCTCCTGTTTCTTCCTCAGAACTTGTGTCATCCCCATTCTTATCACTTGTCTTCTCTCTCCCTCTCCTGTTTCTTTCTCAGAACTTATTTCATCCTCATCTTTCTCACCTTCTAAATCTTTATTTTCCTCTCCAGCATCACCTTTCCCTATACTCTCCCTCTCATTCTCTTCCTCTTCCGAATCTTCTTTTTCACCCTCCCCATCTTCATCTTCTTTTGCATCCTTATCATTGTTTTCATCTGCCTCTCCCCCATCTTTTTCATCCCCATCCTTGTTTTCATCCACCTCACCCTCATCTTCCTCTTCCTTAGGTATGAAGGTAATACGTGTACCATACTTTCCGACAGCATGATCATTTAATTCTATCTTTCTTTCCATTGCTAGTTTCAATGCCGGAAATATCCTACCTTTCCACTGATTATGTCTCCCCTTGAAATCGAAAGCAATATCGATTTCTTCCACTGTACAAGCCTGTAAGAAACGCTTTCTTAACAAAGCAAGTCTGGCTCGCTCCAACATTTCGACCACATTCTCTCCCTTATTTTCCCGAACCTTTAGATTTATGTACTCTCTGAACTCTTTGGGTGTTGTGGTAGCAGCCATGCTTTTTTGATAACACTAGTGTTTTTTTAAGTTTTGAGTGAAACACCAATGATGGGAGATGCAATTATATATAGACTTGTGTCACAGTCAAACTTGGTTCACAGTTTTGTGATGTTCACATGATTTTCATTCTTACGAAGTGTACAATTTGCATGATTTTTTTACTGTCTCAAGAATCCTTACTTATTTGACCGGTAAAATTTGCATGATCTTGTACTCTCTCAATTAACCTAACTTGTTTGACCAGTAAAATTTGTATGATTTTGATAATAACTTATTTAACTAGTAAAAAATGTTGATGCTTCCGTTAGTGAAAATCAAGTGATAATGAAAATTTTGATCTCAACTAATTTGACCAAGTAAAAAAAATTGATATTTGTAAATTACCATCTTCAAATTTGATGCATGTGTTGGCAAAGATGATAGTGATTGAAAACGATCTCAAACTGATTTCTTCTTCTGCCATTACCTTCTTCCTGTTAGAATAGGAATGGGAATCCTACTACTTACCGACTTCATATTGTTTTGTATTTGTATTTATTATTATGACCCTCTACTTTCAAATATTTCAACATTTCTCCCTTTTCTTGTTTGTTTTTTAAGATTCTCCTAAAAGGTTTTACCGTTTTTCAAAACCAGCCCACTAGTTTCATATTTATTAAAACCTTTTGTATGAGATTTTTGGTGCTCAATAAGGGGTTCCTGCCATTTAAAATGTTCATTGGAAGATCTAAATACCTTTCCTTTCCGATTTAATATGTGAAGAAAGCGTAATGAATGAAGTGAATGTGGAGTTAAAGCAAGAAGCAGAATTTTTCAGCATCATTGTGATCATTCCTTGGATAACTATGATCTTGTTGTGTTGAAAATTGTTGCCATCACAAACTAAAGTAAATACTGTACCGTGATAATTATCTTCAAATATGACCTACATTGGGTTTGGTTGTTCACATGCTCGCAACTATCTGTCAGTTTACTGTACATCCTAACTTATTATACAGCTCATTATCAGTCTCCAAGGCGGATGATGTGCTTGTGGGACAAATCGCAATGGCAAGGAATGCCTCTATATTGCCACATGAGATTATGATTCTGATACCTAAATAATTTGTTAAACAAATATTTTGCAGTCAATAGCTAGTAGTTGTATCTAGCCTCTTCAAATTTCCCTTCTAATTCTTTTCTTTATTTCTTTTTCTTTTTCTTTTTCGGCGGATAATGTGCAAGGATCTTTTCCATACCCATCATAGTTGTGTATTTCAAACCATAGAGATAGCGGTAGATGGATATTTGACTCCCTTTAAATTCACAAGTTCTGTTATTTTATGCACCTTGCACCTGCTTTATCATCAATTTTATTACACCACTGGGCATTTTTTTTGCCCTACGTTCCTTGAAATCTACAAAATCTTGTGTAATTTGATGACGGTACAGACGGCAACCGAGTAATCCAATTGTCCATAGCAAAGCTATAGAGAATCTGAGACCGTATTAGTCTTAACCAGCTGAACGTGGCTTGAGGCTTGTCAAGTACAAATAAATTTAACATAACAGAAAATGATTAAACACACATTAACCTTTGATTCTACACAAAATCCAGTTAAGATAATAGAAAGAAGAATGGTTACAAGAAAGTTAACATACTACCAATTGAACCCCTTGAGGTACTCTTTTCTTCAATTGCTTGACAAGTTTTCTAACGGCTTGTTTTCTCTCGCCATCCTCAAACTCGAAATAGGATCCCACTAAATATGGACTTGTAGGATTGATAATCATTTTCTCGAGCATGGGGGCATTTTCAAGAAAGTAGAATGCAAGTTCAAGATCGATTGAACGCCCAACAAATCCAATGAATTCCGCCACCTTGAGGTGTTCAAGAGGACATTTAGGAAACTCATGTAGTTCTCTTTTGCCACTCCCGCATATTAACTGCAAAAATGAAATAAAATAACATCATTTACGAAATGCTAGATAACCGGTCAACTTCAAATCAAAGAGGAAACCATCGTCAACCTACAATTAGTAATACAATATTTGAAACATAATACAAGCTTTTTCTAATATGCATTAATTACCTTTAGCGTAAATTTGTGCAAGAAAGGACAAGCCTTTATTATTTGAGTCAAATCAAAGAGATTGTGGTGATCAGAGGCATTAACTTTAAAAATTAAGTGCCTTAGTTTAGGTAATTCAAAATGTGGAAATTGTATCCTCTCCTGAAAAATCAGAACATAAAAACATGATATAAAATTTGAAATTTTATTCAAAAACACACATCCATGAAGTTTTGAATACTAACCTTTTTTAAGTCTAAGAGCAACTCAAGAGTCTCCAACTGGGAAAGATATTGAATAATTGGGTCAATAAGATTCTTTAGTTGAACATCGTATCTTCCACCAATGGATACATCAAGGAGTAAAGGAACATTCTGAACATGTAACTTGATTTGTGGCCCATAATATTTAAACGACAAAAGACTTGAGGCTGATATTTCGACTTCTTTAATGTAATGGCAGCAGTTAATGTCAAGGTGCTTCAATTGGATTGAAGAACCAGCAACCTTTAAGCTTAATAAAGTCTTTGAACCAAACACACTCAATCGTTCAAGATAAGGACAATTGTATATAAAAAACTCAACAATCTCTGTGTTAACATCCACAAATTTTAAAGATAGAGACCTTAAAGATTTGATAATAGATAAACCATGGGAGCTTTTGAGTGTGTTATAACATTCAACAGGAAATCTATATTCCTTCCAATTAATTCCCACAAACCGATGAAAATTCAATTCCAACATTTGAACTCCCTTAGCTAAAGCTGTGTGGATCCAATTTGTGATGTAACTTTTCTGGTTATCACCCAAATCAAAATGTATTCTAAACTCATTAATATATCTGCCTCTATGCAATTCCAAAACCTTGCCCACCCAGTTGATATACTTTGACCTTTTTTCTTCTATTTCTGATTCGTTTGGCCTTTCCCCAATTTTTGTATTAATGTTCCACATTGTTTTTGGAGCATGAAAATCAAGATTAGCAGTAAAAGTCCACAAATATCTCCATCTACTGGAAACAACACTAGTCCTAGCAGCTTCTAAAAGAGTTAACCGTGAGAATATATTAACAATAATATCGTCCGGAAGTCTACTAAGGCAACACTCAGGAAGTTCATCATTCTCGGTATTAATTGAAACCTGATGGAAAAAAATAGAATAAAAATCAACAAAAACAATTCAATCATTCAGTATTCATAGATACGAAATAGATGACAAATTGACAATAGCAATGACAATAACAGTAGTTATGTGTAGAGAAAATAATCCTATTCTCCAGAAACTATTTCTTCACTTCAATCCTGATTAGTTTTCAGTTGGCTATGGAAAGAAACAGAGTGATTTCTGACTAGATGCAAAGGCAACATGACTAATTTGTTTAATCTCTTCTTCAATATCCTTTCTTCCAAGTCCTTCAACACATTTTCCTTTTGGTCAGTGACTACATATAACAATATTCATTTATCATAATAACAATATCGGGCAGAACCCAGAACGGAATTCTAAAATCTCAGCTCAAGCAGAGATGATGTTGTTGAAAAGAAGTGATCTTTAGAACAATAATGGCACTGACGATCCTTCATGCTTTAAAAAACAAACACAAACACAAAACGAAAGCAAAAACAAAAATCTAAAAAAAAGAGACTAGAGAAATAAGAATAAAAACCTTGTCTTTGGGAGGTGGAGAGTTTAGGCGCCTTCTCTTCATCATCAACTCTGAAAAATTGACGAAATTGGATTGATTATGAAATTGAGAACTATGTAAATAACAAGAAGAAAAGAAAGAGATTTTAGAGAATGGAAAATACCTGCATCAAACTGCTTTCTTCGATCGTCTGCTTCCCGTCTGATTAGGAATGGGAATCCTATTCCTCACTGACTTCGGATGGTTTAGTATTTGTATTTATTATTATTATGGCACTGCCCTATACTTTCATTTATTCTATATTTGTCCCCCTTATGTTTGTATTTCCATTTGTTATTGACCCTCTACTTTATAATATTTCTATATTTCCTCTTCTTCTTTTTTTAAGATTCCCCTTATGAAGTTTGACCGTTTTTCAAAAAAATCCCTCTATTTTAAAACTTAGATCAAACCTATTGTATGAAGATTTTGGTACTCAATCAATCTGGGATTTAAAGTTTAAACTAAAAATTGAAATTATTGAGATATAATTGAACCTACAACTTCGGTGACATTGATATGAATTACATTATAAATTTATAAGTGACAAAAAAAACTATGTTGCCTTTAAATATAAACAAAAACTAAATACTATATCCTTACAGTATTTATAATGTAATAAGGGAGAATACATTTTATTCCATATGTTATAGTATTTAGGTCCCAATAGCCCTATTATAAATGTGATACTTAAAAAAAAAAAATCAAGAAATGTTATATAATTCATGAGCATGACATATGGATATTAAATTGTTTGATCCTCAAGTTTTCATAAATATATCAAAATGGTCCATGTTATAAATTTTTTTTAACAGTCAAACATTATGTAATAATCAAAATACTTGTTGCCCTTGGTTTAAAATAATTGGCCGAAAATATTATTTGATCATTAACTTTGAACTTTTCTCCTTACACTCATTTTATCTACGTATCTTTCGGGTCTTCTCTTTGAGGATAAGACTTTCGAACCGGGTAGTGAATCCGGGTTCGTGGAGCTCCACCAGATGGCCAAATTTGGGTATAGAGTGGGGAGGAAGGTGTGGCGAAAGCTTGTATTGGATTTGAAAAGATCCGAAATCATATCCGAATCGTGTGTACACTAGATTTCGCTACCCGGGTCGGATTTTCTGAGCAATGGGAGTGTCAAGATATTGCCTGTGTGGTCTCACGCTGGGTTCGCATATTACTGTGGTGGGCAAGCCGAGACCGGCGCACCCGGAGGGTGATTCCGACATTGCGTTGGTGAAGGACGGGGACGAAATGATGGTTTTGCAGTTCAAGATGGAGTTGCAGGGATTGAAGACCGTAGAAGGGGAGGACCCGCTTCGGATTCTTCATTTCAATCCGAGGTTGAAAGGGGATTGGAGCGGGAAGCCGGTTATCGAACAGAACAGGATGCAGTGGGGTTCGGCTTTGCGGTTCGAGGGTTGGAAGTCCAAAGCTGATGAGGAGACTGGTGAGTAGCCCTCTGATAAAATGTGTTTGTTTTGTTAATAACTGATTTTATTGGTCTTGTTAGAGTTTGTGATAGTTTTTAGGATGATTTGAGTGTTGAAATGCATCTTGTTTCTGGTTTTTTCCGGATAGTGATTGTAACTGTGAAAAGAATGATTGCTTGGAATATGATGTCCGCATGTAAAGGAGAAGATTGTGTTGCATATGTTGTTTTTTTCAATAATTATTTTGTGCAACCTATCATGGGCATCTAAATTTGATTAAAAGTAGCTGATTGTACTTTTTTTTGGGTGATTGTATGTTTCTATGATTGGTAAGAATTGGAGTCTCTTAGATGTTATATATTAGGTGGAGAATAGAACAATCAACCAAGTAGAATTGAAGTGTGGTTTGCTGGTTTGTATAATATATATGTGATTTGTTGAATCTCTAAGTGTTTAATCGGGTAGAGAAATGCTACCTGTTTGCTTTATGTGTGATTGCCTGGGTTTTGGACTATAGAACACATAAATCTTAGCTGAAATTGGTGTTTAAGTTGGGAAAGGGAGAAATTTCAGTTGATTACGATGAAATTTGGCTTCTTAGTTAGACTCTTAGATGACACTTGCTCAAATTTTCATGTTCAATGGAATTTTTACATTTCACTTTTTTTGGAAAGTTTGTGTGTGGGTGACATATATCTAGCATTTGGTTGCGATTTATATTGTGTGGTTGTGCCTTATAATATGCAGGTCAGGTTTAACATGCTGATAGAAAGTACAATAAGTTTATCTTATGCTACATAAATATGGCCTGTGTATGTAACTCCTTTTTTTATGAATATGAGAAGTCTTCTTTTGCTTGTAACTTGAAGCAGAGATCATAATATCCTTGCAGTTGCATGCTCATCTTCATAAATAGACTTCTTTAGAGTAACTAATTGCCCTTGGCTCTATAACTTCATTTATCTTTATTGTTGTCACCTAATTGGGTAATCCTCTTAATCTGCCTACAGTTGATGGACAAGGGAAAGTGTGAGAAGTGGATCCGTTATGACGATGAGCAGTCAGAACAGTCTAAAGATACATGGTGGCTGAAGCGGTTAATAGGCCGAACGAAGAAAGTGACAGTTGACTGGCCATTCCCATTTGCCGAGGACAAGCCTATGTTCTGACTCTTAGTGCTGGTTTGGAGGGTTATCATGTTACTGTTGATGGGAAGCATATTACCTCCTTCCCTTATCGCACTGTGAGTAATGTCCCACAATTTATTGATCTCATGATGAATGTTGATGGCTCTTAAGGTTGTGTGATAATGTTGACAGGGATTTACCCTTGAGGATGCCACTGGACTAACACTGAGCGGGGACATTGATGTCCACTCGATATTTGCTGCTTCTTTGCCTACATCACATCCTAGTTTTGCTCCTCAGAGACATCTAGAGATGTCAAGGCAGTGTCAAGCAGATGACAGGCTCCACCTCTTCTTGAATGGCCTGTGGAGCTTTTTATCGGTATCCTTTCGGCAGGCAACCATTTCACAGAGCGCATGGCCGTGAGGAAATTTTGGATGCAGCATAATCTTGTTAAATCTTCAAATGTAGTGGCTCGCTTCTTTGTAGCATTGGTAAGCAAAAACTATCTTAGCATGAGCTCTTAGAATGTTAATTGTTTAGCAAGTAAATTTTATGTCGGAAGTTCTAAATACCTTCCCTTTTCCAATCTAAAATGTGAACAGAGTGCAAGGAAAGAAGTGAATGTGTAGTTAAAGAAAGAAGCAGAATTTTTTGGCGACATTGTGATCGTTTCTTACTTGGATAACTATGATCTTGTTGTGTTGAAAACTTTGCCATCTGCGAATATGGGATGAGTAGTGTAATAATTATAATCACAAACTTAAGTAATATGTGTGATAATTTTTTAGACATGACATTCATTGGGTTTTGTTGTTCACAGGCTCGCAAACTATCTGCCAAGTATATTATAAAGTGTGATGATGACACATTTGTAAGAGTGGATGCAGTTATTGATGAAGCAATAAAAGTACCCGAGGGCAGAAGCTTGTACATTGGGAACATTAACTACTACCATAAGCCCCTGCGTTAAGGTGAATGGGCAGTGACATATGAGGTATTGATAGACTTCTTGATTTCGTTGTTTCTATGTTTATGCATACTTCAGATTACATGTTCATCTGAATGAAATATGGTTCTCAATGTTCATTGTCAATGTTGTACATTCTTTCTTCTTCCGCTTTGTTTTTTGATATGATGTTGTACATTCTTGCTGACACCTTTGTAAGAGTGGATGCATTTTTGTTTTGGGGGGTTTCAGGAGTGGCCAGAGGAAGATTATCCACCCTATGCAAATGGACCAGGCTACATTTTGTCGTCTGACATTGCAAATTCCATCGTGAATGAGTTTGAAGGCCATAAATTAAGAGTAAGTGATGGCTTCACTCTTGTCTGTACGGGTTGTGTCATGTGTGGGTGATGGGCAGGCATGCATCTATGATTCTATGCTTGCCTGTCTCTGCACGTGCCCCCAGGTGTGTAGGTCTTGGTGGTTGGCATAGCCTTAACCAAGTGTTGAAATAATATTCTCTGTGCAGTTGTTCAAGATGGAAGACGTGAGTATGTGAATGTGGGTGGAGAAGTTCAACAGCACTAAACCAGTGGAGTACGTACACAGCTTAAAGTTTTGCCGGTTCGGGTGCATCCTAAATTATTACACAGCTCATTATCAGCCACCAAGGCAGATGATGTGCTTGTGGGACAAATTGCAAATGCAGGGAAAACCTGTGTGTTGCAACATGAGATGCTTATGATGCCTAAATAATTTGTTAACAAATTTTTGCAGTCATAGCTAGTAGCATCATTTATTTGTATATTCTGTGCTCAGTTGTATCTAAAAATCTACACAAATTTCCCTTCTAATTCTGTTATTATTTTTCTTCTTCAGTAGATAATAGTGCAGGGAACTTTTCCATACCCCATCATAGTTTTGTAATCTATACCATAAAAAATAGCAGTAGATGGATATTTGACTCCCTTTAAATTCACAAGTTTTGTTCTTTTATGTCACCTGGCTTCTCATGAATTTTTTAACACACGGTACCAAGAATCGAGTAAGCCATTTGTCCATGGCAAAGCTATATAAGGAAGCAGAGATTTTATTAGTCTTAACCAGCCGAATGTGGCTTGTGGCTTGCCAAGTACTGATAAATTTAACATAACAGAACATGATTAAACATGTATTTTAAAATTGTAACCTATTCGACACAAAATCCAGGTAAGATAATAGTCATGATTACATTCCTTGAGGTAATTTTTTCGTCAATTGCTTAACATGTTTTCGAATTGCTTCTCATCATTCTCAAACTCGAAACAGGATCCCATTGAAAATGGATTTGTAGGATTGACAATCGTTTTCTCGAGCATTGAGGTATTTTCAAGAAAGTAGAATGTAAGTTCAAGTACGATTGGATGTCCAACAAACCCAATGAATTCCACCTCCTTGAGGTGTTCAAGAGAACATTTAGGAAACTGACATAGTTTCCTCCTTTTACCACCATCACATATTAACGCAAAATTGATCAAGAAAACGACTTATCATTTAGAAAATGCTAAGATTACTAGTCATATACAATTTCAAATTAATAATATACAATATTCCGAACATTAAGTGTAAACTTGTGTAAAAAGGAGCATGCCTTTATCAGTTGAGTCAACTCAAGGAGGCTACCATGATCATTTACATTAAAATTTAAGCGTCTTAGTTTAGGTAATTCAAACGGTGGAAATTGTATCCTATCCTAAAAAAGTATAGGGTAGAAAATAAGATAATAAATTTGAAAGTTCATTTAAACATGTGTATTGAGGTTTTGACTGTGGAAGATAGGGAATAATTGGGTCAATAAGATTTCTTAATTGAACGTGAAAGCTTTCACTGATAGATACATCAAGGAGTAAATGAACATTCTTAATATGTAACTTGATTTGTGGCTCATGATGTTTAAACCACAAAAGACTAGGGGCCAAATGGCCAATATTTCGACTTCTTTATTGGAGCGGCAACGGGAAATGTCAAGGTGCTTCAATTGGATTGAAGAACCTGCAACCTTTAAGCTTAATAAAGTCTTTGAACCAAATACACTCATTAGTTCAAGATGAGGAAAATTGAATACCAAAAACTCAACAATCTCTATATTAACGTGCACAAATGTTAGAGATACCTTAAAGATTTGATAATAGATAAACCACGGGGCCTTTTGAGGGTGTTATAACATTCAACGGAAAAGCTATGTTCCGTCCAAATAATCCCCACAAAGCGATCAAAATTCAACTCCAACTTTTAGCTAAAGCTGTGTGGATCCAATTTGTGATGTAACTTTTCTGGTTATCACCCAAGTCAAAATGTATTCTAAACTCATTAATATATCTGCTTCTATGCAATTCCGATACCTTGTCCACCCAGTTAATGTACTTGGACCTTTTTTCTTCTATATTTGTTACGTTTGGATGTTCCCCAATTTTAGTATTAATGTTCCACGTTGTTTTTGAAGCATGCAAATCAAGATTAGCAGTAAAAGTCCACAAATATCTCCATCTACTGGAAACAACACTAGTCCTAGCAGCTTCTAAAAGAGTTAACCGTGAGAATATATTAACAATAATAACGTCCGGAAGTCTACTAAGGCAACACTCAGGAAGTTCATCATTCTTGGTATTTGAAACCTGATGGAAAAAAATAGAATAGAAATCAACAAAAACAATTCAATCATTCAGTATTCATAAATACGAAATAGATGACTTATTGATGATAGCAATCACAACAACAGTAGTTATGTGTAAAGAAAATCACGATAATTGTAAGATTAATCATATTCATTATCATAATAACAATAGCAGGCAGAGCCGAGAATGGAATTCTAATAGCTCAAGCAATCAGCGTTCAGGTTATTGAAAAGAAGTGATCTTTAGAATAATAATGGCACTGATGATGTTTCATGCTTTTAAATCCCAAACACAAAAAGAAAACAAAATAGAGAAATAAGAATAAAAACCTTGTCTTTGGGTGTAAATTATAGAGATATGATCAATCTTTCTTTTTTCTTTCTTAAATGTCAAAAGCTTCATTTTGCTAAAACCGAAAATCTACAACGTGATGTGGGTGATATAATATTATCACATATAATAAATAGTAAGTACATATTGATTTCTAATGGTATCTTCAACCCTTGCACCATTCACCAAATTGGAGCATGAAATCCTTCCAACCCAGTGCTAATAACCACGCCAGAATGGCTTCAAGCGAAATCCAGCACCAGAAGTAGCGCATTCCGGTGAGATGCGTTACTTTGCTGTTTTTTTTATTTTGAGTCCCTCAATTTTTAAGTATTCACATATTCAGTATATTAAATAATTTGATCCCTTATTTAAAAACTTATTTAATTACAGTTTTACAGATATATTCCAGTTGTATCCTTATAGTTATCTAATGCTTTTAGTTAATATATATTTGTTTTAATTGAATAATTATTTATATTAATATTTATAATAAACTTAAATAAAGTATATAATATAAAAATTACTAAATATCATTAATAATAAAAAACACTACATTGAAAATAAAACAAATAAAATCACAAAAACACTACATTGGAACCAAAACAAAAAAGCAACAAAAACACTACATTGTATTTGTTTATTTATTTTATGAAATGTAATGTCGGAATTCAATTAATAATAAATACAATATTTTAGTTAATTAAATTTAATTTACTAGTTTATTAATTTCTTAATTTCTTAACTTATCGTAATATTATATTAATTGAGGGGTCAAATGTTAATTATTAAGAAATAAAAAAAATGAATATCGAGAGAATATTCGTTTTAGGGGAAGATTTGGTACAATGAGTTAAAGATAATGGAGTGAAAATTACTATAAAATTATAATAAATTGGTACAATGGATTGGAGATATTCTTAGTTATCACAAAATGTCACATTTATGCATGACACATGCATATTAAATTATTTGACCCTCCGATTTTCATAAGTATATTAAATCGGTCTTCTAACAGAGAAAACTTTTTTGCCCTGGTCTACTTATCCGCAAGCACTACTGACCTCGCCAACAAACACAACCCCTGAAACCCCCCTTACACACCACACCCACACACCTACGACTCTACGAGAACCGTACCCCTTCATGCATGATTGATTGAAAAAGAGTTTTTGACCAACAACTTTATGCTGACTCACCATTTAACCATAGCCAAAAAGAATACCCATATATAATTGTTCATTATTACAAAATTACCCTTATTTATTAAATTTATTAAAATAATAATATCTAAAATTATTGTTGTGATCACCATGTGAATAATCTTTTTTAAAAAAAAACCATGTAAATAATTTAATATAATGATTTTACGCCTTTATTATTATATTAATATTTTTTAAGAGAAAATCAAATAATAATTATTGAACCTTATTCTTATTCTCATTTCTCTCTCGTAAAAAAACCAAAAGATATATTCAATCACACAATGAGTGAAAACTAAAATTTATCAAAAACATATGGTATTCTAAATTTGATTGAAAATAGGTAAATAAGTGATTGAATATGTCTTTTGGTTTATATATTTATACTTTGGATGTAAATCAAACACAACTTTTCTAACAAAATCCTATGTCTCCGTCGACAGACTAAATAACAATATTGGGATGGATGTAAATGAATTGTTTGTAGAGAAAATCTTCAATGGGATAAGACCGTCCCAATGAGATTGCACCATTTATCTCACGTACATAAATATATATTATAAAACTATAATTTGGTACAATCTCATTGGACGGTCTCACCAAGTGGCAATGAGACCGTCCCATTGAAGATTTTCTCCTTATATAAAATGGAGGTGAAGTACCATGCCATTTTTGTATTTTGACAATTCTATTCTAAAATACTCTATTTAAAAAAATATAAAAATAAAGAACAAACTTTTTAGAAAACTCAAACGAAAACAACTATTCACTTTGCAGATATAGCCCTCCGCCCCTCCCACTCATGAGTTTCTAGTAACATTAACCTTGGTTTTTTTTTTTTTTTTTTTTTTTTTTATAAGAAGGGTCGAACAAAACATTTTTCTATTTCTTAAGTTAGTTGACCGATCTTTTTTAGAGAGAAAAAATATCAAAATGTTCGTTGGAAGTGGAATGAATTGTTGGTCTTATTAGTACAAGACATATGAAGGATTAATACAGTTCCTTCTGATATACCTTCATTGTTTAGAGCAAAAATATAAACAAACATAAAGTATGTTACCATTCCACAAATGGAATTAGGGAAGATTATTAGGTACTTGAAATGTGACATTCTCAAAGTTGGTTTCACGCATCACTTTTTTTTTTTTCTTTTTTTCTTTTTTCATTTTTTTTTTTTTTACAGTTCATACACCATTGGTGTCAAGAAAAATAAAATTTAAAATATTTGAGAAAAAATATGATTTTTTTAGGGGTTGTGAAAGTTAAAAAGAAAGAAAACTAAGTGCTCGTGTGGCTGAGATTTTTACTGGTTCAAAGGGTCTACAAACGTCTATTTAGAATTTTTAGAGTTGTTAGGTTGGTCTTCTAACGGTGTCTATTTTTAATTGAATAGATACTAATAGAGTTTAAACTCTACAAGGCAAAAGCTCATGGGGAGGTAGACATTTTTTTAAAAAAAAATCTACCAACCAAACAATTATATATATTTAAAAAAAAAACTCTATTTCTAATAGATCTACTACAAGGAGATCTTTTACCAATAGAGGTTTTTCAAAAACCCAACCAAACAAGTTTTTAAATTTAAAATTAGAGTGCATCTGGAAGAAGTTTTTCATTTACCGTTTTTTTTTTATAAAATAAAAATAAAAATAAAAATAATATTTTTGGTGTCAATTTCAAAATCTGAAAAACACGTCCGGCTACTGAAAATATTAACAAATTAAATGTAATATCAAATTTGCTTTTTTTTTTTCCACATTATAACCTATTATTATTCAATCATTTAACACTAAATCCATAATTTAGAAATAACTTTATGCTTATTTACCTTTTAACCATAGCAACATATAAATAATTCATTATTATAAAACTACCTTTATATTATTATGGGCAGGATCTATGGCCCTAATTTTTGACACAATTTGTTATATAATGTATTGACCCTTAGATTTTAAATGATTGAGATGGAGCTGTAGTTTTAAATACAATAATTTTAATGCATCATTTATAGCTAATTCTTCTCTCCTTTATCTTCTTTGGGTGGTTAAGATATTGATTGATTTTTACAACCATTTTATCGATAACAAATAACATACTTTAGAAAAGTCAATATATATATATATATATATAAGAGGATTCAAATCCCTTCATTAGATACACTATTGGTAGCTTTCCTCTCTCTTCCCAATTGCCTCATGCTGCCGCAGTCTTGAATAAAAAAAAAACTTGCATATTTTTTCTCTTTAGGGTTTTTAACTCTCTCTTCACCTCTCTAGAAATCGAAAAATCGGAGCATGTTTCGTTCTATGTTAGATATTTTTTAGGTTCATAGAAATATTCATAGGGTTCATACCTAGCACTGTAACTCCTGGCCCAGTCGCCAATTACAACCCAGAAGAAGACTCTAGTGAACCTGTTGTTAACTTGGTCCCTAGGAGAAGAAGGCCCAGGCCCAAACCTGAAAACCCAACACATGTGGCCCATGTTCAAAAAACCCTGGAACAAGTCGCCCAACCAATACACACTTATGACCAAGGCCAAGGCCAGACCTCACCTACTCCCTCACAGGTCCTGACAGAAATTATTGACCCAGAACCACCTGTCCGTTTCATTAACGTTATTGACACTAAATCTAGCATTAGATTTAACCTTTTGATTACTAATTACTATTCCCCCCAGAATCAGCAATTGAGGGAAAAAATATGAGAAAAACTACTCTGATAACAAGAGAAAACAGTTTTATAAAAGATGGACAAAAAACATTGAGACTCTTAACCAAAATATACCCTTCTTCGAATGGTACAAAAATAGAAAGAATTTTGAACAAAACTGCATTGCCATTGATCAATCAAAAGTTAGAACATACAAAACTAAAAGAGGAGAAGAAAAACAAATCCATCATCCTCCCCGACACTTCGAAATCCAAATGCCTAATGACGACATTGAAGGTAGTACTAACACAACTCTCTGTACGCCTTTTATTTTATTAGACGAAGAACTATCCAATACCACACCTTCATCTTCACACCAAATATGAGTGGTAATGAGACAAAATAATTATACTAATTTTTTTCTAAATTCCATAGGAGAACAACTAGAAAAGATCAACCTAAATCTTTCCCAAACGTCTATTTCCCCTACAAAAGAAAACCTTCCCGAACAAGTTTTCGTTCCCTATGAAATACCAACCTCATCCCACAGAGATCCGAGAAAGGGAAAAGAAAAAATATATGGGCAACCTATCATGTTCCCTGACAATACCGGCATTGAAAAATGCTTCGACAAACTCATCGATGAAAGGGAACTTTTAACTGCCTTAGAAGAAAGACTTAAGAACTTACCAAAAGAATAACCCATCCACTATCCTAATATCCAAACCATTGACAAAACCATCCTGGATCTTTCCAGTGAGGAGGAAGAAGAAGAAGAGATGGATTTTCAGAACATGGTACAAAGGATAACTTCAAGTAACAAAGCCGACAGTTACAACCAGACCAGATATTACCAAAATACCAAACCTTATTATCCAAAACCCACTCCTCTTGACCTACGATATGAAGAGACTGTTCCTTATCGAGCCTATACAGGTAATGCCTACTACCAGTTCAACATTGACTGCTTGTCAGAGTACCAAATCATCACTGTTCTCAGACAAATGCATACCATATGATATATTTATATTAAAAAATAAATATGTCTCACTCCGACGTTGTCATGTCCATAACCACCGGATTCGAATGACAACTATTTGGTTGGTGGACCCATACCCTAAGCCCAAGCGCCAGGAATAGCATCACCAACCATACCAAGATCATAACCACTACATTACCAACAAGACCCGCTACAACTGACCCAGCCTGTTTTATACCATCTTCTTCAACCCAAACTACTACCACTACCTCTGAGCCAGATGGAATAGAAGTTTTATGTTATATGGTTTTAATGAACTTTGTTAGAAACCCCAACATCAACCAAGGAAAAGATTTTTCAAAACTCCAAAATTTAAAATGTAAAAGACTTAGTGATTTCAAATGGTATAAAGACATTTTATTGACCAGAGTTTTGCAAAGACCTGACAATGCTAACCCTTATTGGAAAGAAAAATTTATTGCTGGTTTGCCAAAACTCTTTTTCAACAAAGTTAGAGATGAAATGGTTAGACAAATGGGTTGGTCGGACTGGTCCCAGATGGACCTTAATGGCTGGACTTATGGTGAAATCATTGCTACCATCAATGTTGTTGTTATGCAACTCTGCAATGATCTTCGACTCAAAAGTCAACTTAAACAACAAAAACTAACAACCAGAAAAGAATTAGGATCATGGTGTGAACAATTTGGCTTCGACAAACTCCCTACTCCTAGAAAGAAGACATCCAATAAAACCTATAAAGGCAAAGGTATCCACCGATACAAAAGAGATAAATATGGCAAGAAAAAGTATCACTGGTCCGCTTACATCCTTGGCAAAACTCCTAACTACTGGTCCCCCAAGTCTAAGAAAGCTTATTCCAAAAACAAAACAAAAAGTTTTAAGAAATCAAACAAATGTTTTAAATGTGGCAAGAAAGGCCATTATGCTAACAAATGCCCAGACCAGAAAAATAAGATTAAGAGCCTTGACATTGGAGATGAAATTAAGGAAAAGGTTCTCCAAGTCTTATACGCTGATTCCGAATCTTTAGACGAAGCTTCATCCTCCGCTGATGAAGTACTTGTCATTGGAGGATCATCTTCTTCTGACTACTCCTCTGATTCCTCTTCTGATTCAGAACCATAAACCCAACCATGCTTTTGTAAAGAAATCAATGTCCTCGATCAACATGATTATTCTCTGATAATTAGCATGATTGACGACATTAATGATCCTTTACAAAAGGCTAAATATATCAGACAGCTACAATAAAAAATCATCGGTGAAACTGCCCCTAGTAGCAGTAATACCCCTTTCACCGAAACTAAACCTTTTAAAAATGTCCCTTTCCAAACCCTTGATTTTGAACAAAATGTTTTGGGAAAATTCCAAACCAAATCCAGAAAAGTAACCATTTTAGATTTACAAAAAGAAATCCTTGAGGTCAAAGAAGAAATAAAGATTTTAAAAAGGCAAATCGAGGGTTGGCAGATCAAAGAAAGCTACAGAGAACAATTTTCAAAAATACCTCCCAAGGAATCCCCTGAAAGACAGTCAAGCTTTAACAGCTCTGACGAATCTGACAAAGAACAACCCAACCATGATGACACCAAAGAAAGCCCTGGTTTTCCTCAAATCAATGTTATACAAGAAATTAGGATCCATAAGTGGTATGTTGAGGTTGACATCAGAATTACCCCTAACTATAACATAAGGGCAGTGCCCTTGTCGACACAGGAGCCGACCTAAATTGTATAATAGAATCTTTGGTCCCTACCAAATACCTAGATTCTACGATAGAAACCCTCTGCGGGGCTAACAAGACACTATTAGACATTAAATACAAACTCACTAATGCAAGAGTCTGCAATGGAGGAGTTTGCTACAATGTTGATTTCATTGTAGTTAAAACCCTTACTCACAATGTGATTTTAGGGTTACTTTTTCTCTATTTAATCTCTCCCTTCAAAGTTATAGCTGAAGGAATTGTTACTGAATTTTTGGAAAAAGAATTATATTTCCTTTTATCTTTCTTGTCTTAGTAAGGGACCTAAATGTTTTAAAAAGCCAAAATATTTGGGAGAATACCCCGGACAATAATCTTAACAATTGCATTATCACCCTTGACCTAAGACAAACTCAATTGAGTTTCCTAAAGGATGACCTAGTTTTCAAAAGACAGGAAGCCAGGTTAGAAGACTCTAAGGAAAAAGAGAAAATAGAACTTTTCAAACAAAAACTAGAAAAAGAAGTTTGCTCGACTATTCCAAATGTTTTCTGGGATAGAAAGAAACATATCGTTACTCTTCCTTATACCAAAAATTTCAATGAAAAATGAATACCTACAAAAGTCAGACCTATCCAGATGTCTGCTGGTCTTGTTGAATACTGTAAAAAGGAAATTCAAGACTTGCTTGACAAAAACCTTATTAGACATTCTAAATCCCTTTGGAGCTGTCCTGCCTTTTATGTGCTGAAAAATGCTGAAATTGAAAGAGGAGTTCCCAGGCTTGTTATAAATTATAAATCCTTAAATGAAGCCTTGCAATGGATCCGATATCCTTTACCTAACAAATCTGATTTATTAAAAAGACTTTATGACTATAATTTTCTCAAAATTTGACATGAAATCAGGTTTTTGGCAGATCCAAATTGCCGAACAAGACCGTTATAAGACAGCCTTCACAGTCCCTTTTGGGAAGTATGAGTGGAATGTCATGCCTTTTGGCCTTAAAAATGCACCTAGTGAATTCCAAAGTATCATGAACAACATTTTTAATCCATTCACTAAAATTTCCATTGTTTACATAGATGATGTGTTAATATTTTCAAAGAACATTGATCTCCATTGGAAACACTTGGAGATATTCCTCAAAACCATCAGACACCATGAATTAGTGATTTTGGCCCCAAAAATTACCCTTTTTCAAACCAACATCAGGTTTCTGGGCCACAACATAAAAAGAGGAACAATTGTTCCCATTCATAGAAGTTTAGATTTTGCTGACAAATTTCCAGATGAAATAAAAGACAAGAAACAATTACAAAGGTTTTTGGGTTGCCTAAATTATATTTCAAATTTTTACAAAGAACTTAGCGTCATCTGTAAACCCCTTTTTTAAAGACTTAAGACCAATCCTCTTCCTTTGACAGAAGAACATACTATGGCTGTCCAACATGTAAAGAAATATGTTAAAAAACTTCCTTGCATGTCTATTTGTCATCCCACTGCCCCCAAAACTGTTGAAACCGACTCCTCGGATAAAGGGTTTGGTGGCATTTTGAAACAAACCATTGATAACAGGGAATGTTTGGTTATGTATGTTTCAGGATCATGGAATGATACCCAACTAAAATACTCAACTGTTAAAAAAGAAATTTTAGTCATCGTTCTGACAATTCAATAATTACAGGATGATTTGATCAACCAAAAATTTGTTTTAAGGGTTGATTGCCAATCTGTAAAATATATTTTGAAAAAGGATGTTAAAAACCTTACCTCTAAACAAATCTTTGCTAGATGGCAAGCCCTTTTATCTGCTTTTGATTTTGACATTGAATATATTAAAGGATCAGAAAATAGTCTCCCCAACTTTCTGACCAGAGAATTTTTACAGGGAGAAAAATGACCAGCACAAACAGAGGTCGGGGTGGTGGCCGAAGCCCTGGTGGCAGAGGCTCCATTAGATCCGACTTATCAGACAAGAGCTCAGACTTATCACTATCGACTTATCATGCTTCCCCCAAAGGAAGCCATAAAGACAAGTACGCTATTTCACTCATTTCTCAGCCCAGGAACCTATACATTTTCCCCAATTACCTCCTGTCAGGCCTTCATCAAGCCAAAGCCCAGTTCACATGACAAACACCTTCTCACCATCAGCTATTGACAGCAGCCCTTTCAAGACAGTGGTCTCCTCAAAGATAAGCCCATATTCAAATAAACAAGACAAGATTTTAGCCCAATTTTCACAATCAGCCCTCCCTAAAATCAACCAACATACTTATTCCTATGTCAATAAACCCTTCTTTGATAGTTTTTTTTGCCATGGAACAACATTTTTTGCATGACCTTTATTTTAGGGAACCTAAAAAACTGGCGGATGATATCATCAACCCCTTGTTTGGAAGGATCTCTGAAGACTTATCAAAAAGACATATTTCTATGAGTTTATTCTCGTAGATACATATTCAATTTTCATTTCTGATGTTTTTGACAAAATTGACAAAGAAAAATCGATCTTCAGAAAAATCAAGATTTGTAAAATTATTACTCTGGAATAATGGGGTGTTGATCCCAACTCAAAAAGAAATTTCAACATAATTTTTCATATTTCAGACTTTTCTTATTGGGACTATATTGATGCTTGGACAAAGTTCCTTTATGGGCAAAACCCAGGAAATTCCCTTTCCTTGTTCATTTACTTCTACAAAAAAAAAATCATATTGACTTACCAATTTGGTTTTTAGAATGGTGGGACAAATTCGGACCTATCATTGATTTTCTCCCAACTCAAGTCAAAGAAGGTTATTCCTTCTGGATTTCAAACATTGACAGACCAGACGAATGGGAGTTTTTCCCAGACTTATTACTCTTCTTTGTCCAGTTCAACCTAACATGGATACTCATGTTTGAGTACTCCATCAAAGACAAGCTCATAGGAAATGTAAATGTCCCATACTTTGGCAGACAAGTAAAAATAAAATGGTGGAGTGGTATGAACCTCGCCAACCATGGAAAAGATAGGATTTCCAAGTGGCTCGCTGACCATCCTACCCTTTGCACCAAAGCCTCTGACCAATCTGGTTTCCTGATGGCCAAATCCCAGAATCAGGCCAGAATTGTTGTTGCCAGCACCCCTGACGAACTCATGAGGATAGCCGAAGAAATGAAGAACACCATGGCTAACATGTCTCAAGCTGGTTCTGACAGGAGTGATGACAAGGATAAAGACGATGACTTAGACAACTATACTTTTTGACAGTGAAGACCCATCAACTTTCTTTGGACACGATCCTTGATCGTATCCTTGTTGATAAGGATCACACTAATGACAGACAGGCCAAAGTGACAAAAGCAAAATTTATTCGCCGACAAAAGCAAGACTTGACAAAAGCAAAAGTAAATAGTACCTCTACCGATGCACCGTTTGTCTTTTATAATAATGATGTATAGTTCTATTAACCCGGTTTAGCTTAACCATGGTTAACCTTTGTCTATATATTGAGCTGAATTCTCAGTTGTAAAGGAGTTCAGTTTTTAAGTTTTATTTTCTCTCTGAATGCTCTGCGTAGCATTGCTATTCCCTCATCTTCTCACTTTGTAAATTTCTGAACTATCTAAATAAAGTTTGAAACTTATTTCTATATATCGACTTTGCTGTCAGACTATTACTGTTATCACTGTAAGGATCTATCTCTTATCTTTAAAATTCTATGACATACTATTTTATTCTGGTCTAGTATATCGGCTGGAAACCCGGACTTATCCGCTTAATCAGTTGTATTATACTAAAAATGATAGACACTGTGGTATAACAACGTCATGTACTAATCAGTTAACTCTGTTATAAGTGACTCATACCCGGATTGTTGCCGGTAGAGTTTTTATCTTCGCTATTTTCTGTTATGTTCTTAGAATTGCTATATATTATCCTGTGTTTCTTGTTTTATATTATCTTACTCCGTTTTGGTATATATATATATATACATATGAGAGAGAAAAATAACCACAACTATTATAAAAATTTTGTTTTTAATCACATACGAAAATTTATTTGTTAATAGCCACTTCTTTAAAAAGAAATCAGTGTATGTCCGTAAATTACAAAAATACCCATGTATTTGATTTTTTAAAAAAAACTGACACCAAACTTGAAATCATAACTAAAATCTAGAACCAAACTTGAAATCACGGCTAGAAACTTGAAACTTGAAACTTGAAATCGTACTTAAATTGAAATGTTGAAACTTGAAATCTTGACTAAATTGAAAGTTGAAACTTGAAATGTTCTGGGTTTTTAAGTTTTTCGTTTTCAAATTTTGAAACTTGAAATGTTGCCTAAATTGAAATGTCGAAACTTGAAATGTTGACTAAATTGAACTGTGCAAACGTGAAATGTTTTGAGTTTTTAGTATTTCGTTTTCTTTCCTTTTTTTCAGCAGATCTAATCGCCTGCGGATGGGGAGCTCGACGGCGTTGCTGGACGGTCGTGAAGCCCAGGAGACGGCACTCCGGCAAGCCGTCGGTGACATGTGAGAGAGAAAGGAAATGAGAGAGAAAGAGATGTGAGTGAAAGAGAGAGAGAGAGAAAGAAGAGAGAGAGTTGCGGGAGAAAGAAGAGAGGATGGGTGAGAGAGAGAGGAGGCCGGTGACGGTTCGCCAGCCTCCGCAAGGATGCCGGCGACAGTTCGCCTGCCGGAGATAGAGATCAGGGAGAGAGAGAGACGAAGGGAGAGAGAGAGAGATCGGGGAGAGAGAGGGAGGAGAGAGAAAAAAAAGGAGAAAAGAGAGAGAAAGTGTTTGGGGATGGTTTTTATATGGGGCATTCAAGTAATTTATCAATAAAGTGGCTATTAACAAATAAATTTTCTTATGTGGTTAAAAACAAAATTTTCATAATAATTGTGGTTATTTTTAGCAATTTCCACATATAATTATTATACATATATATATATATATATATATATATGTTTTTGTCTAAATTGCTAAAAATGGCCCATGGCCATCTACATATGATAATTGATGTTGCTTTAATTGTAGATTTAATCCTTCTTTTCTTCATTCTATTTATCTAATTGTGAAGCTTCTTGGATTATTCAATCAAAGAAAATTATACAAGCAATTTCAGATAAGTTTTAAAAATGAGTCAATAATATGGAAGATTAGAATTGTTTTGTTTATTTAGAGAATATTGCCACATGAGAACATATATTTTATATGGTTCTTCAAAATCAGTAGAAAGTTAGGGAGGGTACCAAATTTAGACTTTTGGTTGTTGGGTATGACTTGAATTTCAATGGTTACCAAACGAGATTCACCTATGCGGAGACTTCTTAGAGATATGGGATACATTTAGAAGTATGAGATCGTGTTTGAGGGAGGCTTGAAGACCTGAAAAACTAGAGAAACGAAGAAAAGTGAAAAGGCGATGTGGTCCCATTCCTGTAGAAACCGCTGTGGGTGGCACTGAAATAATACAAGATAATTGACTGAATTTTCTAAGGTCAAAGGATGAAGCTTAGAGTTTATGATTATTGCTTTATATATTGTGTACAAGGAATAGGTTAAGGGGTTTCAAATTAAAAATTACAACGGCTATATTACAACTATCAAGCCTACAATCATGATATTACATATACAACCTAGAATGAATGGATCATGTGTTGATTTTGAAAAGCAATGATGTGGGCACAAATTATGTGCATCGATATTGGTCCAAGAGTTGACTGATTATGAAGATTATTGATTTGGAATAATCTGAGGTTGTCTATTACACCCCCGCAAGCTAATGGGACGTTGACGGACAATTAACTTGTCCTTCAATGTAGTAAAACGAGCGCTAGACAATCATTTGGTGAATATATCAGTAATTTGATCTTCAGTTCGTATATATCAAACCTCAAGTTCCTTTCGAACAACCTTTTCTCGAACGTAGTGATAATCGACTTCAATATTTTTTGTTCGTGCATGAAATACTGGGTTTGAAGCCAAAGAAATCGAGCTTATATTATCACAACAAATGCGAGGCGTAAAAAGATAAAGTCGTAGATCTTTTGAAAGAGACCGTAACCATGAAATCCGTTGAGGTACTAGCAAGTTGGCGATATTCAGATTCCGTGCTTGATCTAGATATAGTCGGTTGCTTTTTAGCACTCCATGAGATTGGATTATGACCAAGATACACATAATAACCACCGGTAGATCGTCGATCAATTGGACTTCCAACATAATCTGCGTCAGAGTGGGCTTCAAGATGTAATGAGCCTGGCTGAAAAAATAAACCATGATCAAATGTTCCCTTAATATAACGTAAAATACGTTTGACAATAGCCCAATGAGTGGTGGTAGGCCGATGCATAAATTGACACACTTGATTAACAGAGAAAGATAAATCGGGTCTTGTTAATGTCAAGTACTGCAAAGCCCCAACTATACTTCTATAATCAGAAGGATCTAGAAGTGGATCACCATCATTCAGGTCCATTTTCTTGCCACTGGTAGCTGGAGAATGATATGGTTTGGCATCTTCCATTTTGGTTCGACGAAGCAAGTCTAAGGCATACTTTGATTGTGTTAAGTGTAAACCTGATTCAGTAAAATCAGCTTCAAGACCTAGAAAATAATGCAAGTTACCGAGATCTTTCATAGCAAATAATTTCCCTAAGTTTGCAATAAGTTCCTTGAGGGGAGATTCACTATTACCTGTAATAAGAATATCATCCACATATATTAGTAAAATAATGGTAACTTCATTTTTATGATATGTAAAAAGAGAATAATCAGCCGTAGATTCAATAAATCCAAGATTTTCAAGGTAGTCAGAAAAACGGTTAAACCAAGCCCGTGGTGCTTGTTTTAAACCGTAAAGAGATTTAGGAAGTCGACAAACATGATTAGGGAATGAAGGGTCTTCAAGCCCTTTTGGTTGTCGCAAGTAGACTTCTTCATTTAGGAATCCATGAAGAAATACATTTTGAACATCCAACTGTCGAATTGTCCATTTTTGATGGATTGCAAGAGATAGAACAACTCGTATAGTAGTATGTTTCACAACCGGACTAAAAGTCTCTATATAGTCAAATCCTTCTTGTTGGTGAAACCCATTAGCTACAAGTCGAGCTTTGTAGCATTCCATAGACCCATCCGAATTTTTCTTTATTTTAAACACCCATTTATTGGATAATACATTCATATCTGGAGTGTGCTCAACCAATGACCAAGTACCACATTGCTGCAAGGCGTTGAATTCTGAACACATAGCTGTACGCCATTCAATTTTTTTTATAGCTTGACTAAAACATGAAGGTTCAATCTGTTCAGGCATATGAGCTATTGTCAAAGCCTATTTTCTATTAGGAACACGAGTACCTACCTTTCCTCGTGTAACCATAGCATGGGTAGACGAGGATGTTGGAACTGGTATATCAGCTGTATGAAGATAATTTGGTGATTGGTCATTTTTTGTGGTAGTGGTCAATTGGTGATCTAAAACATGGGGTTCATATATGGGTACATTTGAGTTAGGCACTTATATGGAAGGGGGTGGTGTCATGTGAGGTGGTAAGAAAAATGATGAATTAATGGGAATTATTTACGGAGAGTCGGTTGATTTTTCAGACAATTGAGAAACATGTTGATGATGCTTATAAGGAAAAGAAAATTCATCAAAAACAACATGACGAGATAAATAAATTCGTCCATTATCAAGATTCAAACATCGATATCCTTGGTGATTGAGTGAGTAACCTAAAAAAACACATTTTTTTGATCGAGATTGAAGTTTGTTTTTGTTATATGGACGAAGATACGGAAAACAAGCACAACCAAAAACACAAAGAATTTCATAATTTGGAGTTCGAAGAAAAAGTTTTTCATATGGGGAAATATTTTCTAAAACCTTTGTAGAAAGATGATTAATTAAAAACACAACAATATTAAAAGTATCAACCCAATATTGAGGTGGCATGCTAGCATTAGCTAAAAGAGTGAGACTTGTGTCTACAATGTGACAGTGCTTTCTTTCGACAACGCCGTTTTGCTCCGGAGTATGAGGACAAGATAATCGGTGAGAAATACCATGTTTTTTTAAGAAAGCTTGAAAAGATTTACCAATTTATGCACCGCCTCCATCGGTTTGAAAAGATTTTATTTGACAAGAAAACAGAATTTCAACATGTGTTTTAAATGTTACAAAATAATCAAAAGCTTCATGTTTAAAACGTATTGGAACAATCCATGAATATTTGGAACAAATAGAATATAATATTTGGATCCTTTTATTGAATAACATGGAAATGTCCATATATCTGAATGAATTAAAAGGTGAGCGAGAAACAGATGTTGATGCTTTAAATGGTAAACGACAACTTTTGCCCATAGGACAAGACTCACAAACAAAATTACTAGTAAAAGTGCCTTTAAGAGGCAAATGATATTGAGAGACAATTTGCTTTAAAATTGGTAAAGCAGGATGTTCTAACCGATGATGCCAAATTGGATGAGCAACTCGAACTCCAACAAAAGCAAAAGGCTGAATTATTTTATTTGAATTGTAATGACTAAGCTTCATAGGATAAAGGCCATGTTCACTCTTACCGTCGAAAAGGGTCTTCCCCATTTTTTCGTCCTTAACAAAAAAACCATTAGAGTAAAAAACAAAATAACAATGATTATCACAAGAGAATTGATTGACAGACAATAAATTAGCAGAAGCAGAAGGACAATGTAAAATATTATTCAAATTAAAAGTAGAGGAATTATAAAGAAGCTGAGAAGAACCAATATGAGATATAGGCAAACCTGAACCATTACCGACCACAACTTGATCATTGCCATGATACTCAGTTTGTATGGATAAATTGGAAAGATCGGATGTGATGTGGTTGGAAGCACCACTGTTTGTGTACCAAACTTGATCATCTTTATTCATATTTGTAGAAGCAACCATAGTTGCAAGTTTTTTGGTGGGTACACGACCTTCATATGCATGATCCATTCGATGATAGCACTTAATTGTTGTGTGTCCGAAACGACCACAAATCTGACGTTTGTGTCGGTTGTCAGATGGAGATGAACTAGAATGTGGAGAGGATTCGGGGAATGAGCTAGTCGTTGATGATTTTGAGAGGAGCGTTGTTGATTAAAGCTACCTCGACCACGCGATGAGTTTTTTTTAGATTTGGGAGCATAAAAGGCAGTAGCTGTACTTTCAGATAAAACTGAATTTTGCTCATTAATCCGCATTTCAGTGCTTAACAGAAGACTAATAAAATCATCTAAGGAAATAGAAGTATCTCGAGCTTGTGCTGAATTTACGGTCACCTAGTATGCAGGACCAACATTATTCATAATTATAGTAATAAGATCATCATCATCAATAGGTTTTCCAGCAAGAGCTAAATTATCGACAATATGAGTGATTTTATCGATAAAATCAGAAATTGATGGATCACCTCTCTTAGTGTTGTGGAGTTGATTTTTCAGTTGCTAAATGCGTGTTTTAGATTGAGATGCATACCTCTTTTCAAGGGATTTCCAAGTTGCATGAGAAGTTGATAATAGAGCCACCGTTGAAAGAACACTCGGTGTTAATGATGCGTTGATCCAACTTAATATAAGTTGATCCTTTTGTTGCCACTCTGTGTATGCTGGATCAATGTCAGTTGTATCGTTTCTAAAGGAATCGACCTTGAATTTCGCAGGACAAGATTTTGTTCCATCGACAAAACCAATTAGATTTTGGCTCATGAGAACAGGTAGAAATTGTGCAAGCCAAAGAATATAATTATTTCTATCAAGTTTAATCGAAACTATATGAGCAAGGTTGGGTACCATGACACCAACTGATGCACTGGAAGATTGCATTTTTCAAAGAAAAGCCAAAAGACAGAAAGAAAGAAAAAGGCTAAAATTGAAGAATGAATATGGACTAGTTGCAAATGGAGTCGTTAGACTAACGCTCGGATACCATGAAATAATACCAGATAATTGACTGAATTTTCTAAGTTCAAAGGATGAAGCTTAGAGTTTATGATTATTGCTTTATATATTGTTTACAAGGCATAATTTAAGGGATTTCAAATTAAAAATTACAACAGCTATATTACAACTATCAAGCCTACAATCATGATATTACATATACAACCAAGAATGAAGGGTTCATGTGTTGATTTTGAAAAGCAGTGATGTGGGCACAAATTATGTGCATTGATATTGGTCCAAGAGTTGACTGATTATGAAGATTATTAATTTGGCATAATCTGAGGTTGTTTATTAGGCACAGCAGTAGGACATTGGTCCTGTTCCAAGGTGGAAGCGTTGTGCCTAAGCTATGAGTTGTGTTGTGGGTGGCACAACAGTCGTGACAGCGGTTCTTAGTGACATGGCACATGAATCACGATTTTCTGAGCGGTCAATTTCAACATTGTTTAGGAAGAGGTGACCAACCATAACTTAAATCGTAGTCAATTACAAGCATGTGGTAATAAGGAAATATTATTGAAATAGGAAGTATGATTGTTTCTAGAAGTTATTGTGCTTATAGGAAAAGATTTCTCCTTACAATAAAACTTGTCGTAAATAGGAAATATTATTTATATGAAACAAGGAAATCTTGTACACATAGGAGATGGATTTCCTTGTAGGTTTAAACTCTCTGTAATTTATATAAATAAACTATAATAGCTAGATTATTATGTGTGGAGCAAATTAGTAAATATCAAAAGAGATCTCAAG
The DNA here is from genome assembly GCA_032871835.1 of Dipteronia dyeriana. Classification (NCBI taxonomy): domain Eukaryota; kingdom Viridiplantae; phylum Streptophyta; class Magnoliopsida; order Sapindales; family Sapindaceae; genus Dipteronia; species Dipteronia dyeriana. The sequence goes on from CM065295.1 coordinate 77,126,921, forward strand.
AGAGGATTTGGTATAATTGGGTTTGGGGTATTAGAAAAAAGATAATCATGAGTATGTGGATATAATAATTTTCTACATAGTGGAACTTTCTTTTGTCGTCTTGAGGGCTGTGATTTTTTTTAGGTTTGGGTTTCCACGTAAATGCTTATGTTGCGTGTGATTAGATTTGATTATCTCTTCCTTTTTTTGTATTGTTTATTTGTGTTTTATCCGACAACGCTTCCGTGTAGTGACATTTGTTCGTTAATATTGAATATCAGCGTTATTTGGTAGTGAGCCGGTGAAAGGGAAGAGGAGTGAAAGAGACCAAGAGAAAAGATGGAGAGACTATTTATAAATTGTGAAAGTTAATAGGAAATAACAAACAAATGGTAACGAACTAAAGATAAAGTTATCATGGGATGGGATTGTGTAGTTTAAATATTGTTTAGCAAATTGTGCCAAAAATTGTGGTCATGATGCTGCACCATATTATTAAGTTTAATAAAATAATAATATTTAAAATTATTGTTGAAACCATGTAAATAATTTAATATTATCAGTTTACTATTGAAAATACATAAACAAATTTTACATTTAAATAAAATAAAAAAAATCAAATAATGATTATTGAAATTTGAACATCAGTCACATACATTTCTGCTCGTAAAGGCACCTTCATTCCAACTTCTACATTTTTTTTCCAGTTTTTTTTAAAGAAATTTCCATTTGTAATTTTTTCTACTTGATCAAAGATGAAATTACTTTTCATTTTTTTCTTTTCTTCCGCATATGATGAGATTTTCCCATAACCATAAATCATAAAAAATGGTCCTAGAAATTCTAGTTACAACTCCCCATATATGTTAAATTATTAATCATGGTGCTCATTTGTATTTGTTTACTGATGACCACATTAAGAGTGAAAACTAGAATTTATCGAAAGAGTAATTCTCTTTCACAAACTCTTAACCAGCCGAATATGACTTGCTAAGGACTTGGAAATTAAATACGATAGAAACCGTTGTCATTAAACACCAAAATTTAAAATTATAAATTTTATAAATTTTGATTCTACACAAAATACCACAATAACAAGATATTACGAACGACAGCAATTAAGTGGGAATAAATTAAGAGAGAAAATAAAAAATGACCATGGGAAACATTAAACTTTTGTTTTTAATCACTTTTGAAATTTTATTTGTTAATAGCCACTTTTTTTAAAAAAAATTCAATGTATGTCCATAAATTACAAAAATACCCATGCATTTGATTTTTTCTTTAAAACCGAAAGCAAACTTGAAATCATAACTAAAAACTTAGAACTTGAAATCTTATCTAAAAACATGAAATTTTGAAACTTGAAATCATGCTTAAATTGAAATGTTGAAACTTGAAATCTTGTCTAAATTGAAATGTTGAAACTTGAAATGTTCTGGGTTTTTAAGTTTTTCGTTTTCAAATTTTGAAACTTGAAATCGTGCCTAAATTGAAATGTTGAAACTTGAAATCTTGACTAAATTGAAATATTCTGGGTTTTTAGGTATTTCGTTTTCTTCCATTTTTTCCTGTAGATCTATTCACCAGCGGAGGGGGAGCTCGACGGCGTTGCTGGACGGTCGTGAAGCCCAGGCGACGGCACTCCGGCAAGCCGTAGAAGACGTGTGAGAGAGAAAGGAAAGGAGAGAGAAAGAGAGGTGAGTGAGAGAAAGAGAGAGAGATGCGGGGAGAGAGAAGAGAGGTTCAGTGAGAGAAAGAGGAGGCCGGCAACAGTTCGTCGGCACACCGTCGCCGGGAGAGAGAGATCATGGAGAGAGAGAGGAAAGGAGAGAGAAAAAAAAAAGATAAAGGAGGGAAAACGTTAGGGGATGGTTTTTATATGGGGGCATTCAAGTAAATTCTCAAAAAAAATAACTATTAACAAATAAATTTTCGTATGTTGTTAAAAACAAAATTTCTATAATAGTTACGGTTATTTTTAACAATTTCCACATATAAATTATTCTACAATTTCATATTGGTTAAGAAAACAGTTTTGAAATATAGGATCGAAAGAATAATAGTTCCAAGATAGTTATTTTATTACAAGTTGAACCGGTTGAGGCACTCTTTTCTTCAATTGTTCGACACGTTTTCTAGCAGCTTGTTCTCCCTTGCCATCCTCAAACTCGAAATAGGTTCCCACTGAACATGAACTTGTAGGATTGATAATCATTTTCTCGAGCATAGAGGCATTTTCAATGAAGTAGAATGCAAGTTCAAGATCAATTGGGCGCCCAACAAACCCAATGAATTCCACCTACTTGAGGTGTTCAAGAGAACACATAGGAAACTCACATAGTTTTCTTTTGTTACCATCGTACATTAACTGCAACATTGAAACAAAATAACATATCATTTACAAAATACTAGATAACCGGTCATTTACAACTTCAAATCAAGGAGGAAACCATCGGCAACCTACACATAGTAATACAATATTTGAAACATAATACAAGTTTCTTCTATTATTATGTACTTCCCTTCAGTGTAAACTTGTGTAAAAAGAGGCATGCCTTAATCATTCAAGTCAAATCAAAGAGGCTGCCACAATCATCCGCAATATATAACTTTAAAAATTAAGTGTCTTACTTTAGGTAATTCAAACGGTGGAAACCATATACCATCCTAAAAAGGGTAAGGTAAAAAATAAGATAACAGATTTTAAAGTTGCATTCAAACACCCACCAATAAAGATTTGAATACTAACCTCTTTTAAGTCTAAGAGCAACTCAAGAGTCTCCAATTGGGGAAGATATTGAATAATTGGGTCAATAAGATTCCTTAGTTGAACATCGTATCTTCCACCAAATGATACATCAAGGAGTAAAAAAACATTTTGAACATGTAACTTAATCTGTGGCCCACGATATTTAAAGGACAAAAGACTTGGTGCAGATATTTCAACTTCTTTGATGGAGTGGCAGCGGTTAATGTCAAGATGCTTCAATTGGATTGAAGAACCAGCAACCTTTAAGCTTAATAAAAGTCTTTGAACCAAAAACGTTCAATCGTTCCAGATGAGGACAATTGTATATAAAAAACTCAACAATCTCTACGTTAATATGCACGAATCTTAAAGAGAGAGACCTTAAAGATTTGGTAATAGATAAACCACAGGGTCTTTTGAGAGTGTTATAACATTCAACGGGAAAGCTATATTCCTTCCAAAGAAGTCCCACAAACCTATCAAAATTCAACTCCAACTTTTGAACTCCCTTAGCTAGAGCTGTGTGGATCCAGTTGGTGATGTAACTTTTCTGATCATCACACAAATCAAAATATAATCTAAACACATTAATAAATTTGCCTCTATGCAATTCTAAGACTTTGTCCACCCAGTTAGGACCTTTTTTCTTCTATTTCTGATTCGTTCGGCCTTTCCCCAATTTTTGTATTAATGTTCCACATTGTTTTTGGAGCATGAAAATCAAGATCAGCAGTAAAAGTCCACAAATATCTCCATCGATTGGAAACAACACTAGTCCTAGCAGCTTCGAAAAGAGTCGATCGTGAGAATATATTAACAATAATATCGTCCGGAAGTCTACTGACACAACACTCAGGAAGTTCATCATTCTCAGTATTAATTGAAACCTGATGTAAAATAAAAAAATAAAAAAAATCAACAAAAACAATTAAAATCATTCAATATTCATAAATAAGAAATAGATGAAATTGACAATAGCAATCACAATACCAGTATAGTTATACCAGTATAATAAGAATAATCATATTCATTAACAATAATAACAATATCAGGCAGACCCCAGAATGGAATTCGAATAGCTCAACTGAAGCAGTGATGATGTTATTGAAAAGAAGTGATCTTTAGAATAATAATGTCACTGATGATGTTTCATGCTTTTAAAAAACAAACACAAACACACAAATAAAAAAATCTAAGAGAGTAGAGAAATAAGATCAAAAACCTTGCCTCTGGGAAGTGGAGAGTTTAGGCGCCTTCTCTTCATCATCTGCTATACAAAAAACACACATTTTAGAAAATCTAAAATCTATAGGCATTTTACATTTTTACTTTTAAGGAAAATGTTAGAGAACATGTTAAGAATATTTTTTTTAAGAAAAAAGAAGTGAATACACAAATTAAATTTTATTATTTAAATATATACAAAGTTTTAAAACAACTCATACCGTATGAATTATTTATTTAAGTTTTGAGTCATTAATATGTGATTTTGCATGACCCTTAACTTAACTAGGCAAAATTGGCGGCCAAAAAATAAACAATGACAATGAGTGCATTCTAGTTGATATAAGGTCCCGTCCTGCAGCTGTTTTTCAGTCCGTTTTCGTTTTTATTTTTCAAAAACGATTTCGAAAACGCGTTCGTTAACCGTTTTTAATTTTATTTTCGAAAAACAAAACCAGTGTTAAAAGTGAAATATTTGAAAAACACAAAATACTTGTTTTTCGTTTTTCGTTTTTTTTTTCACTTTTTTTTTATATTAAAAATAAAATCTTAAACTATTAATTGTACTGTTATGCGTTTGATATAACTAGGACAAGACAGAACAAGATTTTTAAATTACCAAAGTACTTATATATATATATATTATAATTATAATAATAATTATATATATATATATATTATAGAATATTAATTTATAATATATAATGTTGATATATTAATACTATATATATAATAATATATAAAAATGTCATATAAAAAATATAATAATATTTTATATTTAAAAAATATAATAATTTTTAATATATAAAATAATATATATATATATATTATTATAATATAAATTATAATATATGTAATAATATATAATATGTATATATATATATTAATATAATATATTATATTTTTATTTTATATATATATATATATATTATAATTATTTATTCATAATTTAAGAGTTTAGTTTTGATTAATTCATTTTTTTTATATAATTTTTGATGTGTTACTTTTGTTTAATTTAAAAATTACAATACAAAAATTATATTGGTTAATTATTTAATCAATTTGTTTATAGTTGTAATAATATTAAACAAAATACTAAAATTGATATTTCAATTTTTGATAGTTTTCGGTTAACTTACCAGACTCTTTTTTTTCGTTTTCATTTTCAAAATACAACTTTCAGTATTTGTTACTAAATTCGTTTTCAGAAATAAAAAATGAAACCAAAAACATTGTTTTCATTTTTATTTTTATTTTCGAAAAACAACAACTGAAAAACGCTTACAAAACGGACTCTTAATCGTGTCAGAAAAAGGCATCATCACAATGGGTGCCATAATAGCAAATAATAATAATAATAAAAATAACAAAATTAAGAATAAAAATTCTGTCTTTATCGGTGGATATGCAAAGTTTCTCTCCCTTTTCTTTGTTACCAAAATATTGCAAACATTTTAAGAAATGAAGTTGGTCTATCGGTGACATCTAACAATTGACTACGAGCTGTATTTTCCTTTTTTAAAATTCCAAAATATAATAATTAAAAAAAACTTTGAAAATTCATATTAAATAATATTGAAGATCAAAGAATGGATGATACCATTTCAAATTTTGATGTTTGTCTTGGTGATGATATTAGTGTTTGGAAACCATTCCTTATATTGATTTAGAACCTGCTCTATCTTTCAACAAGTAATTCAATAATTGTCATTAAATTACTACCTCCAAGCTAATATATTTTTTATTCTTTTATATATATATAGTGAGTCTCTCGTAAGGGATCCCTTATATTAATTTTGGTAAGAACCACCATGAAATCATATTGATTTGAATAAATTTTGATTTGATTTTTTTTTTTGTGGATGATAAATTCATTGAAATTTACCTATGAATAAATTTTAAAAAATTTCAAGCACTAGAACTATTTTTTTTCCTATATTTCGCCTATTTTTTCAATGTATTCATATTTAAAAAATCAGGATAAATAGTTATAGTACTTAGAAAAAAATTCAAATTTTATTCATAGGTAGATTTCATTCAACTTATCATCCACAAAAAAAGAATCAAATCAAAATTAATTCAAATTAATATGATTTCATGATGGTTCTTACCGAAATTAAAATAAGAAATTCATTATAAGAGACCCACTATATATATAAACTTTCCCTATCGGCATCAACTTGTTTTAATACAATGAGCACCTTTGATAAAATTGTATGTAATTGAATGTTTTTCGATAAGAGTTTTTGTATGCATCCTAAGAAAATTATAATACACATCTAGTAAAATTTGGAAATTATTTGGATTTGAGATCTATTTTTTCTTATATTTCCCTATTTTTAAATCTTTTATCTTCGTAAAAGTTGGAAAAAATAGTTGTTGTACCCGAAAAATATTGATTTTTTTTTCACAAATGTATTTCAATGTTTTTATCATCCATCCAAAAAAATCACATCGAGATTTAATATATTCTATTAAAATTCATCAAAAGTGTTTAAAATATGTATGGTAAAAAATCCTAAACGGAAAATTTCTTTATATATATTGAAAAGATTTAAATATCTAATTTAGAAAACTAAATTTTTCACGTAAAACACATGAATCATCTCATTTGTATGAAAACTATTAGGTATACCTAACTAAAATGGTTTTGTTACAAATTTATACACAATGCTCTAATTATATATATAGACATTATCAGAATATTTTAACTTTTTTATCTAGTAAAAGTTCAAATTAAATTTGTGATTAATTAGTACGTAATTTTTCACCATACATTATATAAATTTAATTATTAAACATATCATCTATGTAGTAACGATTCGAACTTGAAAACAATACTTTCATATGTATTCGGACTTAACCCTGCACACAGTAAAAGTTCAAATTAAGCTCTTAAATAATTTATATGATTTTTTACTCTACTTTATATGAATTTAGCTTTTATTTTTATATATATATATATCACTTATCACTTCGATGCGGTGACAATTAACTTCGATTTGCATAGTAAAAGTTTAAATTAAGTTTTTAATTAGTTAATAAGCAATACTACTTTGTTTAGATTTAATGTTTAAATCGGTGCATATGTCATCACTCTAATTTATTCATTTAAATCATACAATTCTAATATATTTAAATAAATTGATTATGAGTAATGCTATACAAGTATATGACACAAATAGTTAAACCAAATTTTAATCAAAATGATGTGGTAAGTATGTTGTCATCACTACACACAACATATGATGATAATGAATGAGAATAAAAAAAACTTATTTATATGAGAAGCAACAAAATATAAATAAAAGTTACAAAACCCTAAAAAGTATGTAAATATATGGGTTGGTTTGAGTTGTATGAATTTTATTTTTAGCAACCTAAACCAAACCGATTAATAAAATTTTTATATGTGAAACCGAACCAACCTATAAAGTTTGGATTGGGGTAGACGGATTGGTACAGTTTGACTGTTTTTTGCACACCCTAGACAACCTAAAAATTTAATCCAAATGAAGTGGTAAATGAATTGTCATCATCTTACAGATATCACATCAGATATAGTGAATAAATTTGGACAAAATATCCTTATTTTTAATAAACGTGTATTTGTTTTTACTTTACTTTGTACGGATTTAATTCATAACCATGTATAAAATATTAAAATCCCGCAATAAAATCATAACCATGTATAAAATCCAACAATAAATATATTTTTTTATTAAAAATAGATATATTAAACACAGATGTATTATAGAAATCATGCTGTATAAACTGTTTCTTATAGATTTTTTTTTTTACCATTTTTAATTAAAAAATATTCATATGGTAAGTATGAGCTGGCGCCTAGATGGATCACCAGTGGGCCCCACTAAGAATTTTCACCAATTTCAGAGAGTTGAAAAGTGCCTATAAAAGGACACCACCAACAAAAAAAACGTAGTAACTGCCCAAATTCAGTGAGTGAGTCTGTGAGTGAATTCAGTGAAAAATAAAATAATAACAACAATGGCGGACTTGTTCTGTCGGGACTGCAATCGGCAGGCGGAGTTGGTGTTCGACCACTCGGTGGGAGACACGATATGCTCGGAGTGCGGTCTCGTTCTGGAGTCGCATTCCGTCGACGAGACTTCCGAGTGGCGTACCTTCGCTAACGAGTCGGCCGACAAAGATCCTGTCCGCGTCGGCGGTCCTTATAACCCTCTCCTCACCCACGGCGGACTCACCACTGTCATTTCTGGTGGGTCCGGTGAGCTGATGTCTGGCTCGGTTGGCAAGTGGCAGAGTCGCGGTTCTAATCCTGACAAGCATCTCATTCAGGCGTTTTCTGCTATCTCTGCAATGTCTGATAGGTATAATATATATATATATATATATATATTACTAATGTGTTTGTTTTTTTGTATGGTTGTTGGAAGCTTTTTTGTTTTTTAATTGTTTGATCTTGCTTTATGAAAATCATTTTCAATTTTGACTGAAAAGAAATGTTTTTTTTTTTGTCGGGGATTCTTGTTAGGTGGAGAAATGGAAGTAAAAAGGTTGATTTGCTTTTGCCAAGTGAACTCATGTGGGACATTAATTTTTGAACCATGTTCTTCATTTACTGCATATTTTTGTATTCAAAATGGTTATTATATTGAAAATAACTTGCTATGTGAATTTTAATTGTTTTAAGCATAATTTAGAGTCTAATTGAAGACATAAAATGTTTTTTTTTTTTTGAATTAGTCAGTTAGTGCATTGAGATCTTTGTTGGAATGCTTGCTTTTGATTTTGAAAATATGCCTCAGAGAGCCTCTAATCAAGCATTTAATTTAAAAAAATTCTCAGGTTTTTATTTGTAATCTTAGTGCAGAAAATTTTTATAGATGATTTTCATTGTGAGTTACTGTATGATTTTAATTTCTAGGAGCAATGTTATTGACAAAACAAAGGAAAATATTATGAGTTTAGAGTTTTTGCAAAATAAGAGTTTACTGTGTTGGCGTAATTAAAAAACTAGTTCTTCATAATTGTATAAAAGATAATTGACGTAATTAATGGGTGTTTCAGGTTGGGGCTGGTTACAACCATAAAGGTATTTAGTTACTTATCTATATAGACTTCTGCTCGTGTAATTTTTGATATGTATAAGTGTGTTTGCTCATTTACCATTCATAAATATTGTTCACTGTATTGTTACTAATATAACAGTGTGATTATGCTTATGTTTTAACATTCACGTGTGTTCTTGGATACTGTTGTCGCATTTTGTTTTAACATTCTCAAATTATGGTTGACTTGGGATTGATTGTTGCTGTGAACTAAATATTTAAGTGATTTAATAATTGTGAATTGAGAATGGAGGTTATGAAATGTTGTGTGAATAGTCTTATGTAGGATTCATGTTAGGATAATGATGAAGTTTAGGAAAGAACCAAAGAAGTGGGCTGAAGTGATATTCCATTGATCGCACTTTCACGTGAGGAGGCTAATTATGATTAGATTGAGAAAAGCTCAATCATCAAACTGGAAAATGGAAAATCCAATAAAATATGAAGTAGTATGTATTCTATAAGGTTCACATTTGAAATTGATGTGGTCCAGATGAGTTTCATTCATCTGAATGCGAACTAGTTTTACACTTTCACTATTATGATCAAATTTGCTTCAGCTGAGGCACATTCAGTGTTACTATTGTCACAAATGGTACATATAGTTAAATCAGTCATGATGTTGGGGTAAGAATGTAAAGTGCTAAGTAGTGTGGTCATTGGCGCAATGCTGACTCTAGTTGTCAATTGATTTATGCAAGTTGAAGTGATTTTGTTTGTGTTCCTTGACTCTATGGCATATTATAAATATGCTCATATATGTATCATGTATGCTATTCTGCCATTTTATGAAAATTATCTGTAATTGTTTCTACTTTCACATTATTTGGCCCAATCTTGATTTGTTAGGGCCTTTGATATAGAGTGCTCATTTGTAATGGATTTTTAATTTTGATTGTAAGGTTCGAGCTAATGAAATCTACAAGAAGGTAGAAGATCAGAAACCTCTTAGAGGACGAAATCAAGAAGCAATCGTGGCTGCTTGCCTCTACATTGCTTGTCGACAAGAAAACAAACCTCGTACTGTGAAAGGTAAAGAGATTTTTTTTTCAACAATTTTGTTGATGTCGTTGTGTGATAAGAATCTCTATTCTAACCGTCTGGAGGTAAACTAGAATTTTGTTCGGTTGTCAATGGGACAACAAAGAAAGAAATAGGACGTGCGAAAGAGCTGATTGTGAAACATCTGGAGGCAGAGATGGGTCAATCTGTGGAAATGGGAACTATACATGCTTCAGACTATCTGGTGAGTTTGTGTTGAAGAGTTTATTCATTGTTCTTCCTATTTGTCAGTGATTTTTTTTTTCACAGTTCATAGATTTGTTTAATTGAACCATTTAATTATTTCTATCCTCAATCTGTAGAGACGTTTCTGTTCCAATCTTGGAATGACCAATCAAGATGTTAAGGCAGCCCAAGAAGCTGTGCAGAAATCTGAAGAGCTTGACATAAGGTTAATTCTGATTTTGTTAATCATCATGATTTTTGTGTGTGTATGCAAAGAGTGAGATAAGAGACACAAGAAAGAGAAAATGAGGGGTGGAATGGGGGATGCATGATACACTTGTAAGTTGTAACTAATAAGGGGTATTACAAAGTTTTTTATTTTATTTTCTTTTTGTTGAAAGAGAAGAGGTGGTTTTCTTTCTTGTGGTTTTTTAAGTTTAAGGTCCTCTCTTCGTCGTTCTAGATGTTCTAATGGCATTTCAATCATACTTGCAGCATTTTCCATTCCTTGAGAAAATGACCGGTTCCTTTTATACTATATTCTAACTGAATTTTTGTCTTGACGACTCAATTTAATCTTTAATACTAATTAGGAGATCGTGCCCTTTTCTTTAAATAAGCAAGATCTTTCTTTTACTTACGCAGGAGGAGCCCAATCTCTGTGGCTGCTGCTGTTATTTACATCATAACTCAATTGTCAAATGACACAAAACTTCTCAAAGGTTAGAAAAACATCAGCTCCTTTTGAATTTCCTATTACTTAGATAAATACTCACTCATGCCCCTGTGGTTGCAGATATATCCGTCGTTACTAGAGTGGCAGAAGGGACCATCAAGAATTCCTATAAGGATCTTCACCCTCATTTATCTCGTATAATACCCGACTGGTTCGCCAATGAGGAAGATATCAAGAGTCTGCGGATCTGAAAATGCTCAAAGGTGATAGTTAGCTTGATGATGCTTGGTTCTTCATTTCACATGAGAGTTTCAATTTTCAAGTGCTTGTACTGCTCTTAACCCCTGTGTAAATAAAATAGGCTTTTTATTCCACCCTTCTGGCCTTCTGTCTTGCCGAAAACAGTAGCTAGCTCAGCTTAGTCGCAAAGGCCGCCAAAGGGTACCTTTTATTATATATATATATATCTATTTTAATTATAAGTTGGACCACACACAAATGGAGTCATTTTATCTTCGGTTGATTTAAATTGAATAGAGGAATGGTAGTAATGGTCGCTTAGTACAATCACTTTGTGTCTAATCTTATAATTTGAAAAGTTGACATTTTTCATTAGGGAAGTGGGTGTCTACTACCTAATCTATTCCTGTCTCTTGCATCAAATATTGTGAAAGGGGAAGCAAAGCAAAAGGAAACTTTAACTTAGATTATTAACAAGATAAATGTGGGTCTTATTTGTATAAAGTTTGCAATCATTATTATATGCTTGAGCAACAAAATAAAGAGAACCTAAACTGATATTAAACTTTAGAAATTATAAAGAGATTTTGTGAACGTTGAATATCTTGTGTACTTTATGTGAGTAAATTTCTGTTGAGATTCCTTGATAGAAAAGAAAGAAAGAATGGGGCAGGGATGAATTTGAAAAAAATGAAAAGTGAGCAAACTTCCAAAAGAAAGAATCAATAATTGCCCTAGTACACTTGGAACCACGTGAGTGACATGACTAGACCATTTGTCTTCTTTTACAAGATGAAAAGTGACCAAATATGACTAATTCAACTGGTCTGGTCCCCCAACGTATGATGGCTTGTGTTAGGTAGTACGGTAGTAGACTAGTAGCTATCTAATTGCCAACCGATTTCACTGTTTTGCTTGTAGCAATGTAGAAATTAGAGCCTAAGTTACTGAGTGTCTGGACCACCGTAACACAACATCTTGGTTCTACACCTGTGTATGTAATAATTCATTGGTCGGTTCTGAAAACAAAATTAACAGTCTAGTTTTTAATCTATAATGTTATATAATTTCGATTATGATTTTTTTTTTAAGTTATGGAGAAGTACCCAATTCTATGTAAGTGAAGATAATTATATATTTATATTAATAAATGTCTTGTGAGTGGTAACTACTGTCACGTTTAACGCATCCAAATCTCCAAATAGCTTCAGGGAAGCACGAGTGTAATCAATTGAGTCCAATTTTTATGTGAAAAAGTGAAGGCATGGTGGTGAAGCTTTTTGAACTGAGTTCATGGAGAATGACAAGGCATAATATTATATAGAAATAAACGGAGGAAACAACCATTAAAATGACTCCACGACCTGTAAAAAAATTCGTCATTTTGTGTTTAGGACAATCTATTTCACCAAGTCTAGATACCCCACTTGGCCATTTTCATGCGCATCGACCTTGCAATCTGTGGAGTTGTAGTCCGCATATTTTGTCTTTTATGATTCACTGTCCACGCAGACCCACCAATCCAATTCTATATATAATCAAAGCTTCGAAGAAAAAAGTAAAATAAAGTAACTTAGATTTTTGTTTCTTGATAAACATGTTCATTTGTCATTTGTCATTCTCTAACTACTCTTTTTCTCAACTTTATTCAGTGACTTGAAATGTCATTCAAACCAAAAGCAGCTTTGCATATGAGCCTTGATTTGTAGAAGAAGAAGAAGGAAGCAAAAGACTCACAAACCCAGATAGAAGAGAAGCAAAGCAAAGCAAGCATGATGGTGCCACCAACAATGATAGAGATGTGGACAACAATGGGATCAACACTTGCTAGTTTCATGTTTGTTTGGGCTATAATTCGCCAGTATTGCCCGTATGAGGTCCGGCGATACTTTGAGAAGTACACACACAGGTTCATGGGTTTTTTCTATCCTTACATCAAGATTTCAATCCATGAATTCGCCGGGGATCGCCTCAAGCGCAGCGAAGCTTATGCTGCCGTTGAGGCCTACCTCAGTGTCAATTCGTCGAAAAGTGCTAAAAGACTCAAAGCTGAGATGGGAAAAGACAGCAACAATTTGGTGCTGAGCATGGATGAGTATGAGAGGGTGACTGATGAATTTCAAGGAGCTAAAATTTGGTGGGTATTAAGCAAGGTTGTGTCACCTGCACGGTCCATGTCGTATTATCCAGAGCAGGAGAAGAGATACTACAGGCTTACATTTCATAAGCGGTACAGGGAGTTGATAACTGACGCTTATTTGGAGCATGTGGTGAGTGAAGGGAAGGAAATCAGAGTGAAGAATAGGCAGAGGAAGCTTTACACGAATAGTCCTGGTTACAAGTGGCCAAGTTACAAGCAGACTATGTGGAGTCACATTGTGTTTGAGCATCCTGCAAGGTTCGAAACAATGGCGTTGGAGCCGGAGAAGAAGCAGGAGATCATTGAAGATCTTGTGACTTTCAGCAAGAGTAAAGATTTCTATGCAAGGATTGGCAAAGCTTGGAAAAGAGGGTATCTTCTTTATGGTCCTCCAGGAACTGGTAAATCTACTATGATTGCTGCAATGGCCAATTTATTGAATTATGATGTTTATGATCTTGAACTCACTGCAGTGAAGGACAATACAGAGCTAAGGAAACTTTTGATTGAGACAACAAGTAAATCAATTATTGTGATTGAAGATATAGATTGCTCACTTGATCTAACAGGGCAGAGGAAGAAAAAGTCTGAAAAATCTTCAGATGATGGGAAAGAAAAGTTGGACAAAGAGATTTCAAGAAAAGAACCAAAGGAAGAGAGCAACAACAACAGCAGCAAAGTCACACTCTCAGGATTGTTGAATTTTATTGATGGGTTGTGGTCTGCTTGTGGTGGTGAGAGGTTGATTGTATTCACTACAAATTATGTTGAGAAACTTGATCCAGCTTTGATAAGAAGAGGTAGGATGGACAAACATATAGAGCTTTCTTATTGCAGTTTCATGGGGTTCAAAGTGCTTGCAAATAATTACTTGAAAGTGGAAAATCATCCAATGTTTGATACAATTCAGAGACTTATGGAGGAGACCAATATGACTCCTGCCGATGTTGCTGAGAATCTCATGCCTAAGTCTCCGTCCGATGACGTAGACAAATGCCTGTCAAGCTTGATTCAAGCTCTTCAGGAAACTAAGGAAGAAGCAGAAAAGAAAAACGCTGAGGAATCAAAAGAGGATGATGAGCTGATCAAGGAAAATGCTGCTGCTGATCCAAAAGATAACAACAAAGAAACAGAGAAAGAAATATTGTGAAGAAGTGCCACTGTCACAGTCTCTTAGGAAATAATTTTTCTATAAATTTTTACAAGAATGTGTGTGTGCTATAAATGGAGTTATCTTCATGTAAAAATAACACATCTTGTAATTCGTAAACGCACATTGAGCCTTGAGAAACGCTACATGAGTGGTAAAATATCTCAGAGCAGACAGAGCAGTGTAATAAATTGAAAAGAAAAGGGCAAAAAAAAAACAAAACCAAAGTGATTTTAGTATCATTTTCAGTCATTTTTTTTCACTGGAACAAACATGATCACTGATTTGGGTCTCATTCATTCTCAGCAATAACTGTAAAAAGAAATTAAGGCCCAAGTGATACACCCCTATAAAAGTGGCCATATTTGAGGTGCAAAATTGCAAATGCTCCCATGCCACACTTATGTATAGTATTAGCTCAAGTTGATCAAATCTAGTACCCAGCATGTCTCTCACACCCACCTCACACCGACGTTAATGAAATTATGACCGACTCATGTACTCCTCATATGTGAACTTCTAAATTTGTAATAAGAGAGAGCGCAAGGCATATCCTCCTCTTAATGGGTCATTTAGATGGTCTTTTTGTAAAAGCTTTGCTTTGGATAGGTTAGATTATTCTCCTATTAATATATTGGTACAACAAATTGTATATTCCAACAAATTTGAATGAGAGGTGCTTCTCAACTGTACTTTTCTGGATTGAAATGATGTAACCTTACAGAGTCTAACATCGCAATCCAATAATCATAAAAAAAAAAAAAAAATACAAGATCCCAAACTTAATCACTTTCATTTAAACCAGTCATGTGGGGTATCTTTACTTTGTATTCCAACCCAAGTGAAAGTTTTGTATGTCAATATCCAAGGTATGTTTACTATGTTAATGCATGAATCATGACCAAACAAGACAAACTTTCAATCAAATCCCAATTTAATTCAAACCGGATAATTTTTTATTTTTTAAAATACAATTATTAATTAGACTCTATAAGCACGGTCCAGAATGCTTCTTCCACTATCGGGAAGAGGTTACATATAGACTACAACTCTCACAATTGATGAGAGGGCTGCTCATGGGAGAAAACTCTTCATACATGCTTGTAAAATACGTATGGTGAGACTCGAACCTCTAACCTATAGGTGTGGATGGGAGATGCACAATCATCTCTACTAAGAGGTGATGTGCTAAACCGGATAATTGTTGGAGTCATTTCTCACTATGTACTAAAGTTAATTCGTATAGGATTTCAGTTCAAAAGTTTATAAACTATCGAAATCTTTTAAAAATAAATAATTAGAAAAAAAATACAATCCCTCTATAATTAAAATTTTTAATTGGAATTTATAAATTTCAACATCAATCTATCTATAATATTTCAAAAAAAAAACATCGAACTGTCTATTTACTTTAAGATTGCCATTACTAACTAGGGATGAAAGAAATCAGAATCTAGTTAATTAAAAAAAAATAAGATAAAAAAAAACTATATATATCCATATAGAGATGTATTAATATAAGTGGAAATGGTGAAGAAAGTCACATTTTTTAAGTTGAGTGATGTTTAAAGAATGATGCTATTGGCACACCCACTGTTGAAATATTAACACCCCAATTTAGATTTTTTTTTTATTAAATTACGATGTACAATTTTTATTAAAAAGAATACCGTACAAAATAAAACTAATAAAACCCTCACTTTCCTTATTTCAAAACCCTAATAACATATATTATTTCAAATCATTGAATGTTAACTATTTTTGTATATATTTTTTTTTCAAATCTCAATCTCATATTTTCCATATTTAGTATCACTTTCGTTATTTCAAAACCCTAATAACATAGATTATTTTAAATCATTAAATGTTTACTATTTTTGTTTTTTTTTTCAGATCTCAACCTCATATTTCTCATGTTTGGTAATTTTTTTATTGTTCAACATGTTTGTTTTGTTTTTCTTTTCAAATTTCATATCCATGTTTATTATTTTTTTTCCCTCGGTTTATTTTCTTTCAGGGTTTTTATGCATTCAATGATCTGTATCCACACCAAGAATCGCAACAAAGAAAACATAATCTCTAACGAAACGAAACCACACCGAAATCCCAATTCAATCGTTAAAAAATTATGAAACGATCAATATCACACTCACAATCTACCACCAATAATTCAATCGATTACAAAAAAAAAACTCTCGTCTAATAAGGATGGCTTCACCATGATAATAAGAAGAAAAAACAAGTATGGATGTGAGAAAACTGTATATAAATATTAGAAAAGTGTATTTTTTTTTAAAAAAAAAGATATGTGGTGTATTAAGTTTGAAAATATGTAAAAGGGTAATTCAGGAAATAAATTAAAAAATTTAATGAAACCATTTAATTTTATATAATTAAATTAAAAATTTAAAAGTTGAGGCATAAATAGTTCAACAGTGGGGTGACAATAGCACCACTCATGTTTAAAAGGCACATATTATAAGTTGTGTTTGTGCTTGAATATACATTGTAAAAACGAAAAGTTGCATTGTCTCTCCAAAATTTCCGTGTGAAGATCGATCTACAACTCCAATCTGTTTTGAATTTTTTTTTTTGAAGTCTTTCAATCTGCAGGTAACATTCCTTTACGATCTTATATTTACATCCATATCTAAGTGGGTTTACCATGTATTCATCTGTTTATGAGCTTGTAAAACCCAGAATATGATAGAGATTAATTTTTCTTTTTGTCGAGCTTATTTTTGCTTATTCCAAGCTTTTATGCCACTGATCCGAGATTATTTTTTATTTTTGCCGAGTATCTTTTTATTTTTGCTAATTCTGAGCTTTTTTTTTTTTGCTAATTCCTAGTGCCCTGTGCTGGGGTCCGGTACCAGTACCCTGTGTCTCGGGTCCGATGCCCTGCATCTGACCTACACTCCCAGGGACTGTCCCCTCGACATGGCTACATCGCATATCTCTGTCTCTAGGACTAGAGTATCGATCATGGGATGGTGAACCCTCTCTTGTTGTCTGTGATGTAGAACCCCAACTGCCTCGGACCAAGTCCATCAACTCCTGTTGCTGCCTGATTCGTTCCATCTCACTTCTTTGAAGATCATCCCGAAAACCACGGACCGAAGCATACAATTGTTCGATTCTACGCTCCAGATGGCCCTGAAGGGCAATTACACATTGTCAGTCATGCACATATATATGCGTTTGAAACAAATAAATGCTAAACTAAAATTTGAACATACCTTGTGCTCCCCTCCAACGTCTCATCGCGATCTGGTATCTATAGCAGTATGTGCAAGCATCTTAAATCATACCCGTCTCTACCTCTGGTGGCTTTGACGAGCTATTTCTGGGTCTGAATGCATATGTTCACCCCCACAATGTTGCTTCAGGCCTGAACCCTCTGTGTCCTTCTGTCCGACACTCACTCCATTCGGTATAGCCTCATGTCCAGCACTCAATGAATTCGGTATCGCCTCATCTATGCCCGCATAATACAGTTCACCCCTCTCAGCTTCTGTAGGCACCAATTTCGTCCCCACAAACATCTGAAACCGTTGTTAAAACGTTGTAAATGTAACAAGTGTTAACATTTACAATTAAGAAACTTACCCGTGCTGTGAATATCTTTGACAGCTTATCCGCCCTCGATTGTTTGTGTAATTCCCACTTAAGAATACGGGGAGACAAATCGTCATCCCTTCTCCTCCCGAATTGGGTGTCAAGTTGGGGGATCACCTCAAAAGCAAAAATCTGCATAAAATACAAGTACGTTAAGAATCCTTAATTTATTAAACGATAAATAACATAAAGATTGTAATTCAAAATTCTTACCTACAGAGCGTACGATAGACCGTAAATGTTGTAGGTCTCCATCATGTGTACATCAACGCCCTTCGCCTACTGGCGTCTCTTGAACCGTTCCCGTCGCCCTTCAAGCGCATGCTTGAAAAAGAATATCGAATGAGTGTACATATGGGCACCCCATGGGAATGCACCGAAAGCATCAAGATCCTCTACCAGCCGGAACTTCCAAACTGGAATCTTTACTCTCTCGTCTAGTTCAGTATTTACAGGAGGAAGAGCGTCACATTATCGTATGCCTGCTAAAATTGGCCCAGGCTTAAAACATCTTACAACTACCCGAACGAAATCTCATCCCTACCACTAAAGTAATGCTGAAGTATGTCATTGTCCACTATAGTATACAGGCTCGTGTCTGGTACATCTCCGAACCGCAACTCGGTGATCCGGCAGAATTCTACCTTCGAGAACCTCACCTCCTGATTCCCTAGCATAAAATGCATCTCATCTGGCGGCCCAGTATGATGCACCTCCCGTAAAAGCAACCGATGGATGACACCACAGGAAACTTCATACGCCTATGCATCTTCATGAAATGCCCAAAGCATGACGCCATGAACCGACGAAGGTCTTCAACAACCATTTCTGCAGGTCGTCTATAACCCCAATGGCGTCAAAATGGTCGTGGCAAGTGAGTTTACCCTCGTACCACTCTTCCTCTGAATTTGTAATCATTTCCTGCAACTGATTCGTCATTTGGAAAATCACAAAAAATATATACATAAGTTTACTGTAAATGCCTCCTAAATAACCGCAAATAAGGTCCATTATTTAAAAAATATCTCGGATCGAGTAAAAAAAAACTTCGAATGTAAGAATAAAAAGCTCGAACATATACAACTAAAACACGATTGGATGAAAAAAAAAACTCGAATATATTCAAAATAATCTCTGCCCTTCAATACAAAGTCTCGTAAAAATGGAAAAAATCACAATATACAAAAAACTCGAAATTCAATACAAAAGTCTCAAATGTGTACATAAAAAGCTCGGTTAGAGCGAAAAAAAGATCGATACGAGCAAAACCTACAATTAAAAAGCTCGAGAGTTCAATAAAATGTCTCGTAAAAATGGAAAAAGTCATAATATATAAAAAAAACTTGAAATTGAATACAAAAAGCTAGAACGTGCAGAGAAAAAGCTCGGTAAGAGGGAGAAAAACCTCGATACGAGTTAAACCTACAATTAAAAAGCTCGAGTCTTCACTAAAAAATCTCGTTAAAACTATAAAAAGTCATAATGTACAAAAAAACTCGAAATTCAATATAAAAATCTCGAACATGTACATAAAAAACTCGGTTACAGGAAAAAAAACTCAATACGAGCAAAACCTACAATTAAAAAGCTCGACCCTTCAATAAAAGGTCTCATAAAAATGGAAAAAGACACAATATACAAAAAAAAAGTTTGAAATTCAATACAAAAAGCTCAAACGTGTACAGAAAAAGGTCATTATCAGAGAAAAAAAACTCAATATAAGCTAAAATTACAATTAAAAAGCTCGGGTCTCTAACGTGTAAAGAAGAAGCTCGGTTATAGGGAACAAAAGCTCAATACAACAAAACCTACATATTTTAAAAAAAAGCTCGGACTCCCTTAAGAAAAGTTTAGGCATCTTTAAAAAAGGCTCAGAACTCTATCAAAAAGTCTCAAAAACCCGGAATATGCATCTTCGTAAAACTATTTAAAAAAAAAAAAAAGCTCGGGCTTCTTTTAAAAAAGCTCGGGATTTCTTTTCAAAAAGCTCGGGTCTCCACCAAAAAGTCTCAGAAACCCAAATTACTCATCTTCCTCAAACTAAATATATTTTTTTTATAAAAAAAAAGCTCATCCCTCTTTCTAAAATGCTCAGGCTCCTTTAAAAAAGCTCGGATCTTGAACAAAAAGCCTCGGAAAACCACCCAAAACTCATCTTCCTAACCCACATTCATTCTCAGATCGACAAATCAAAATTTAATCTACTAATTCATTCAACATTTAAACATGCACATCAACTGATATAAAACATAAACGAAACCAAATGTAGAACAACTTACCAAACAATTGCAAATAATCTGTTCAAGTCTCCAAATGTCAATGCTCACCATCAAAATCCAAGCCGTCGACGCACTTCTGATCGGTCTCAATAACTTCACTTTTCTCTCTCTATTTTTTCTCTCAACAGTCGCACATTCAAACGGGGTATTTGGTCTCCACACATAAATTGGTGTCTTTTATATATATATTATTAATGTGGTGTTATTTATACAACAACCCTCTAAAAATGTGCTATTAATTTTTTGAACTCTGAATATAACTGATGAGTTCGATAAGCTACTACTAAAGCAACCATTAAAATGAGTCCAAAACGATCAATAAACTATGATCGACAACACTAAAGCAACAAAACAATCGATAAACTATGATCGAAAACACTAAAGCAACAATTAAAATGAGTTAGAAATGGTCAATGAACTACGATAGTAAAAATCGATAGCAAACAAAAGAAAAAAAGAAATACCAATTGAAGATAGAAGATCGGAGGCTACTACTAAGCTGATGTGGTTCCACAGTCAATTCCATGAAAACCAACATCATCAACTATGACTTCACCTTCTATGACGTCAGCTTCTTCCTCTTCCTTAGCTCTACCGCCGTTACCGTCAGATCCAGCATCATCTCTGATGACAATGACATCAACTCCGTCTGCTTCTATGAAGCTGGCTTCTTCCACGCCCTCAGTTTCACACGGAAGCTTTTGGCATTGTGAGAGATGTATACTTGTCCCATAAACTCAGGTCTCGGTGAAGTTGTTATGCCTTTGTTCATTTTGCCACTATGGTTGAGGCGGAAAGAGGTATGTATCCTCGAAGGTGGCCTCCTCTAACTGGAGTGAAAATAACCCTAAAATGTGTCTATCCTTAGGGGGGTTGAATAGGTTTTAATCAAGTGGGGGAGGGAGGGTTGAATAGGTTTTAATCAAGTTAATTACTAATATTTTTTTATTAAGAGAATATGCAATCCATGTGAATATATGGAAATATTCTAGATGCAAAAATGCTAGGTCAACACATTTAAGCTTATCTAAGGATTTAAAGATGACAATAAGTGCAAATCCTTGATATCAATATTTAAATGTAAATGCAAGAAGATTTAGCTAGAAAGGGCAAAATAGACCTAAATGCTAGCTATCAATAAAACATATTCTCAACCATCAAACAACAACTCAAGCATGTTATAAAAATCATTAAACACAAAATCATGCATTGAATCAACAAATAAAACTAAACCTAGACAAATAAGAACATAAGAGATGCAATGGAGATTTAGAGCATGTTCTAATTACCTAGTCAAAAGAAGCAATATGAATCCATGATGAGATGATGCTTGTAAGATGCTTGATGTTAATGGATTGAAGCTTGGTTGAGTAAAAATTGATTCTTGGGAGTTTCTCACACTAGAAAATACTTTCTCACACTTAGATCAGAATTCTTTCTGTTTAAAACGAAGTGGAGAAGAAGAAAGAACATTGCCTAGAACCCGCACTTTGCACCGGTGTGTGGCAAAGACGATCAAGAAGTAGACGAGGTAAATACATAAATCTGAGATTATAATTTCCGAATTTTAATTTTTTGATTTATATATTATTTTAAAAAACATAGAATATATTATTATTATTATTATTATTATTATTGGAAATTTTAATATAGTAACTAATTTATTTTTTAAAAAACTTCACCTTCCAAATATCTCAATTTGGTCCATTTGATCAAAATTTTAACTGTCAATATAGTTAAATTTTAGGTTTTTTAAAACAAAAAAAGTTAAATATCAACATTATTTATTTTTTTGCTTTGATATTTAATTCAACCAATAAAATAACATTTTTTGCTCTCAAATATATTAAAATATGATATAAAATTAATTAAATAAATAACCTATACAATTAGCTAAACTATATATGAAAAAAATTAGAATAAAAATATTAATGAAATTATTAAAAAGTAATTATTTTAATTAAAAAAAATGATACCTCCACAACTAGCTCCACCTAATGTTCATTGTGTTTGATTTTTCACACATAATTTGGTAAGCTACAGATTAGTAGACTTCCTAATTCTCAAGATCCAATCTTTGTAAAGGAAGACAACTCAAGTGAAGTAAAAAAAAAATATTTTCAAAATAAAAAATATAGCTAAGATTTTTTTTTACTAAAATTGCATGATTAGAGCCATATATCATCAATTATCAAACTCACAAATTTGGATCTACTTTGATACCATCAATTAACAAAGAAACATGGATGATGGAGTGAAAAAAATGTTTTTTTTTTCCGATGAAAAGGATAGTGAGAGTATGAGATAAAAAAGAAGGCAGCCATCTCCACAGTTTCTTTAGCCATTCAAAAGGTATGTCTCGTCAGATTAATTTACCAGATGCTAAGGGCAATAAGTGTTACTGTGTTACTCTTCAAAAGGTTGGCTAATGGTGATTAATAAAGATTGTAGCATGTTCTTTTAGAGTGCGTTTGGTACACGGGACGGGACGGGACGGAACGGGACGGGACGGAACATGACTGGACAACTTTTCGTTATCCCACGTTTGGTGCACCATTAACATGGGACGGGACGGGACAACATGGGATAAAAACCATGAAAACTTGTCCCACCTCACACCCTAGGCCAGACTTGTCCCATGCATGGGACAAGTCTGGAAAAGATATTTTTACCCTCAAAGCTTTTTAAATTTACAAAACTATCAACTATAAAAAAAAAACTTACCCTGATTGGCCGCTCGTCTCTCTCTCAAACCCTCATCATCGCTTGCTCGTCTCTCTCTCAAACCTACCGACTACAGATCCATCTTCGTCGGTATCACACGAACTTGATGTCATCGGGGTCACGCGAACTCGTCATCGTCGTCGTCGTCGAGGTCACGCATCCTCTCTTCAAACAAAAACAATCGTTCGGCCGCTTTTGTCTCTCTCTCAGACCAACCGGCTGCAGATCCATCTTCATCGGCGTCAAGCGAACTCGCCGTCGTCGGAGTCAGGCGAACTCGCCGTCGTCGGGGTCACGCATCCTCTGTTCACACAAGAACAGCCGTCGGCGCCTCTCATTTCTCACGTCACAAGTCGATTCACTTCTTCTCCAGTTCAGGCGTCGCCGCCGTCTGACCGAAATCGGTTTCTCTCTCACCTCATTTCATTATTATTTTCAGTTAATAATCTGAATTTTGTTTGTGAAATCCATGATTATTTTAGCCAAATGAATGAATTTTTTGGTGATTTTTTGAGGTTTTATCATTTGAGTATGTCGATTTTGGCTGGTTTATTGGGTGCTTGTATATGAATTGGCTTCAAGTTTTAAAATTTAACTTAGATGTTATAGTGTAACTCTTGCTTTGATTTGTTTCTAATTCTGTATTAGTTGTGCTTTAGAGTTGTTTGCTAAGAAAAAATTGAACTAGGATAGAACAAAGTATATTTTCTTAGTATGTCGGGACTGGTCTGGTGTCGAGTTTTCTTAGGATAGAACAAAGTATATTGAATTAATTTACAACATATACTCTAATGTTTCTTCTGCAAGACAGTTTACATAAATGCTTTGTTGACATACATGCTGATTAATCAATAAGTAGTTGGGTGTTATTTTATTCTAATTTCATTGCTGCAAATGCAAATCTGTTATGTTCTCACTATTTAATCTCATTTGCAGTGGTTGTGTTAAGCTTTCACAGTTTTTGAGGGGTCTACGACTCAAGCCTTGTACTCTTTCAGAGGAGGTGTGTCTCATGCAATTCTTGCTCCCTTTTCTGTGACTAAAATTTTTGCAAGGCTAATTAGAAGAATTTGTATGCATAATATTCTTTTAGTTAATCACTATTTTAGACGAAGTGTGGGAAGTTGTATGTGCGTAGATATTATGTACTTTATTATGTAATTAGCTACTATTTTATTTGTTTAAAATTATGGCACTCCTTGTATTGTTGAATTAGCTTTATTTGTTTGAATATGAGAGAATGCGTATATATATATTCTTCTTTTAGTTAATCACTATTTTAGACTAAGTGTGAGAAGTTGTATTGTGCTTAGATATTAGGTACTTTATTATGTAATTAGCTACTATTTTATTTGTTTCAAATTATGACACTCCTTGTATTGTTGAATTAGCTTTATTTGTTTGAATATGAGAGAATGTGTATATATATATATATATATATTTCTTTTAGTTAATCACTATTTTAGACTAAGTGTGGGAAGTTGTATTGTGCTTAGATATTAGGAACTTTATTATGTAATTAGCTACTATTTTATTTGTTTAAAATTATGACACTCCTTGTATTGTTGAATTAGCTTTATTTGTTTGAATATGAGAGAATGTGTGTGTGTGTGGTGTGTGTGTGTGTATATATATATATATATATATATATATATATATATATATATATATATATATTCTTCTTTTAGTTAATCACTATTTTAGACTAAGTGTGGGAAGTTGTATTGTGCTTAGATATTAGGAACTTTATTATGTAATTAGCTACTATTTTATTTATTTAAAATTATGACACTCCTTGTATTGTTGAATTAGCTTTATTTGTTTGAATATGAGAGAATGTGTGTGTGTGTGTGTGTGTGTGTGTGTGTGTATATTCTTCTTTTAGTTAATCACTATTTTAGACTAAGTGTGGGAAGTTGTATTGTGCTTAGATATTAGGAACTTTATTATGTAATTAGCTACTATTTTATTTGTTTAAAATTATGACACTCTTTGTATTGTTGAATTAGCTTTAGCAAGATATATGGATTAATTTGACTGAATATATGCTTTTTTTTTATTTGTGAAATATGAAGGTACGGATGAACATGAGAATCACTTGATTTTACTCATTAAAGCGTGGAGGCTTTACGTACATATGATAATGTGTTTTGCTGCATTACATGTTTATTTGTTTGAATATGAGAGAATGCGATCTGAAAGGAGAAATTTAGGTCAAAGGACATTTTGTAGGCTTCAAATTAGGTCAACAGAAATACAACGTATTACACTTTTAAGTGATACCAACTGCTTATGGGAGTTGCGAATGGATAGAAATGTCTTTGCAATGTTGTGTGAGTTGCTAAAAACTCGTGGTGGGTTGTTAGATGATGGTAATGTCATCATAGAGGAGCAAGTTGCAACTTTTGTAAACATATTAGCACACCACACCAAAAATAAAAGTGTTCAAGTTAGATTTTATAGGTCCGGTGAAACAATTAGTCGGTATGTCCATCGAGTTTTGCGTGCTTTGTTGCATTTGGAAAACGTGTTATTTGTCAAACCAACTCCCGTCCCAAATGATTTTACGGACTCAAGGTGGAGATGGTTTAAGGTAACCATTGTAACATTATCATTATATACATGACATAATAATTTATATTATCCAACAAAAACATGAGTTCTCTTTTCCTTTTAGGGTTGCCTAAGAGCATTAGATGAAACATACATAGAAGTGACTATACCTGAATCCGATAAACCAAGGTATCGAACAAGAAAGGGACATATTGCAACCAATGTATTAGGTGTATGCACTCGTGAATTGAAGTTTGTATATGTCTTATCTGGTTGGGAGGGATCAGTTACCGATTCTAGAGTTCTTCGAGATGCAATTACTAGACATAATGGATTGAAGATCTCATTTGGTAAGATAATAATTATTATAGATACTATTTAAAATTACAACAATTTACTCAACTTATTTACTCTAGTGACAACTAATATGTGTAGTTATTATAGGTAATTATTATTTAGCTGATGTGGGGTATACCAACGGTCAATGTTTTCTTGCACCATACAGAGGTACTAGGTATCATTTACAAGAATGGGAAGACTTTGATCGTGCACCTAGGAATCACGAGGAATATTTTAATATGAAGCACACACAAGCTAGGAACATTATTGAGAGGTGTTTTGGTCTCTTGAAGAAACGTTGGGCTATACTACGCAGTCCTTCGTTCTACCCAATTAGATTTCAAGAGAGAAAGATCATAGCTTGTGCTTTGCTGCATAATTTTATTAGGATGTATATGGATGTTGATCCTGAGGAATACACATCAATCACACTTGATGAGTTGCCTATTGGGGAAGACATACCAGATGAGTTAGAATCTATTGATGTCGTTGAAGCAAGCGATGAATGTAGTCAATGGAGAGATGATCTACCGGAGAGATGTTTGACACTTGGATGTCTAGGAGAACTTGAGAGATTTATGTTTTTTTTCATTATTGTTGTACTTGAGAGATTTATGTTATTTTTTTCAATATTGTTATACTTGAGATATTTATGTTTTTTTTTCCAGTATTGTTAAACTTGAAAGATTTTTTTTTTTTTTGTTGTTGTTGTTATTTTTGAACATTTCTATTGTCTATTGAATTTGTGTTGTTGTTGTTGTTATTCTTTTTGTTGATCTATGCATTTGTTTTTATTTATGATATAAACTTTATTAAATGACAGGAAAATTCAATATGTCGGATAGACGTAATTGGACACCTGAAGAAGAAGATGTAATGATAACCATCCTTGAAGGGATTGTTGCTGATTGTGGTAGATGTGATACTGGTAGCTTTAGGCATGGTACATATGAGCTTGTCGCTTCAAAGATGCGTGAAAAAATTGAAAATATTACCATCACAGGAAAACATGTGCAAAACAAAATGAAATGACTGAAAGATAAATATTCAGCGGCCTATGATATGCTCAACACGAGTGGGTTTGGTTGGAATGACACTCACAAATGTGTTACTGTTAGTCCTGAAATCTTAGAGGAATATTTGAAGGTTAGTGGTTATATTAATTCTCTTTATATATGTAATCGATTAATAGTTTTATTGTTATAACATATATATAATAGTTTCAATGTCCTAATATATATTTGTTTGTTTTGATAGAAACATCCCAATAAGAATTATACGGCTAATAGGTCATTCCCACACTATGAACGACTGGTAACAGTGTTTGGGAAAGATCGAGCAACAGGGAATATGGCTGAATCCGCAGTAGATGCTTTGGATAACATGGGACTGGAAACTAGGGATGCACGTTTGGGGATTGGGGATGGATATAGGTCCCCCCATCCCCATCCCCATCCCCACTTCCTAGACCCTTCCCCCATCCCCGCCATTTCCCCATTTGGGGAAAATGGGGATGGGGATGTTTAGGGGGAGGTCCCCCCATCCCCATCCTCATCCTCATCCCCATCCCCAGTTCCCCATTTTCCCCGTTTTCTCTGTTTTCTCGTATCCCCCGGTCCCTCATTTTTCTATTTTCCTATTTAACTAAAAGTTATAAATTAAATTTAAAAAAAATAAACATTTCATTACAAATAAAAAATATTAATGCATTACAAATTCAACATAAATGTTTCAAATAATTCAAATACATATTATAATTATATTTATATACTTTTGGGGGAAATGAGAAAATGGGGATCTCTATCCCCATCCCCATTTCAATTTAATTATGGGGGAAATGGGGAAATGGGGATGGGGAGGGGTCCCTCCATCCCCATCCCCATATTAATTTGGGGATGAAAATCATCCTCATCCCCCCCCCCCATTTCCCCATTTCCCCATTTTTCTCTAAAAAAAATCCCCAAATGGGGATGGGGTGTGGGGATTTGGGACCTCGGGGATAAATGTGCATCCCTACTGGAAACTGAAGAGTCGGACACAACTGGTTTCACTCAGCCTTCCATAACTCCCTCAAATGTTGCATCTGCTTCCTCTAACCCAAATACAGGAGAAACATCAAAGCGGAAGAGAAAAAGGAATGTCAGTTCAACAACAGAAGAAATCACTAAGGTCTTTGAAAAAAGCATGGAAAGAGCATATGCGGATATTGCTAAGTTGACTGAGGCAATTACGGGAGGGGATGCAATGACCCATTTCGGTGTTGAGCTAGAGGGTATGGGTCTTGATCGTATGCAAGTGATACAGGTTGCTATGTATTTTGGAAATATGTCAAACTAGTTGCGCATTTGAAATGACTTGAATGACTCTTACAAGCCGGATTTCGTGAAGACAATTCTAGAGGAGTGAACATGTTTGATATTGTAAACATGTTTGAAACTTATATTTTGTTGGAATTGTGAACATATTTGAAACTTATATTTTGTTGGAATTGTGAACATGTTTGTGTTATGGATTTTGTTATTAGGTTCGTAAACAAATATATTACATTAACTTTTTTGTTGGATCATGTTATTAAGTATTATCCGTAATTTACTATTATGTGAAAAGAAAAGATGTGTGGTTGAATAATTAAAACTTAAATAATATATTTTTCTTTTCTATTATTCACAATTACGAGCATGTAAAATTGAATAATAATTTTATTTAAAAAAATTGAGGAAATAATATTATTAATTGATATTATTATTCAAAAAATGAGGGAATGACCATAATAATATTATTATTATTTGAAAAAAAAAAATCACATGTCTTCCAACAAATTATTAATTAAACTATTTTTTAATTACAATATTATTATTTTTATGAAATATGATATATAAAAATATTTTTTTAATAAAATAAATTAAATATTGACTTGTTTTCTCCCAAATATGATATATAAAAATATTTATCACTATTATGTGGTAACAAACATTGGATTGGACAAGAAGGGCACTCTGGTCATTTGAACCTCTTGCCCCGTCATGTCCCAGTCATACCAAACATACAACAGTACAGTGAACAGTTCTGTCCCAGATCTACGAAACACAATATAGAACAGTCTGTCATGTCCTGTCCTATCCCGTCCTGTCCCACCTTGTCTTGTCCCATGTCCGCGCCAAACGCACCCTTATATCCTCTTTTTTAAGTCTTTATATTGAACTCCCACACATCAAGACTTTTCAAAATTGGGAAAGTCTTTCTACGATTATTAGATTTCTTTTATTACCAAATGTGTTTTTATCAACGGGTCCTTAGTCAGTATCAGAATATACCTTAGTGGTTATTTATGGGAATATTGCAAAATTGGCATATTTTAGACCAGGTTTTAAAACCTGGATCAAAATATTGAATTAAATTAAACTATATCATCAAGATATTTTGAATTAAATTAAACTGATTAAATATTTTAGATTAGATATTTTGATTATTTATTAAATTGGATATTGAAACATGATGAATCAAAATATTGAGATTACCAAATTTTAAATTCTGATTTTCAAATTGGAAAATATTAGGATTAAAAATGAGAGAAATGAAGGACGACAGTGGAGACAAGGGAATCTCCATCCAAACACCCCCATCCCCACTACCCCGTTTGCACCCCCCCCCCCCCCCCCCCCCCACCCCCAACCCTCAACCCCCAACCCCCAACCCCCAAATGGGCCCTCAGCCCCTCACACCTATCTCTACACATATCAATTGAGCTACAAATTGTGCCTAAATTTGAGCAAGTTAGTAATATTCTATCGATTGTTGTGTTTATTTATCAACTATTGAATAATTATTAGGATTAATCGCACTAACTTACCCTTAATTTATTAAATCTAACAATATTTTTGTTGACGTCGGTTTCTAGATTGTATCAGTAAAGCCAATAATGATTGGATTTTGGTTGTGATTTCAAAGAGAAAGAGAAAGAGAAAGATAAGGAGAAAAATAAACAAACGCGAGTTTTTTTTTCGTGGTAAAACTTCGATGACCGGAGAAACGTCCACGGGTGGTTGAATGATCAACCAAGCCAAAATCCACTATGAAATTAAAATATTACAAGCTCTCGATCTCTCTTTCTTCTCTCTGTATTTTTCTATGAATGTTGTACATCTTTTTTGGCGAGATTATGGGTCTATTTATATGTTTATAGAACCCTAATCTGCTTTGTACAAGTAATAGAATGTCTTTGTATTTAATTACAATTATTTACTTGCTTGAAGCTGATTGTCTTCTTTCCTGTTTCAGAGTCTTGTATTGAGATCGAGTGGGACTCTAATAATGTTATCCAATTAGGACTTATTTCCTTATAAGAGCATAGTCTTTTTGAAGAAATAAAGTTGTTGCCTGATTGGGAACCTTTCCTGTTTAATATTCTGTTCTTATTGAGATTCCTTTTTGATATGAATATCTTCGTGCATTTTAATGACTTGATCCAAGTGAGCTATGCGCTGGGGCTTTTATTCAGTTTTCTTCATGTTCGTCCCGAGTAAGGATAGTACCCGTTGGTCCCGAGTAACATCATTCGTTCCCGAGTAGAAGTGTCTTTTAACCAGTCCCGAGTGTCATTTAACTGATCCCGAGTAGTATATAACGTTAATTGACACTGAGTAGGTTTTGTTCAACATTTGTTTACTCGGGTTTTCTCTTCTTGGGTGATGTCTTGTAGTATTTTTTCTGAATGCCTAATCAGATGTCTACCGGGCAATTTTATCCTCTTTGTTGATGACGTGTACGTATGATAAAATTCACATATAACAATACCCTCTTAAAATATTTTTTACTGAACAGGGTTTTATTTCGGGCAAAAAGTATTTTAATCAGTTTTTTCAATATCTTTTCAGTACCCGAGTAAATATCTTGTCATAATGACGTATCGTAATGATGACCCTGCAAATTTGATTTGCCTCCTCACGCGAGATATTTAATGACGGTGACGTTTTGGAGTTTTAACAGCGAAAGCCAGTTCTCTTTTTGACACGTGTTTCTTACCTTTTCGTTTTTCGATATCATTTATGAGAAATGACTCACATCAAACTTCATCATTGTTTTTTTCCACCTTGAGATCCTAGGGTTTCGTGCTCTCATCTCTTCAAATTCTTCACTAAGAGGCAGCGTTGGTTCATTCTCAACAATTTTAAGCAGAAAAAATTTCTCAAACCCAGATTTCTTTACGCCAAAGGTCGAGATTCTCCGTTGAAGATCTTGCATCAATTTTTATTCAATGTTAGTTTTAATGGAACCATCTTCCCGTCATCGTCTTTTTAATGTTGCTCTTGATGCATTAGAATGTGGGGATTTCGAGTTGGTTTTCTGCATTAGAAGATTACTGGGGGAAATCTCTACTGATGAACCTCCATTTTTAGAAGTTGATGTTTCTGGGCTTCACTCTAACGTCACTTTTAGTCCTGTATCCAGTTCTTCATCTAGTTCTGATTCTGATGTTTCTAATCACAAGGTACCTCTTCGAAGGATGGGGAAACACCAAAGCAAAAGTGAAGTCCGTAAGCACAACTCGGGCGATATTCGGGTCAGGGAGCAGACTGTCAATGAAAACGATGTCGAAGAGAAGTTCAGGGCATCTCGTCTCACTTTCTCTGCTGACCACCCGAGTGGGTTTGACACTGAGCCGAATATGGTCGGGCCATATGAGATAGAGAAGTATCGTGCCCGATTCGATCTACCTAATTCGGTTACTCTGATTCCAGCGGGTGATAAAGCCGCGTGGAATCCTCCCCCGGGCATGGTGGCGATCTATGGATCCATGCTCTACTGCGGCGTCACTCTCCATTTTCAGCCATTCAATTCCTGGTTTCTGGCTGGCTGCAGGGATTGCTCCAGCCCAATTGGCCCTGAATAGCTATAAAATTTTGATGTGCATGTGGCACATGTACAACCGGATGAACTTATCGTCGCTCTCCCCGAGTGAAATCAGACATTTCTTTACACTGAGGCAGCCTGGCAAGACAGGAACCTATTTTCTCATGTCTAATCCGCCAGACTGTTGGGTCCCTGAGGGGACAAAGGTGAACCGGAGAGCTGATATCTCTGATGACCCCAAAAAAGAGGGGTTTAGTATGGGGGTTCCCTATATCCAACAAGTTCTGGAAGAACAGTTGGTTCTTCATCGAAGGGAGTCTCGGTCTTGAAGTCACCCTTAGATCCGGGGATTCTCGGGCAGCAGTTCACACTTTGAAAAAGAAGAGCAAGACTTATCTCTTTACTGAGGCGAAGATGATAAAGTTCGGCTTCTTCAAACAAATTTCGAGCTACCGCAGGCGATGTAAGTGATTTTTACAACCTTTTCTTTTTCATTGTTATTTTTTATTTTGTATTCTGACGCGGTTCCTTTTTTCTTCTAAGTGTACGATACGGACATCGTCTGCGATCTTCAGGCTCGCCAAGTGAAATCAATTCTTCAAGCGAGCCGAAAGGAAGCTTCTCGTTAAAGCAATGAAGGCATCACCCTGCCTGAGTCCGATGAGGAAACTGATACGGTCGAAGGACAGGTTCCCGAAGATGTCCTTGAGGACGTCGTTCAATCGACCGCTAGGGAGACTAGTGGTCCGAGTGGCCCGACCGATACTCAACTGCCTGGCGATGGGCACGGGCAGAGTGAAGGTCCTGGTAAAGAGCCTACCGAGCGGTCTGAATTCGGTGATGGAGATAACACCTCTCTGGGACAAGTACCCATAGGTTCGGAATTTTTTGAGTCTTTCCGGGACAATGTTCAGAAAGATCTCGCGGCTGATGTCAGCTTTCACCGTTCTCGGGCTGAGAAGCGAAAGGCCATCAGTTCTCCAACTCTCCCTCTCAAAGTCCCTCGGGTGGTCTCTTTTATCGATTCTAGTGATGAAGATACTGTGGTTGAGATTCACCAGAGTGTCGATGTTGGAGCCTCGACGGATGCAGAGGCTTCAGAGCCGAATAGAAGTTCCCTTCCCCCAGAGGTCGAAGATCTAGGGGCTGAATCCTCGGGGGTTTCTTCACTTCCTTCTCCCCAGGATATGCTGCAGGAGATGTCATCCGGTCGGGCCTTCATCGGGGATGACCGCTGGAGCTATTTTTGGGATGACTCTCTGACAGACCGCCTTCATAATTTTTTCAATGGTGCATCTTACATAAGTTATCCTTAACTTCTTCAATTGCTTTGCTTGTTCGCCAGGTTTTTAATTGTGCTCCTTTACAGATGGTGGCCGAGTTCGCTGACCTAGTTCAGATGCAGCAACATCAAGCTGATAAAATAAGGCGTCTCGAAGCTCAGCTGAAGGAAAGTGAGGATCACCGTGCTCGGGTCGAAACGACTTATCAACAAGAGGTTGGTTCTGCCCAAGTTTTTACCGACCACTGCTTGGCGAAGCAGGTTGAAGTTGAGGAGAAAGCATCTTTGACAGAGGAGAAGGCAGCATCACTTCAGAATTTGTTGTCCACTGCCCAAGAATCCATACTTAAGGCCGAGCAGGAAGCTGAGCAGTCCAAGTCGACGTATGAGCAGAAGATCGAAGATTTGGAACGTTAAGCTCTCACAGTCGAATCCTTGTCCCGAGAAGCCAGACTGGAACTTGAAGTCCAAGGAATGGATCGTTTCAAAAGATCCCATGCCTATGATGCCCTTCTCCTTCGGGAGTTTCAACGAGCGCTAGTTTCAATTGGCGAGTTCTTCAAAGTTAAGAATGGGGTGACTGAGAAGGCCTGAACCAACTGGGAATTATCGATCAAACATCATGTGGATAGGTCCTTGGAATCTCTCCGGACTCAGATGAAGAAGTGGAGGGCTTACTGCCGCAGTCGAGGCAAAGAGCCTCATCCCATGCACTTGGAGGTTCCATCTGAGCATTCCCTCTCGACTTTTTACGCAAGTCAAGAGTCAGTCGTAGAGGGTGTGGTGCATGATGTTGGGCCGATCCCAGGAGAAGATTACAACCAATGGATGGAAGATTCGATCGACACAATTGATTGGCCTTCTAATGAGAGCTTACTCCGTGAATATGAGATGGTGCCTGACCCGAGTATTGGCAAGAACTCCAAATCCTCACAATCCTGATTTTTGTAGATAGGATTTTTTGTACTTTTGACAATTCTTAGTAAAGAATTTTTTGTAATGATTTTTTTGTAAATGAACTTTGTAACCATTCTTTTAAAAGATCAATAAAATTCCAAGTAGCATTTCTGAACCTGGTGATTTGATTTCATTGCTCGTGAAATTTCTTTAACTTGACTATGGTTGCTGAGTATCTTATTAAACCAGTTATTTCTGACATTCGGGTAACTTAACCGAGTATCTTATTAAACTGATTGTTACCCGAATAACTTTAAATGCCAAGTATCTTATTAAACTGGCTCGTGCAATCTTCATGCCAAGTATCTTATTAAACTGGCTAGTATTATTAACCGAGTCATCTTAAAACAGGCAAGTAGGTTTATACTTGTGTTTCATATACGGTTGCTACCCGAACATTACATCAAGGCTCACCATGGTCATATGTTCGAGTCTTTTCGCATTTCTGAGAACGTCTCCCCAATTATTATGCGCAAGGGTTGGCCGAATCGTTAAGCTTTTTGAATCGCTTAACACAGCTACGCATTTCACCGGAATTTTTCCCTATAGCGTCCCGAGCTGGTGCACTGGGTTTGCCTTTTTGCTAAGGTCATTTGACCTTGCTCGGCTGGCATGCTCCTTCGAGTTTCTCTGCCCATTCGGGATTTAATGGTCTCGAGTATTCTAATTGCATGTTCTTATTATCATGATTGTCTTCCATATGTTATTATCATATGCTTTCTTTCGAAAATCCCGAGTTTGATGCTTTTATCTTTCGAAAATCCCGAGTTTGATTTTTTATTCATAACTGCAAAATCAATGAAGTTTTAAATTCCACAACTAATATTTAACCTAACTAAAATTGTCCTGACTAGAAAAAAGAAAAAAAAAATTAAGGATAAAAAATCTTCAGATATTAGGCATTGCATGGTCGGGGTAAAACCCCTACATTGGGTCGTGCAATCCAATACGCTCCATGACCAGCTACTCCTTCGACTTTGTACTGGCCTTCCCACTTATCAGCCAGTGCAGCTTTATTTTTTTTGTTCAATGACACCTTCCTGAGTACCAGGTCTCATAGCTGAAATTTCCTGACTCGAACATAAGAGTTGTAATGGTAGACTACTCTTTACTGATATGTCATATTTCGTATTCGGGATTTCTCCCTTTTCTTTTCTAACTCATTTAGACTTTGTAACAACATATCAACATTCTGATCTTCATCATATAGCCTGACTTGGGGGGATGTATATGACGTTTCTACGGGGATAACAGCTTCTGTTCCAAACACTAAAGTGTATGGAGTCTCTCCTGTTGAAGTTCTCGTTGTTGTCCGATACGCCCATAATACTTCGGGAAGCTTTTCAACCCAGCTTCCTTTCTTGGGATCTAGCTTTGCTTTGCGTGTGTGCTTGATGATTTTTTTCACTACTTCAACCTGCCCATTTGTTTGAGGGTGGGCAGGTGTGGCATAGTAATTGGCAATCTGGTATTCTTTGCACAGTTGTCTGAATTTCAGGTTATCGAATTGGGTGCCATTTTCAGTGATTATAGTGTTTGGGACTCCAAACCTATAAAGTATATTCTTTTTCCTGAAATTTATGGTGTTTGCTTATGTGATATGCACCAATGCTTCAGCTTCTACCCACTTCGTGAAATAGTCAACGGCTACTATGGCATACTTCGCTCCACCCCCTGTCTCGGCTGACATTGGACCGATTAAATCCAAACCCCATATGGAAAATGGCCATGGGGATGTGAGGTTTATGAGCTGCTCAAGGGGTTGTCGGATGTCATTAGCAATCCTTTGGCAAGTATTGAAACTTTCTGAACACTGATGTGCATCTGAGGACAGAGTAAGCCAATAATAGCCTTGCCTGAGTACCTTGTATGCCAAACTTTTACCCCCAGTGTGGTTTCCGCAAACTCCTCCATGGATTTTCTATAATATCCGATATGCATCTTCCTCTGACAAACATCTTTGGAGTGTTCGGGAATACCCCCTTCTGTATAGTTCCCCTCCAACCAATGTGTACCTTGTTGATCTATACCTGATACGTTTTACTTGTAAGGGATTTTTTGGGAGTACACCTTCTTCCAGGAACCTTTTTAGTTGAGTCGTCCAATCGTCTGGCGGTGTTCGAATTTCTAAAATTTCTAAGTTTCTCGATTCAACTGTGCTCGGTTTGAGGAGATGTGCAATAAGAATAGTCTTTTACCTGATTGTGGTTGTTGTTAACGCTAGTTTGGACAATGTGTCTTCCTTTTCATTCTCCTCCCTAGGAATCTGGGCAATCTTATATTCTTTGAATTTCTGGAGGAGCTGTTTTGCAATGTCACGGTAGGCTATCATGCCTTCATCTTTGGCTTGGTACTCGTCCAGGACTTGGTTGACAACTATATGTGAATTGATGAATATCTCGACTTCATCTGCCCCGAGAGCTATGCAGACTCTGAGTCCAGCTAGTAGCGCCTCGTACTCGGTTTGATTGTTGGTTGCTTTGAAGTCAAACCTCATGGCACGTTCGACATCATCTCCTTTAGGAGTGCATACTACGATCTCTGCCCCGCTACCATGAGTGTTTGAAGAGCCATCCACATACAATTTCCATGGGAAATTTTTTCCCAACATCCTTTTTGCTTCTAGGTTTGGCTCTATGAACTCTGCTATAAAATTTGCCACAGCTTGCCCTTTGAGGGATGTCATGGGGACGTAGTGGATATCGAATTCACTCAACTCGATAGCCCATTTGGTCAGTCTTCCTGAAATCTCTGGCTTTTGTAGAATTTGCTTTAATGGGCAGTCAGTGAATACCTGGATTGTATGAGCCTGAAAATATGGTCTTTGTTTCCTTGATGCTGAAACTAATGGTAGGGTCATTTTTTCTGCCTGTGAATACCTGGTCTCGGCTGGTATGAGTGTCTTACTGGTATAGTATACTGGCTTCTGTAATCCATCTTCTGTTCTAACTAGGACTGAACTGGTTGTTAGTTTTGTAATTGATAAGTACATATGGAGTGTCTCTCCCATCTGAGGTTTTGAAAGGATGGGAACCTGCCCTAGTTATTCTTTAATTTTTAAGAATGTCTGCTCGCACTCTTCATTCCACTCGAGTCCTTTCCCTTTTTTAATCACTTTGAAAAAGGGTGCGCATCTGTCAGTGGCATTTGAGATGAATCTACCCAAGGAAGCTAAGCATCCTGTTAGGCACTGCACTTCTTTGAGTGCCCGCGGTGAAGTCATTTTTTACAGGGCCTGGATCTTCTCGGGGTTGACTTCGATTCCTCTTTGGTGAACTTGAAAACTCAGGAATCTTCCCGAAGGAACCCCGAATAAACACTTGTTCGGATTTAGCTTCATTTGGTATCTCCTCAAAACATCAAATGTTTCTCGCAGGTCGGAAGTGTGCTTGTCTGCCGTGATGCTCTTGGTCAGCATGTCATCAATGTATACTTCCATGTTCCTTCCAATTTGCCATGCAAAGATCCTATTGACCAGCCTTTGGTATGTTGCCCCTGCATTTTTTAACCCAAAGAGCATTATTGTGTAACAGTATAAACCCTGATCAATTGTGAATGCTGTTTTTTCTTCGTCAGCCTTGTTCATCCGGATTTGGTTATATCCCGAGTAGGCGTCCATGAAACTGAGTAACTCATGGCCTGATGTAGCGTCCACCAACTGATCTATCCTCGGAAGTGGAAAACTATCTTTCGGGCATGCCTTGTTTAGATCTGTAAAATATACGCACATCCTTCATTGTCTATTCTTCTTTTGGACAATGACTACATTAGCTACCCATTGAAGGTAATTGACTTCTCTAATCGATCCTACAGTGAGTAGCTTCTCTACTTCCTGTTTAATTATCTGACTTCTCTCGAGATTGAATGATCTTCTCTTTTGTATCACCGGTTTTACATTCGGGTCTATTGTGAGATGGTGGGATATTATTCGGGCATCTATCCCGACCATGTCTTCATGACTCCAAGCGAACACATCTTTGTATTCTTTAAGTAGATCAATGAGGCTTTGTCTGACTCTTCCTTCTAGGTTGGCCTTGATCTTGATCCTTTTGTCTGGTTCATCTTCTTTCAAGATGATTTCTTCTACAGGTTTAGTTTTGGATTCATTCGGCTCTTCCCTTGGATCGAATTTGAAGGATAGTGGCTCTTTTTTCTGACTCGGCTAGGTTATGGTGCAAACTTGCTCATCCTTCTTATATTTGTATACTGTCAGGTTAGCTCTTAGGTCGTCTCTTGGGATCCCTTGACTACTTTGACCCCCTGTTCGGTCGGAAACTTGATCATTAAGGCATAAGTGGTTGTTAAGGCCTTAATTTTATTCAGGAATGACCGTCCCAATAGTGCATTATATGGCCAATTGTCTAGGTCTACCACCACGAAGTGGAGCAATACAGTGCTCTGGCACGGTGCCGCTCCAATCTTCACAGGTAGCTTTACCGTCCTAAGTGACCTGACCTCAATTCCCCCGAATCCTTTAAGTGGGGTATGGAAGGGTTGTAGATCCTTTCGGTCCAACCTGAGTTGATCATAAATGGCTACATTGAGAATGTCTGGCGAACTTCCATTATCTATCAAGATTCTCCTAACTTTTCGGTGACCAATCCAGGCACTTATGACCAAAGCGTCATTCGGCCGAACATCAACGCCATGTGAGTCTACTTCTGTGAATGTTATTGGGTCCCATCCTTCCTTTACCCTTTTCGGGTCTGGCTCCACCGAGTTTACGTCGAAGTTATGTCTTGCTTCTACTGCTTCTCTGATTTTCTGTGTTCGCTCTCGGTTACTTCTCCCAATGGATGATCCTCCAAAGATCGTATGTAATACTTGATTGGCCTCTGGACTGGCCCTCTGATTTTGATCAGAGCTTTGTTCGGCCCTGATCTCTTTCTTTGCTTCCGATTTCTCATCCCTTTTCAAGATCACATCATGTAGATGTCCTTCTCGAATGAGAGTTTCTATGTAATCTCTGAGCTGGAAACACTTCGAAGTCTCATGACAGGTTTCCTTGTGGAACCTGCAGTATTTGGTTGTATCTCACCGAGCAAACTGAGATTGACGGCGTGTCTCTTGTACCATATTCTTTAATTCCATAATGGCCAGGATTTCCTCCTGCTTTTTCCGAAGATGGGTGTAGTTGGTGTATCTGTCTCATTATTTTTTCGTAGTTTGTTCGGCGTTACGCCCGTTTCCCCCATCCTTGATTTTTTCCTTACTGTTTCCTTTTTGTTTTCCCTTTTGGTTCTGCACTTTGGACTCAGCGTCTTTTTGTTCGGGTTTTCCTCCATGCATGTAGCATCCTCCAGTGACTAACTCCTCTTCTTCGGCTAGTGCATATCCTCCTGCCATGTCCATCATATTTGCATACCTGGTCAGATGGGATCTTCTTAAATCAAAGTATAGCCGTCCATTCTATAGGTTGTTGATGAATGCAACAATTATTGTTTCATCATTTGCACTGCCAATTTCTGATACTGCTTGACCGAATCTCCCCAGATATTTTTTCAGCGACTCATCTTTCCCTTGCTTTATTTGAGAAAGGTAAGCCACTTTTTCCTATAAACATTGCTCAGAAATTACCTTGTGAAACTCTTGCTCAATTCACTAAAACTTCTTATGCTTGCTGGGGGCAATCTCCCAAACCATCTTGAACCCGTGTCTTCTAGAGTTTGTGGAAAGTTGAGACACAATAAGGGATCATTGTGGGCATACTGAGCCATGACACTTTTATAGAGTCTGACGTGCTCCTTAGGGTCTGTGTCTTTCTTAAACTGCTCCACGTGCGGCATCCTGAACCTTTCTAGGAATGGGGTTCTCAAGATTTTCCTGGTGAATGGTCTGTCATAATCGACATCAGATAAATCGTTATACCCATAATGTCTGACAAATGCGTCCATTTGACACCTATTATTCTCGACTTCTCGAGTTAGTCTCTAGATTACGACGTCTCTGTCTCCCACCGGACTTCCCTGACGGTTGAACCGCTGGGTGATTGTCATTCCTCTTCCTGGTTCTTCACTTTGATACCGGGTTTCATGTATGATTCAGTGATGACCCTTGCGATGATGCCGATCTCTATCTTCTGATGACGACCCATCCCTATGCCGATCATGTTTACGATGTCTAACGCGGGATGTCTGATCCTGGTTCTGCTTCTGGCGTGGTCGTTCCTCCTCAGGTGTTTCATGTCCAGCCTGATTAATTGGAAAAGAGTTCCTTCCAGCCTCCGATGTATTTATTTATGGCCCTACTACAACAGAACGAAGCCTCGCAGGTGGGAGGTTAGGAGTTTGTGCTTCTGCAGCCAGTAGATCAACTCTTTCCTTTGCTGTGTCTGCCACCAGTTGTTGCAACACCTCTCGGAAGCGTTGTGTCAAGTCTCCGCTGGTCGGAGGAACTTGCTGGATCCCCGCCAAGAATGTAGGTGGGTTCTCTGTTGCTACAGCGAGATCCCGCGAGCTACTGCCAACGTGGAAGGTATCTGGAGATTTTTGGACATCCCCAGAACTGCTTCTGCTTCCTGCCATCGCTTTGATCAAATCGGAGGTTCAAGCCCCTCCTTCTAGCGCCAATTGTTGACGTCGGTTTCTGGATTGTATCAGAAAAGCCAATAAGGATTAGATTTTGGTTGTGATTTCAAAGAGAAAGATAAGGAGAAAAATAAACAAACGCGAGTTTTTTTTCGTGGTAAAACTCCGATGACCGGAGAAACGTCCACCAGTGGTTGAATGATCAACCAAGCCAAAATCCACTATGAAATTATAATGTTACAAGCTCTCGGTCTCTCTTTCTTCTCTCTGTATTTTTCTATGAATGTTGTATATCTTTTTTGACGAGATTATGGGTCTATTTATATGTTTATAGAACCCTAATCTGCTTTGTGCAAGTAATAGAAGGTTTTTGTATTTAATTACAATTATTTACTTGCTTGAAGCTGATTGTCTTCTTTCCTGTTTCGGAGTCTTGTATTGAGATCGAGTGAGACTCTAATAATATTATCCAATTATGACTTATTTCCTTATAAGAGCATAGTCTTTTTGAAGAAATAAAGTTGTTGCCTGATTGGGAACATTTCCTGTTTAATATTCTGTTCTTATTGAGATTCCTTTTTTATATGAATATCTTCGTGCATTTTAATAACTTGATCCACGTGAGCTATGCGCTGGGCTTTTATTCAGTTTTTTTCATGTTCGTCCCGAGTAAGGACAGTACCCGCTGGTCCCGAGTAACATCATTCATTCCCGAGTAGAAGTGTCTTTTAACCAGCCCCGAGTGTCATTTAACTGATCTCGAGTAGTATATAACGTTGATTGACCCTGAGTAGGTTTTGTTCAACATCTGCTTAATCGGGTTTTCTCTTATTCGGTGATGTCTTGTAGGATTTTTTTTAATGCCTATTCGGATGTCCATCTGACAATTTTATCCTCTTTATTGATGACGTGTACGTATGATAACATTCACATATAACAATTTTAAAAAGATGTCATAAATTAATATAAAACCTTGTCATCAAGTCAATCCATTAACTTAATCGGTTGACGAACATTGACCATTAAAAAGTCAAATAAACCATATCATATTACCCCAGATATAAAATATTTTTTAATTAAAAATTAAAAAACCAAAATTTAAAATAATAATAATCTATCGGTGATGGGTCTCAACCGTCAAAAGAGACAAGAGTCGTTTGACGATCTCCTCCTACTGAAAGGGATCATCGTTGATCTTCTCCAACTGAAGGAGATCAGCCTTCTACACTTAGCAGAGGAGGCTCCTCCGCAAACTAACTATCTTGTTTTTTTTTTCTTTCCATTTTTTAATTAAAAAATATTAATTTTTAAGATAATGTGTCGTGGATATATTTGTTTCTCCACGAGTCAATTTTAGTGGAAGGATTAAATAAAGTATAGGTAAGTTATTGCAATTAACACTAATTATTAATACGTTTAGATATATCAATTATAAATTTTAATTAAAATTTATGATTTCAATCTCTATAACACACCTGTTGTAATTAGTGAGAAGTTTGGGGTTAAATTACTGTTAAAATTTAGTAAATCAAATCCTTACTCGTGGATTTCTAGTTGGTATCCGGTTTTTAAAGCGTATGGGGTCTTGCCAATCTGAGATAGAATTTAAGCCGCTTTCAGACTTCAGATTTCTCCCAAATCGGCAAACTGTTACTAAGCAGAAATCCTTGTGCAATTAGGTGTCCCTGGTTTTATGTTTAGCTCCGATTTTCAATTTTCAGTCTTGAGATTTCTAAAGCAATGGCCAGAGCCGATGTTTTGGAGGACATAGATGTTCTTGAAGAAATTGCTAGGCAAATAAAGTTACCTGAAGACTTAGTTGCATTCAGTAGTGTTTGTAGCTTATGGCGGTCTGCTGCCTCAAAGTCTGGTTCCATGGCTGATGCTACCATCAGAAGAAGAAGAAGGCAGCG
This sequence comes from Dipteronia dyeriana, assembly GCA_032871835.1. Classification (NCBI taxonomy): domain Eukaryota; kingdom Viridiplantae; phylum Streptophyta; class Magnoliopsida; order Sapindales; family Sapindaceae; genus Dipteronia; species Dipteronia dyeriana. The sequence goes on from CM065295.1 coordinate 77,169,444, forward strand.
ATCTTCTCAGTTTCTGTAGCCTCTCAAAAGGTACGTGTCATCAGATTAATTTACCCGATGCTAATGGCAACAAGTTTTATTCTTCATTATAGTTTTGGAAATAACGCATCGTTTCAGTAATCACATAGGCAGCACAGCTCGATAAATTTTCCTTCTTCAGAACCAATCTCTTTCTCTTCTCCCCAGCGAGGACGGTTCCATTACAATATAAACCCAGATACTCAAAATATAAACCACAGAACTTGCACATCTAAAAAGCCAAATCTTTCAGTTACAATATTAGTTAATGGTTATTGTACATTAATTTGGATAAGAGAAAGAACTCTCAACGAATTCTCATCCACTTGTTGTAGAGGTTTCTTTGAATGTAGACATACTAAAAAATGACTACCTATTCTACATAGCTCTCAACATAATATCATATGTTGCTCCATCCCTGCTGCACTTTTGTAATGAATTGCATCAAGGTAGTTGCTTCAGTTAAGCCGCGGAAGGGCTCTACTTCATCCGCCGTCAGCTTAACACAAAATTTATCGTCCTTCTTACTATCGTACACTGTGCTTCCCTGAAAGAAAAACTACAACTCTTGCTTTCCAGCAGAGAGGGAAGCTTTAAAAACCATCTCTATCTTCATCTTTAATGGAGTTTGGACCATCATCGAAGCCAGAAACTGGAGCAAGCTCATTTAGGTCAAGGAATCGTCTCTTTTTTCCGCCCTCTATTTCAGCTTGGCCTGGACTACTACTGGATTTCTCAGGTGGTTGACTTTGCTCTTTCTCAACCGTCTCAGCATAGCCTTCAACGAGTTGATCGACTTTTTCTTCTTGGTCATTATTATCATTGCCATCGGAATCTTGACTACCCGATGAAAAGTCCCCATTCTCACTTGGACCAGAGTGCTGATCTGATGCATTTGACTTCTCGGGTTTCATCGATTCCATGTCTGATTCTGAGGCATCGTACTGTCGGTAATTAATTCGGTTTCTGGTGGCCCTCTTACTGCGTCTTAGTCCTGACTGAAGCTCACCAACTGACCTTAATTTAGTTTCTCTCCTAGTACGGCCTGGCAATTTCTTAAGTTTTGGGGTTTCATCGCTATCCTCACTGATACTCAAGGAATCTTCTTCTTCCTCCTCATCTTCGACATTTTCTTCGTCCCAATGGTACTCCTCATCTCCTTCAGAACTACTAGAAAGCTTTCTCCTCTGTTTACGTTTCCTCAGATATTCCTCATCATATACAACTTCTCCAACTATATCATCATCACTGTCAAAATCTGCCTCATTATCTGAAACCGCCTCAACGAAATCTTTTACTGAATATCTCTGAGGCCTCTGTCTTCGCCGGTTACTGCATATCATTTATGCAATAATTAATTCATTTATAACTTTTAAGGGAACAAAATATAAGGAGAAATATGTTAACATACCTCCGGTCTAATTGTTCCGGTTCATGCTCTTCTTCGTCCTCGTCGTAATCTTGTGAATCAGGAGACACAGCATTGAAATTGTTCTCAGAGGAATGTAAAGGATCACTCCATTTACCATTCATAGAAGCTTCAGGTTTGAAATCAACTTCTCTTCTTTGATTTGATTCTGGGGATGGTGGTTTCCGCCTGAAACAACAGTAAGAGAAAGTAGATAACATATTGTACAAAGATAATAATATTATATAAGTTCCTGTATGAGGCTATATGTAATGTAAACCCAAAAATAAGTGCATTCATCTAGTCTCCATACTTGGTGATCTTGATAGCCTCATTGATTGAACGATCATAATCATCTGCAAAAATATTTGAAATATAAGACTGCTTCAAATCCAATATCACATGAGATCAGTACTAGGTGCAGTCAAAACATTTCCAGATATCAAGAAAAGGATAGTTTTTGTTGTTCTCACCAAATGTGTAAGTGACTGGTTTTCTATCACGGAGGGAACGTCCTGGAGCAAGCCCATCCACATTCAAGAAGTTATCAAGAAGCAAAGCTTGTCTGTGTTGTTTTTTCAGCAATTTCTCCTTCCTCTAAGCAAACCCAAAAACAGCAGACAGTAATATAGAATTATTTCAATAAAGCCAAAATAAACGAAAGAACAAGTATAATTGAGAAAATTTTCTATACTGAAAAGGTTTATTTTCCAAGTAGCAAATAAAACATAAACATAGGTTTTCATTGACAGGCAGTTTTCAGGTACCTTATGTTCCTTCTCAATTTCAGGAAGCATGTCATTCTTTAATTTCTTCCCAAGAGAAGCCTCAGTTCTATTTTTACTTGAAAAAAGCTTCTCCTGCAAACACAAGGAAAAGATATAAATAAAAATCATAAGGGAAAGCACCATTCATGTCCCCTCTGAATATTTTGTAACTGGTTACAAATTTTACATTCTTTGAATTTTTACAGCACAGAAGGGCCCTCAGATTACTGTTCAATACTGTCACGGAAATTGCATTGGACCCCATGTATGCTCAAAAGTACAAAGTCTTGTCCAAAATGAAATGAGATTCATCAACACAATCAACTAGGTTGCAGTATAGCACATTTCTAACATCCATAAATTGTTAACATCTTCCAAATGGAAAGAACCATGTAAAAGGACATACATGTGGATACATAGCTGAGGCAAAGTTGTAACATTCCCACAATATGACTCCAGCTGTGGCCATGCATGGCACACGACCTATGAGTCAAAAGCAATCCCTCTGATATTTAAAATTAGGTCTACCCTTAATATTTTAAGATCATCAATAGTAATGCTTATCTCAAAGTACTTCACCCATACATAAAAATTTTGTACTTCCATTGAGAGAATAAAAAGATATCTTCCCTTGAACCACAAGATAGATCCTCAGGGGTCATTTCAAATAACAAAAGGAAAACTGAGGTAATAATTTCCCATTCAAATAACAGTTATTAGATACATTAACATGGCACTTGTTCTATAGGCACACTTTCAATCTCTTAGTCTCAGGTGATGAAAGTATAAGGTTTATCTAAGGGTAAATGGATGAATTGAGCAAATCTTAAATGTTCAAAAATGCAAACCATGTTATTGAGTTCCTAATATGTTAACCTCAAAATTATTTCAAGGGTGGTTAAATTTTTAATATTTCAAGGGTTAAATTTTTAATTGGCAGGCAGATATCAAACTGGAGGCTTGTCTTAACATGTTAGGGTATAAGCAAAAACATCTGGACTTCAATATACGGAATCCAAAAGGTGCTCTCATGTAGGAACAATTCAGCTCTTTTAATAAACTGTATCACAGTGCATAATTGAAAATGGAAAACACTATAAACCAATCAGCATTTCTGATTGAAACTAGAAAAGGGTACATGCAGATGAAAAGACTGTTTAGAAACTTACAGAAACGTCTTGAAATTCTTCTAAATTAGTAGCAACTGTCTCCCACTGATATGATGTATTGGGAAGGACATTGGAACCCTTCATTTTCGTTTTCCTCCCTTCAACCTTCACGTCGGCTTTTCTTATTTCCCTGTACAACCGATGACCAATTACCGGATCATCTTCATACCTGCAGCAACATATAGAAAGCCTATATAAGAATACAACATAACAATCATATTAAAAGAAAGACAGAAATTGAGCTCAAATGATCACATGGAAATAATAAGATAATTTTATGAGAAGCTTAACTGCATTACCAATAATTAATCCCATACGAATCGCCCCCAACACGTTCTTTACGAAATGCTGAAAGTTGAACACCGTGTTTAATCGAGTTGTCAATGTAGTTCCGAATATCTTCTTGCTGCGGAATATCACTTAGATTCAGTTCTTCTCACAAAGTGAACAACAATAAAATAACATACGCTACATCTATTCAACAGCTCTAAACATAAGAAAAGAAGAGAAAATTCATTTTACGTTCATGTAGAATTTAAATGGTATAGATATAGATGTTCAAAATCACAATGAACCGACATGAAAGATGAGAAATATATCAATACACCATTTATCCAACAGCAATTAAAAGGGTATGGATATATAGATGTTCAAAATCACAATGAACTGACATGAAAGATGAGAAATTGATTGATGCACCATTTATCCAACAACGAGAATATCTCAGCAAAAAAGTCTTCAACATATGTCAAAAGAGTAAACCAATTAAAACGGCAAAGGTGATCCAGAAGAGTGTTACTTCCTTTGGTAATCAACAGAAATGTTTTAGATGAAGAAAAGAAAATCGATATGGAATTTATTGACCATGTACAAGGAAATAACAACAGATTTTCGAACAGGCTTTTACCAATGAGCCTTGAACATGTAACATTAATTATTATTCAACAAACACGTATAATTTGACATTCAACAAACATCAAATGAATCTGAGAACTGCTTTGGAAGTGGTGTGAAGGTTTCCTGTAAATAACTGCTTTTGAAGTGTTGACTAGAATGCCAAATAAAAGGAAAATTTGTTGCAAATAAGGTTAACTGTGCATAACTGCACATCAATAAAATATGTCAATCGGTAGAAGAAAGTATAATCTTTGACATATGAGTGCAACAAAGATTAGAGTCGTGTATTACAATGGAAGAACAATTTTCTTTTGATCAGAAACAAAGAAATCATTAACAAAAAGAAGTGAACCACAGTCCACTAAAAGGGCCCTTAGTCCCTTACTAGAATTGAACAATGGCATTTTGGAGAATAAACTGGGATTAAATTTCAGTTGTGAAAAGATTGATGTTGCCTCAAGTTGAAGCATAAATAATGCTTCTCAATAATGAACAGCAAAAACAATACAGCAAGAAGGGCCGATTTCATTCGAGCTGAAAAAATCAAAAAGCAAATGAAAGTCCACTACACATTTAAACCATGGAAAAGATAGCACTGCCAGTAATTAAGACAAGATAAGGTCCTAGATAGAGTAAATTGTCTACAAAAAGTTACTATACAACTTCAAACAGTCATCCGCCAGGCTTCATTGGATGAGCAGGGCTTTACACCAATCCCATAAAATCATGATTAACTGCCACTGATGATGCATGAATGAGCTCAAAACCTTAATTTAATTTTTTTCTTTTTCTCTTTTTAGATCAGATGAATGAGCTCATCGCTGAGATTCAAACTCTGGAATAAATTTCAAGGTATAATTGATGGAAGTAAAAGAGTCAAGATCATCATGGTCCAAGCAGTAAGTATAGGGAAGTAAAAGAGTCAATGTCATCATGGTCCAAGCAGTAAGAATTTAAAGCAAGCGCTATAAGGCAATGATTATTGATGATAAGAATACCTCAACACGAATATCACACAGAGCTTTCAAGATCACCACGCGAACCCCAGGATCAAGTGTTTTATATACTTCAATCTCAGTCCTAACATGTTGGCATGACACGACACATTAGCAACCCAAATAGCAAAATATATCATAGCATTCCATAGATGGATAGTTACTCACCCGTGAGAAGCAACAAGTGGAAGTTCCCCTTCTGCAACCTGCAATAAGATACCAAGTGCAAGTTAGTATTACACAAATATGAACGATGCTATTGTCCAACATCAGCTTAAAGGGGTAAAGTAATAAAGTTACCCAGTGCCACCAGTCTCTTAATTTTCTGCATAAAACAGTAATCCAGGTATCACGTGTGAGGGCCATTCGTGTAATAGGAGGGATTGCCTATAACAACAGATGAAAACTAAAACCAATAAGCAATGGATCACATTAGCATGTGAAAATAATCTTAACAATAAATTAATAATCCTACAGCATTCTATGAACAAGTCAGATAGCACTAAATGCTTTGAACTGATAATTTTTAATGATCTGATCTATATGCAAACAGCCAGTATCCCCAAGGTAAAGAGGACCTTGGGATCACTAAATCATTTGAAATCATCCCCAACCAAACAGTAACGGAATGCTGATACATCATACATGTGAAGAAAAAAGACAATAACCAGACATATACTATCCCAACTATTGATAGAACCACTTGAGATAAAATCATATCACTCGAGGTCAGTCAAACAAACCACCTATTTCCATTCTGAAATAAATACTTTTAAAGAAAAGAAGAAAGTAAACCACCTTGCATGAGCAGTGAATGGAAGGTTGGTGTTCTGGAGTAAACACTACGCAGGTGACAGAAATTCTAAGCTGTATCACAACTATAAAGACACCTTTTGAGAGAGAGAGAGAGGGGGGAGGGGGGAGGTCGGAGGGGGATACATGACAAATACAAAGAAGAAAACGAATAACTTGCTCTCAAAAATCAAATAACTTCAGCTCCCTGCAGTAACTTTCAGATAACAGTGGTGATACTTATAGTTCCACAAAATCTCCAATCTAAGTCCTAACTTGTTTTCAGATGCAAGTCGCAAAATAAAAATCCAACTTGGAATGGGAAAAAAATACAGGATGTACGATTAGGTATTATCATTTTGATTTTCAAAAACCAACAATCTTCTATACATTTTATCCAATTCAATGAGCCTAAAGGCTAAAACTAGTTAGTACGTTTTGGCAAAAGAATTTATTTTTCACAAGAAACCATCTTTTAAGTATTGAAAACAGCTAGTCAGCTATACATTACGTCAGAGCTCTTTGAGAGAACTTAAAAAAAGAGGATCAAGTAATATTACCTAGGTGACACTCAATGGAAGTTTCATATCAATAACACAAATCAGTCACCATAGATAACCATCACATACTACCTTTGCAGTTCTGCCATACAGTCATGTTTGCTTGCATAAAGCTATGATAGCTAACTACTTTTTAACGTTTTTTTAGAAGCAATTAAACCACAATCCAGCCACACATCCAGTCCAAAACCAATAACAACCCCTTCTTATTCTGCAAAAATACCATCTTCTTTCCACCCGATGATTCATAACACCCAACACAATATAAAAACATATGTTATAAGTGTACCAGTCCTAACTTCTAAATTTAAATGTAAGAAAATTATCATTTGGATTCTTCATACTTGAAAGGAAAATACTTGGTTTGCAAAACTTAACATTCCAACAGACAGTTTCTAGTTTCACCATATGATAATTGCATCCCCTTTAGCACATTTAATGTCCTAACATCGCATCAACAGCAAATTGTCAGCACAGAAAATTCCCTAATGCCAATTTCTTAAGTACATTACAATCACTTTTCACTATTTAAAAGACTTTAAAATCTAAAAAATAACATACTATCCCAATCTACATCAGCAGAAGAAAACAACAATTGCTTCCTTCTGACCTAAAGCACTAACCTTTGCAAGTAATATCATTCACATTTACTTGAAAACAGGAAGAAAAGAGAAAAATAAAAACTTTGGTTTAGAAAGTAGGCACATTGCCACACTTGCAACTAAACTACTGAAGGAATGAGCTCAATTACAAGTACAAACTCAAAAGAACTGAAACTAGAAACACAAACTCTAATGTCCAAAAACAAAGCTAAAACACCAACCTTTAATATAGGTATATGTATATCACTCAAAGTATCATTAGGAGTGATCAACGCAGTTTCGAATTCCTCCACTGAAAACTCTGCCGATATATTCAACAATGGCCTAAATACCTACACAACACACAAACAAAAGCACAAAACTTCACTAACTTTAGAGAAACAAAATGCCAATTAAAAAAATCAAAATCAAAACTTCGCAAAACAAAAAGCACCCACATGCAAGAAATTGAGTATAGAAGCCAATTCCCACATGGCCCGGAGACTCCACCGCGGCAGCTGCGACGGAGGTGGGTCCCCAACTAACGGGGTGACTATCTTACTAGTGGCGCTACATTGCTGCTGATGCTGCGGCGACTCGTCCAATCGCTCTCGCTGCTCCTTCTTCTTGGGCTTGCGGTCGCTCACGGCCTGCGCCTGAGCCTGGGCAGCGGCATAGAGCCGCTGGGCGGTACGTAAGGTGCACGCGCGGGAAGGGCGATTGCTTCTGTGAATTGGGGGAGTGGGGGTTGCGGAAGAAGTGGTGGTGGTGTTGTTGGCGGTGGCGGTGTCGTTTCGGTTGGAGTGGGTGTCGTTTAGGGTATCAGAAGCAGGGTGAGAAGGGATCGGAGAAGATTCACGAGACATAGTGGAAGAGATCGAGAGGGTTTAGGTTAGTTAAGGTGGGATTACATGTAGAGGATCATGGGTTTTGACATTATAGAGAAAATAGAAATCAAAAGCACAGCAGATTAAATGTTGTTTCAATATATGTCTTCTGCTTCTGTTGCTGTTGTTGTCGTTGTTTTGCTGTTGTGTAAACGAACAGTTAATAAAAATAAAAAAGAGAGAGCAGAAGATGGATTTAGGACCAAAGGTCCAAAACCATCATTCACAACTATCTAATATACTATGTTGTTGTTTTCTTTCTTTTTTTTGGAAGGGTTTGTGTGAGTGAAAATAGGAGACAGAGAGAGAAGGGAAAGAGGCAGAGAGGAGGTATTGGAATTTGGAACTTCAAGGAAGGAGAAGAGAGACAAATTCATCCAAAAAAAATATATATTAATAATATCTATTACTTTTTAAAAAAGTACTATTAATTAATATTCTTCTTAATATTTTGAAATAACTATTCAATAAGAACCTTCTCCTTTTTTGAATCCTAAATATATTATGTTTATTTGATTTCAGTAGGTTACCACGTACATATAACCAAAAATACTAATTAATACAAGTTATATATATATATATATATATTCTTACTTTGGGTTGTTTTGTGTTACTTTTCTTTATTTTATTTTATTTATAATGATCTTTTCATGCCTTGAATGGGTTTTTGTTTTGTACTTTTGTTGATTTTAACTTGAGTTTTTTTTTTAGATATTTACCATTATTAATTAATGTCGACCCTAAAATATAATCATTAATCAATGGTTAATACAGAGGAATTGATGTCTTAACTTGGACAATTTTAAGTAAGAATTAAATCCGTTCGACCGAGTAAAATAATAAATATATTTCAGATCGTATCCGGTAAAAATTACGGTGAAACATTGAAACACGTTTAATTATTCAAGTTGTGGTTGTGGCAGTGATTGTACACCACTAGGTCGAACTTAGAATTGTAAACAGAAAGTATGTTTCGCCCAAAAAGAGTTGATGAACATTGGAAAGATTTTCAACTCTTTTACTTTTATATTTTGGTTTCCTATTAATTAAGTTTGCCCTACCTTCAATGTTTGCCTACTTTTTCATTTTTTATTTAAAAAAAAAAAAAACCTTGATATCGGAAAAGTTAGGATTTTCCGTGATTATACAGCATGAGCGATCCAAATATAACAAAAATAAAACTCCCCAGTTGAGCATATATGACCCGTATTTCATTCTAATTTTATTTCATACTTGTTACAACAACAAAAAATGCATAGTACTTTTTGTTTTCAAGATTATATATGAAAACACTATATATTTATGGTGGTTGCTAAATTTCTCAATCGATGTTAACAACCAAAGTTCAAATTTTCCTTTCAATACAAATCAAATGTTTATATAATTTAAATAGAATTTCAATACAAACGAGACATTATATAATTTGAAATGTGTTATAACTTATAACAAAATTCATGATGGAACAAAATAATTTTATATAGTAATTAGTAAACATGAAATATTTTGCCTAAAAATCATTGGAAAAACAACTCTTAAAATGAACTAGTATCGTCGTCTTCATCTTCCACATAATGTGACAATTTATGATTTTGTATATACAAAAAGCAAGTTGGATTGAATACCTTTATATAATACGTGTACCTTTATATGATGCAAAACGTATAAACATGAGTTACAAGACATATGTATATACGTTGAGAATAGAAATGCATTATTATAAAAATTCAAAATTGGTTATTATTCAAAATTTGGTTTTGTGATCAAATCATTCATTTCCTTCAAGTTTTCATGTTCATGTATGTGCTGATGCATAATTTTTTTTTTAAAAAAAAAGATGGTATGCAATCTTATCTAGGTAATACTATTATGATTTTAAAGATTTGAACCTTGAAACTAATTATTAATCGTTAAATATATCCATAATGCAATTTGTTTATGTTTTATGTTTGTTTTATATAGAAGTATAGAACAAGTCACGTACAAAAAGGATAATCAAATATAATCCATTATACACTCATATACGGATAATGGTGGGGATTAGACTTCTACTACAACATTTTCACCATTAATTGGATGTAAGTACACTGATGTTAAAATTCTAATAGCCGAGTCTTAATATAGAATTTGTTCCTGTATTGAAGTGAGCACTTAAAATTTCTTTTCAATTTACATCACGTGAAATGTGAATAAATATGATTAATTAATTAATTATGTTAAATGACATAAATTGAATGAAAAATGAAAGTGTATCAAGTGCATTATAGATTTTATCTTTTAAAGTAAGAATCTCCTTCAATGAGTTAATCACATATCATCAAATGTTAAGTACGTTTATTTATTTATGGTCTTCTGATGATCTATATATTTATTGTTATATACCTTGTAGTTGTATATATCAAAGAAATAAATAATCGTATCATCACAAATGTTAATTAATTTTATTCAAATATATATACATATAAGAAACAAATTGTTAAATTTATGTTATGGTCAAACTTTCAACCCCACTTAATTGCATGAGGTGACTAGCTAGATAGCTAGCTCTTGAATTATTGACTCTGAATCTGACTTCCACGTTTTCTTTGAACCCCAATTCAAGCCCCTTTTGCTTTATGCAATTTGCATCTCTAATTACTACATTTTGACCAAGAATTATTATTTCTCAAAGGATCGTTATATACCCCTCTCTAAACACAATCAATTATGCTGGATACGTTTATCACTACTATAGTTAGTTTAGCAGGTAAAATCTCTTATTAATATAGTAAAAATCTATGATAAAGTGGGTTTGATTTATATTTCTTGTAATAATCTGCAGAACTACATAAATAATCCTTTAAAATACTTTGTTGTCATTGTTTTATATACATATGAATCTTGAATGATGATGCAGATTGCAGCATCTCACTTTTTTTGTCACCCTGGCCATGCTAATGACTAATGAGTACTTGTTTTTTCATGGTCTTAGTTTAATGAGATTGTGTTAGGTTCAAGGTGCAACAAAGAGACATCATCGTACTTTTAGAGAGATTTTATAAGTTGCTGTCTACAAACTAAATTGATAAGACAATCATAACAGATATAGCAAAGCAATAGATACAAGAGAGGAAAATATGATATTTATATATATATGGTACAACAATTTCATCAACCGAATAAAAACACTAGCTCTCTCTAGTCTAACTTCGCGGCATCATGAGATACTAGAGAAGACTCACCAGAAGAAACAACAAAGCAGAGAATAAGACTGCCAGATTGTTATATGTGTCACTCAAATGGTTTGCGAAACTGGGAGTGGTCGAAGGAGTTGGGCTTGCAGGCACAGCGGTTTCTTTTGAGCAAGTGTAATTGCAGCGACTGGGACGAACAACTCTGTAAACTCCTTCACTGGCAAGGATAAAGATATCCTTGCGGTTGTCCTCCCCAAACGAGAAAATGTAACCCAAAGATGGAAGATCACTTCCTTGCAAGGAGTTGCACCGTGTAGGTGAGTCATGTGCACAGCTGAAGGGGATTTTGTTAGTGGTAAAGTTGCCGCTATTTTCTGGGTTTTCGTTGGCTGCCCATAAAGCAGTAGCATACAAATCTGCATACAAGTACCTGAAAATCCCATGAAAACATCATAAATGAATGGTAACAATGTTAAAAAAAAAACACTTCAGAAGCATCTGTCAGTACATTTGTACATGAAAAAGTAATATTGAACCGTGTACCTTTTGGATATCGATTGTGTGTGTGTTCAACTTATCTAATACAATGGCCTGAATAAGACCAATGTGGAAAACACTCACCTTCCATACATGCATGGATCAGTTGTGGATCGATAGAAGTAACCCCCCGTGATGGATGCTGATCCTTCTATTTTGTTTACTTCAGAGTGGTTGTATCCCAGAACTGGGGGTATAGGGATAACAGAATTTAAAGGTGTAGTTCCTCCGGGTGTGGCTGGAGGAGTATAAGTATAGGGTCCCTCATAAAGACGCCACCCGTAATTTCCACCTCTGGTGATGATGTTTACCTCTTCATATAGATCCTGTCAGATGATATTAAAAAGAAAAAAAAGGTGTCAAGACATGCCCTTAGTTCAAAAACTAATGGTACGTATTCAGGCTTCAAATTTCATCAGCTTCGAATACTTGAGTTGGTGACTTAATACTTAAATAACAACCGTAGCAGAACAAAAACCTCACTTGAAATTACAGAAAACTAAGTTCATTTGAATGCGTACAGGAACTAGAGCGAACTATTCTGTCCAATTAGTGGTTATGCATGTTAACTGATGTCAAGAGGATACATGACAATGAAATATTGAAAGAAAAATGGCATACTTCACGGTTACTGAAATCAGTCATAAGAATTCTTCAAGGCAAGGTCCAAGTTAGAATTAATATTTTCTTTATTCTTTTAATCACCATATCCAACTTTGGGCTCAAAATATGTAGTAGTTTCAAATATAATACAAAAAACTCAGCAATAACATCTTCATGGTCTGAAGTTGGTTGTACAATTCCAATTTCTTCTTTTAGTACTTATAGTGAGGCACCCCAAAATCTATTTTGATTGAATAATAATTTTATATTAACTATCTGTCAAAAGTTATTTGAAAATCAAACCTGCCCAACATCTGCACACATGAAGTATGAAGGCCTCTCCGAATCAAAACTGCTGCGCCAAGGATTTCTTAATCCTACAGCCCATATTTCTGGTTGCAATTCTTCGTCTTCTCTGAAAGGATTGTCTTTTGGGATAGAGTAGTTTCCCCAAAAACCAAGTTTCTCAATTTCTGAAGGGCCTGGAAATAATATGATGGACAAGTAATTAGTGAGAAATTATTGGTAACTAGCTGAACTGTGAGAATAATTGAGCTCGATAATCACAATGCTCAACCAAAAATGGAAAAAAAAAAACTCTAATGCTTATGATCACACTACATGTATACTGCTTTAAGACACACCAAGTATCTTTCCCCTGTGTCTTCAATTTTTTATATTCACATGATCCAATAAACACATAAGAGTTTTCAAAGCTCTTAATCAAGCCAGTGGACCAATTTTGAAAGTGTTTCCATTGATTTATCCACCCTCTTTGTTTCTCATAGAGATGTTAATGTGCTCACAGAGCACGGAACATCAAAGGTATATTAGATAGAGATGGAAAGACCTGACTGGAAACCACTTCCACAGCAAGAAAATTATACAATAGCAAGCAGATAGTACAAAGAAAATAACGCACACCAAAAAATAAAATCATGTAATTATTATTTCATGCTGGTTCTTACTTGGTACATTATCAACATCGAGCCTCATGATCTTTCCGAGCAAGGATTTCTTATTCTGGGAGAAGTTGTAGGGATCACCTGTACCCCCACCATCTCCCATCATAAAGTACAAATACCCATCATTTGGTCCAAAGAGTATTTGTCCACCATGGTGACCAGTAAATGGAAGACCCATGGTAAAAACTCTTCTCACCTCTAATGGTTTGGCAGTTTTTGCCTGAAAAGAGATGGAGATTCAATTATCTTTAAGTGAGAAAAGTAATAGGCGATTTGGTTTGAAACTTTATGTTTATATAGATGCATACCAATGAAGGCTCGGATGCAGTACCATTGGCAGTATACTCTGCAATAACAGTTTGATACTGGCATGGCTGGGCACCGTTATCAACTCCCAGTTTAGAAGGATCACAATTCACATCTGAATTACACGAACATCTTCCAGCACATCCTGGCCATTTGACCTTATCACAATTGAATGAAGCAAAGAATCGGCCATTTTTTGCAAAGTTTGGATGAAATGCCATTCCCATCATCCCAAATTCCGTATCCAAGTGAACTTCATCAGTCAGATCAACAAAAGGATTGGATACATCAAGCCCCATTGTTCCACCTGATCCCTGTTCAGGAATAGTTGCCAACCAAATCTTGCCTGCTTGGTTAGAGAAGAATGCACGGTTGGACCCATCGGGGTGAGCAACCATATTGAGGTAAGAACCATTAGCAATTTTCTCAAGGCATAGTCCTTTGGGGGGACTAGGTGTTCCGGTGTCGTTTAGTGTAACAGGTTCACCATCAAAGCACACCGATTCATTTGTAGGTTTTCCACCAAATGCATTGCAGAAATCAGCTTTTGACTGCCAGAAGTCAGTCAGTTTGGTGAAATTGGAATTGACCTTTGCTCCAGCTTGACCTTGTAATGAAGGGGAGAAAGGGGAATTTAGGATAGATACATTTTGACATGTATCCCATACTTCAGTGCAGAAGTCAGTAATTGCTTCTCTAGACTGAGATGAATCTGAAGCAGTGGAGTTGCAGAGTAGCGGAACTGGCCGAGGTACAGACTTAAGTGTAAATAGCTCTGCTGAAAACTGATCACATTTCTGTAACAATGATAATGAAGAAATAAATCACATGATAAAACTTTTCTCAAAGTAAATGTAATATAACAACTAACACCACAATCAGAATGCTTTAATGCTTTTTGTTTATGCTAACATGTTAGATCAAGTTGGTCCTACTTAAAAAGAAGCTTCAAATAGGCATGTAGAAATGAAAATGATTCTCTTGCTAATCAAAAGCCAGAACTTTTAGCCACATAAAGACAAATGAAAAAAAAAATCTGCAGAATAGATTATTGACTGCTAATCGCAAAACGTTTAAACGTAAATATAAATCTACCTGTAGATTTTGATTCAATGTGAAAAACGATAAATGCCACCTTTCTTTTTCCGATACAAGTTATTTCTATATATATTACTAGATTCAGTACCCTTGCAGGAAATCACATAGCAATACAAATTAAAAATTATCAAGGCCAATAAAGTCCTTGATGAAGTGATAAACTGTGCAACCAATCTAGTATTCAACAAAAAAAGTATGGTGCGATTTTTTCAAGTCTGATGCATGAATGATCGAATAAATAATGGCACAGGCATACAATTGATGCCTAAGGCCAAGGTTACACTTGCAAGATGAAAAGCACTAGAGCTTCATATTTTAATCCTTTGCCAGAACATCATCAGGTGAATCAAATATCAGCAAAGATTCCACAACTATGTTCAACAATAGTTAAAGAACTCGGTCAACGAAGTTAAGCAATTGCATACATATATCTCAATAGATACAAATGCATATACAATTATACATCATGCTCTCAGCGTATGAAGCATTAAACCGATAAAAAGACTAAAGATTGGAATAGGTGAATTCATTATTACGGGAGAAACGAAGTCTTACTGCACAAAGGATCGACTTCATAAGAGAAGCACAGCCAGAATTAGAGATATTCATATCTTTTAACTGATTCTGCAATTGCAAATCTTCTGTGGAGTTGCAGCATGTCTTTCCATCATAAGGGCAGAAACTCAGTGTAGTGTTCAGAGTAAATGGAGGCCCTATACCAATACATTCAAGGAAGTTAAGAGATCAAATTGTGAATTCAGCTTAGATAAAACCATAACATTCACTTTAACAAAAACTACAAACTATAACATAAATCAAATTAAAAGTTAGTATAAGAGAAAGGCTCACTTGAATCAGTGCATAAAGGGAGGGAAAATGAAGATTCAGGAAGCAACAGCAAGTTGCCAAAAAGAAAGATAATCGCAAGAACACCTCCCATCTCACCAAATGAGCAAAGAAAAAGAAAACCAGATATTACACTACAATACTCCTTCCTTTTATCTATCTATAAAGGATCATCTTAAGAAGCAGCTATTGAGTTGACTCAAAAATACCAAAAAAAAAAAAAAAATTACAGACAAAACTCTTTCCTGGCTTTGAACATTCTTCCCACTAACCAACTCCTAAATCTTTCAGTATCTCTCTCTCTCTCTCTATTGTTGTTTTAATAAAAAATTCTTCAACTCAGCTTCCAGAAGAGACACCATTTTCCTATCCATCACTTTTTTCTCTTTGAATATTAATCCACTAAACTTCAACTTTTATTTTCAATTCTCCCCCTTCACATCAGTGTCTCTATAATTCAATTGTCAACTCTCATTTCCCTCCCAAACACTTTACTTTCCCACAAGCTTTTGACATTTTCTTTGAGACTCAACAGAAAAAGGCCATCCATGGCTTTGAACCAGACCGACAAACAATTGGCCAGTCTACACAGTTGACTTTAAAAGGAATTGTTCATGTAAAATAAATAGGTGGTAGTTGAGATGAAATCCATCCACTTGAATGCTCACAATATCAACCAAGTTGGATGGGCAGAGCTTGGTGAGTTTTAATGTATCTTGTGCTTACCATGATAGCAACTTAGGTTCGGAGTTTCCAAAAGCAGCACAAAACGACAAGTCAAAACTCAAAAGCCATGGTTTTCCTTTCCCACTTGACTTTATCATAAAAAATAAAAAGTGCTTAAAATAAAGAACTTTAATCGCTGTGAATTGTGATAACATCAAAACGAGAAGACACAGACAAAGATATGACATGTACCATGAGATAGTTGTATCTAAATATAGAGATTCTAGATAAACAAAAGCGAACATCACATGGCTCATCATGAATGTACACAACATTATCTGGTTATAAAAAATATATACATAATTACATATAAAGAAATATTAAGTGGGTCAAATTCTGCCTTCACATTTATTAAGTGGGCAAGTAGCTGTTAAAGTGTTGAAAATGGAGACAGAACAATAAATGGAGGGAGAAGCTTCTTTGGCTTGACATGCGTGACTGCAACAATTCTTTTTAAAAATAGTAATAAAAACTGTGCCTTTTTACAGTACTATATAGATTTATAACCCATTTTTGGTTCCTGTTAAATTTACTCTAAAACCCAGTAAAAGTTGAAGAAGAGTTACCTGGTGAGAGAGTTTATTAATTGACTTGCTGTTTCTGCTTATGTGTTCTTTAAACTGTATGGATGAAATCTGTATATGAAAGTGATTCCAGGGACTTTAGTGAAAAGTCCCATTTTTATTTTTGTCTAATTTCAACAAAGTTACTAACTTTAGCTTCCCTTTCTACAAGTTTATTTATTTAACCGTTGCCATTATTGACCTGTAACCCACCTCCACCTGCTCTTTTTTACGGTTTAAGAAAATAATAATAACCTAATAATAGTTTTTTTTGGGAAATGATTGTGTGTGAGGCATGAATTGTGAAGTCATGGTTGATGAGAGCATCCTCTAAAAAAAAAAAAAACAAATCTTTATAATATCACTATGGCACGACAAAAAGTTTGTGACAAAAATATCAACTGTATGAGATGTTGTCTCTGGAGATCTTGGAATAATCCCTGACTTGTCTCCATGTTCTTGAGTTTGACTTGTTCTCTCTCCTTTTGTTATATATTTAGTGCAATTAAAATGTTTTCTTGATTGTTTTTTTTGCCTATTCATCAAGCCATTGACATCTTTTAAACTATAGATGGACAAAATAAAATAAAAGATTTGGACACCAAACCACCTAAATGAAATCAGTGTTTTCATATTATTTGCAATTCAAGAAACATAAATCACTGTTATCAGGGCATTTCCAAATTGATTACAGAATAATTTTAACTATTTTGACTTTCTACATGCTTGGTGGTTTCATGTAGAAAGTCACCAAGTGCTTTCAATGGTCACCACTCCCCAGATCTAATAAATCATGAACCAGTTCATATTAGCATATTAGCGTACAAAAGCTGCTCTCAGGGATAGATAAATGGGGTGGATGTAGCAAGTTTCCAACTTATATGAACTAGGTCCAACATCACACGTGCAACATGATGATGACGAAGGAGACAGTGATGTTGATTTTTGGATCCGATGATGACGAAGACATTCCTGAGACTGGGGAAGCTGGATCCGACGATGAGGATGGACCAGACATTCCTACATAAACCGCCTTGTCAAATTCAAAATTTTGAAATGAAAAAAAATATCAAATTCAAATTAAATAGTGGGAGGCAGTTTTTATCTGCCATGTGTGTTTTGGAAAAACTTTGGACAATTTTTATGGTTTTTTGTTGCACAATCGAAAGAAGCATAGAGAGTGTCACATAGTGTATGATCTATGCAGTAACGTCTTTCACTATGGTAATAAAAAAGAGGAGTGTGTTCAATCCATACGCGTCGAACCAAGATCATACAACAGTAGCAGCAGCGAGGATGAGGTGTTTCCCGGAGACATTCCTGAGGTTGTGGAAGCTGGATCCGACGATGAGGATGGACCAGACGTCGAAAATAGTGTCGCCGATGGAGTTCAGCCTGCTGACGTAGAAGATGTTGTGCGAGTATCTACATAACCTAAATTATCAACAGGCTCGCCAAGCAAGTTGAAAATTCGTCCTAGAGTCGCTCCACCAACTGGAACACTTAGAGGAGCTCCCGTGTCAATCACTTTCATTCCTCTCATTAGACCATCTGTAGCACTCATGACGGTGGACAATGGAGCTTAGGCTGACTAACCAGGCATCGTCGATAGAGTTCAGCATCAGGCTAATGGACCAGGTGGAGGAGCCGGCGAGGAGAATCACATAGTTTGTGATATTTACAACGATCTCTATCTCATATTCTCATAGTAGTGTCCTCCGTATTCTTGAAGAAATGTGAAAAATGGTTATAAAATGGTTCTCTCCTTTGTTAAATATTTCATGCAATTGACATGTTTTCTTGATTGATTTTTTTGCCTATTCATCAAGCCATTGACATCAAACTATAGAATGACCAAATAAAAGACCTAAATTAAATGAATTCGGTGTTAAGAAACATAAATCGTTGATGACTACATAATAATTTTTCAACTATTTTGACTTTCTACTACATGATTGTTTGCTCGACAATAACTTTTACAACATGAAGAGAACCACTGAATCGATAGAATGATATAACATTATATTAGGTCTACCATGACAATATGAACAGTAGTATTTTACAAGGAAATTTCCAGGACAAGCAACATAAAGGGAGGGAAGAGAAGAGAACAAATAGTTCTACTCCTAAACCCACTTTGTAATTTTTTAGATATGGAGGAAGAGGAAGAAGAATGTCGTGTTGGGGTGGAATTTGCATACTTTTCTTCAGGACATGTAAAGTTACAGCGGCTTGGCCGAGTTATTCGATACACACCTGTGCTTGTTAGAATATGAACATCCTTTTTGTTGTCTTCTGCAAATGAGAAGACAAAACCAAGATCAGGCAGAGGGCTTCGAGCCTGAAAAGTGCATTGAATTGGAGATTTATGAGCACATCTGAATGGAATTCCGGTGGTGGTGAAGTTCCCACTGTTTTCAGGATTTTCACTGCCTGCCCATATCGCTCCTGCATACAAGTCCATGTACAAGTACCTGGAATATCATTGGCAAGTAAAATCGTTACAACGAAAGCTTGATTTCTATATTAAAAGGGATGTACAAGAAAATTTTCGATTGAGCTTTAATGATAATGGGGGATTTTATGAGAATACTAACCTACCATACAAGCAGGGGTCGGTCATAGACCGATAGAAATAACCACCTACTATTGAGGCTGATCCAACATTCGTATCTATCTCAGAGTGGTAATAACCCATTACTGGAAAAATGGGATTTATTGAAGTAGAAGAAGAATTTCCTGGATGGAAAACTAAGGGACCCTCATAAACTCTCCATCCATAGTTGCCACCTTTTGTGATAATGTCAACCTCTTCATATCGATCCTACCTCACAAGATTGAAATCAGGAGGTATAAACATCTTTTTCAAGAAAAAAGAAGTTAAAACTGTAAAATAGAACACAAAGTGAGTTAACTTGTTATATTTTTCAGAACATAAAAATATACTAGGTCTAAAGAAACAATTACATTCTTGATGGGTTAGACTCTGAACTGATGCATATGCTACACAATGAAGGACATCAATATGTCAGTAGGTTGGTAGGCTGTGCCATCCTTAATAAGTTAAATATGACACAAGACTCATTAGACAGAGAAATGTAATATTTTTATTCAAAGAAAGAACCTAACTTAGTTTTCTATTTAAATTGTAGATATCAACTAACTCGATGAAATCTCTTACAATTAGGTAAGCCTTGGGACGAAATTCCATTCACAGCAAGGTTTGAGAAGTTTGGTGACTTTGGTCCATACTTTAGTTAGTTGTATTGTTAAATAATCTTAAAAAAAAATGTGTACAAAGTGAGAGGGGATCCTTTTGTCATGTGATTGTGATTTGAAAGACTTTTCAACAGAATTTGAACAAGAAAATAACTAAAAAAAATAAAACCTGTCTATCAGAAAAGTTGGAATAGCCTGCATGACATGTTCAATGACATATGAGAATGAAAACAGAAAAACCAAGGAAAAAAAAGGTGCACAATTATGTTAATAAATTATAATGAAGGAGAATTGTGTAGAAAATCAAATTGGAAGTCTGATGTTGTTACAAGAATAGATAGCAAAAACAATAAGGAGAATGCAAGTCATGACAGAGACAATTAAAGAAAAGACTAGAGAACCTCCAAACCTGTCCAGAGTCTCCACAGATGAAGTAGGATGGTCTTTCTGAATCAAAGCTGCATCGCCAGGGATTTTTAAAACCCAAGGCCCAGATCTCTGGCCCCAGTTCTTTGTCAACTACATACGGATTATCTTTCGGTATAGAATAATTTCCCCATAGACCAAGCTCATTTATTTCCATTGCACCTAGTAAAAGATAAATCATTTCTGATGAGTCTGATGACTGCTTCATATTTAGAGCTAACAGCATACAGGACAGTACCTTAACATAATGTCATTGTTTATAGCATCTTAATACAAAAAAATTCCCTTGAAAATGTAACTAATACAGCAATGTCACCAGGTAGCATGCCAACTCTTAAGGATCTTTGGACAATGAGGGTCAGAGAACTTACTTGGTATGTGATCTGTATCAACTCTGAGGATCTTTCCAAGAAAGGATTTCTTGTTTTGTGCAAAATTGTAAGGATCATCTCTTTCTCTACAATCTCTTATCATAAGGTACATATACCCATCTGCAGGTCCAAAAAGAATTTGACCCGCATGACCGCCGCTGTAGGGAAGGCCCATAGTGAGTATCCTTCTCACTTCTGCTGCATTTGCATTTTTTGACTGGGGAAAAATAATGAACTGATTCTATAAGAATCTAACAAAAATGTTCATAAAAAAATTACTAAAAGAAATTGTGGATATTTACCAAGGTTGGTTTTGACGATGTGTCATTCACGGTGTACTCTGCAATGATCGTATGGTACTGACAGGGCGCAATGCCCTTATCATTACCCAACTTTGAGGGATCACAATCAACATCTGTGTTACATAAGCATCTTCCAATACATCCTGGCTGTTTCATCTTATCGCAGTTGAATGACAAAAAGAAGCGACCATTCTGCATAAAATGTGGATGAAATGCCATGCCTAGTAAACCTAGCCCCGTATTATATGCTACTTTATCAGTCAAGTCTAGGAACGGTTTGGACTCAACAATCCCCAAAATTCCATTAGATTTATCATCAGGAACAGTTGCCAACCATATCATACCTTGCTGGTTAGACACGAAAACACGGTTGGAGCCATCAGGATGAGGAACCATAGTAATATATGCCCCATTTCCAATTTTCTCAAGGCACAGACCATCTGGAAGATGAGGAGTTTCCATCTCAGAATATGAAGTATTTTCACAATTAAAACGCAAAGCTTCATCATCTAAGGATCTACCAAGTGCTTCAGCTGAGCCTCTTCTTGACTGCCACTGATCCAGCTCTGAAGGAGAGGGGTTCTTTATGGATATATTTCCACATGTTTCCGACACCTTTGTGCAAAATTCAGACAAGGCGTTACCCTGGGACAGAATTGATGTAAACCAAAATATGAAGCTGCACATAGAAAACATGTTTGTAAGGCCCGGCTCTCTCTCTTTAAGTAGCTCAGCAGAAAATCGATCACATATCTGCATGTCAATGTACAAAGATTAGCACAAATGTAGAAAAATGAAACCCAATCACTGCACTCATAAGAACTTAGATTCTAATCAAATAGGATTGAGAAGTAAATTTCATTATCTACTCAACAAAAAGTTTTAAAATATGCCTATTCTGGGGATTATTTTGAAATTTATCAGCTATATAGACCAATTTCAAACATTTACATGATGTTGCATTTAGCATATGGATTATTTTAAGTTTTAGTAAGATAATAAAAGTTGTCAACAATCTGATGTTCAAATATGCATAATCAGAGAATAGTCATTAAGGGTCAAGGAGTCTTACTGCACATAAAAGTGACTGCAGGAGAGAACAACATGCTGGATTGGAGATGTTCAATGCTTGAAATTGCTGTTGCAAGAGCATGTCTTTAGCAGAGTTGCAGCAGGCACTTCCATAGTGAGAACAGATTTTAGGAGGGCTCTCTACTATTAAGGGTACTTCTGTTCCATTAGAGCAGCGAATATAAACACAAATCACATATATGCAGAGAGGTAGAGAGAAGAGAGACACCCTCTTGAATTCTCTTACCTCTGCCCACTGATTTCCATGAAACCAAGTTTTGGATTTTCGAAGTAAGAATAATTTATTTTATTGAATTTCAGAAACATCAAACCGAAGAAAGCGTGATACAAGTAAACAGTAATTTTAAAAAGGACTAATGTAATACAATAAGCAGCCACATGCATTAAGGACAATAACAGTGGTGACTAAAAAGGGGCATATTTTAGTGAACCAGATACATAGGATCTTGAAGCCAGAGTTTCCATAGACAACTTCATATCGTGTGAGAGAATGTGACCTCTTGTTGAACGTGCTCTTCCTCGGCTTTTGCCGGAACGTGATCTTATTTATCTTAAAATGCAAAATTCATCCATCCACATTACTCACAACTTGTGTTATAACATGTTACCACTTGTAGCTTGAACGATTAAAGTTAATGCATACATCTTTAACATCATGAGCATCAGGCAGAGTCCACAAATGAGGAACATATGGGGAAAAATATATAAATTTTCTAAAAAAATAAATCTAGTACACTTTTCGATCTGCCCATCAAAGGCATATTAACCTAAGTTACACCCAATCTCAAGAATTCATTGAAGACCTTGAGCAATGAAAATGTAACAAATAACTGATGCAATGACAGGTTCCCGAAATTGAAAGCCAGCAACATGACAAATTATTATCAACTTTGCTCAAGGATTCGCGCCCATACATGATTTGTTCCCTTCAATGGTCACCACTCACCAGCTCTAATAAATCTCAACTATCAAGTGCACCAAGTGCTTTCATGTCTTCCAAAAATGTCATGTACGAGTCATCGATGCTCGGTGGCTTTGGTGCTGATGAAGTGTTAACTGATTCTGGCTTCATGACAGTTGGAGCTGCAGGTTGAACCGTAGTCACTGTGGTCGACAATAATGGTTTGGGTTTTGCTTTTGAGAGAGCATTTTCTCTCCTGACTCTACAGATGCAGGAACCTATATCCATACAAAATATTAGGCTAGAAATACGGAATTTAAACATCCTAGTACAAAAAACATACAACCAGCTCTTCTCATACAAAAGCTGCTCTTGTTTAACTATAAAACAGGGAGCTGTAGCAAATTTCCAACTTATATGAACTAGGTCCCACAAATTATGAATGCAAAACTTCCATCACAGATACAACATGCAATACCATAACCATAACGAAATTTGTATTACAAACCCTTCAACTCCAATAACCAGAAATTCTAAAAGCTTCACGATTACTGATATTTATTCAAATTTACCAAAAATATTACTATATGAACATTTTTCTCATGTTTGCAATTGATGTCATACTTATTAGACACTACTATCCATTAATTCAACAGCTTGTCAGCCCCAATCACTGTGTTCCATCATATGCATCAATATAGTGATGAAAAATAAAAATAAAAAAATAAAAGCAAAACAAAAACACCATCACAGCACCTCTAATGTACTACACATATCAACAAAGAAAAATTAATGATAACCTATAAACTGAAGATTTACATATAAGTATATAACAAACATAGATAGAGGCAAATTACTAACCATAGAAATAAGTTCAGGAGTGTGTTGAGCTAGGGGCCTCTTAACAACAGTTGAAGCGGCAGATTTCAAGTAAGATGGTTTCTGAGACGGCCTGTTTGCAACATACTCACCTTCTTGTAAGAAAGGTGGAGGGCGAGGAGGTAGTGGTGGTCTCATCATTGGGGGGAGGTCCAGGTGGGGGACCAAATGGTGGCCTTAGAACTAGCGGAACCATCATTCCAGGATGGGGGGCTCCACCAGGAAGTCCGGGAGCAGAGAAGGGTGGACACATATCTAGCGAAGGTGGAGGTGGTGGTGGAAGAAAACGTGATATGCTTGGTGGTAATACATCAGGTTCTAAAGTTGGGATGGGGGGAGGAACAGCCACTGAAGGGTGTTGCCTTGGAGGTGGCGGCGGTGGCACCATTTTAGAAAGATCCATAGTTGCTGGAAGATTATTGCCATCAGCTTCAGATGGAGCACTTCCAGACTCATTACTTGCTGGCTTTTGTGGCATCGCAGGTGGGGGAAGAGGTGGTGGAAGCATAGGAGATACCTAAATGAGAAAGAAATGGAGGAATTAGCATTTTCTTCACATTTACTGAAATAAGTTAAATTTCTTTTTGTTTAGAGATAAGGATCAAGATACCCTTTTGAGCCTAGAAAACAAGCAGTTACACCATGCATTAACTATCCAAACTAATGTCATACCTATTTGTTTAACTTTTATGCCTCTGCAGACGCATATCAAAATAGGTGAACAAGAATGAGCTTACCTGAGCTGACACCTTGGAGGTTGAGTTATCAATGCAGACTGATTTCTCTCACTTTCACTTTCACCAATGCCAGGAGGAGGTGGTTGTGCTGATTGTTGGGGGGTGGGGGCGGAGGAAGTGGTGGACAAATAGTACCTTGTTCTTTGGGAAGGGGACCAGGAGGAGGTGGTGGTAAAGGTGAAAGCGGCAAAGACATTGCAAAGTTTGTCGCAGCAGGGATTGGGGGCATTGGAGGTGGAGGTGGTAGAGGCAAAGATGCAGGTATTACAGAGCCATCCCCAGAAACCACTGTAGCACTATCTGGTGAAGGAAGTGGTGGTGGTACGGCTAAAGAAACATCATCTGATTCTGTTTGTGAGGACGATGCTGCGTCACTTGACGATAAGGAAATTCTGGGTCCTGCAAGCCAAAATCAAAGCAAATCAAAGCAAACTCAGAGAGAGAGAGAGAGAGAGAGAGAGAGAGAGAGAGAGAGAGAGGTATGAAAAGATTTAACTTCTAAGCAAATATAACAACAACTTGATTTACAATTGAAGCAGACCTATTGAGGATAGATACATGGGAGGCTTTCCAGGTGGTAAGCTGCTAGTTTTAGTCACAGATTATCTACACTAAGCTATCTGAGCATTTTGGAAATTTTTTCATTGTCACATGATGCAATTTTCTAACTCGAGTTAGCTGTCAACCTAAAGCTAAGCTGTGATTTGTGTTTAAAATGCATAGTGTATGAGCTATGACATTCTATCTTAGAATTTCAATTGTTATATCTAAAACTGAAAAATACTAGAACAAATCAAAGTGTTAAGATGAAAAAAAAATTACCGAGAACAAGAGCAGCGCCACACACAAAACCAGCACCCCAGAGTGGCTTTAGTCCATAAATTACAGCTGTTTCTGTTGCTGAAACATCTCGCATGGCGGAAATCTGTATGGATAATAAATACAGTTTCTATGAGGACTAATCGTGAACCACCACTAGTACTCATGTGCGTTATGAAATGTACTTAATGCAGTGATTTGAATTTGATACACAATATTACCCTTGCTATTCTACTAGAAACCTCCTGAATTATGTTTACGTAATTGCAAGTACTAAATTTATAAATGGTAAAAACAGATGAAAAGATGATCCGTTGAAATCATTCCTAGCTTCAATTTGCTAACGAGCTACTTCGAGAATTTAACATATATACCTATATCCATAAGCATATCACAGTTGAGAATATGCCAGTGTAAAGTGCAGGTACCCATGGAAATGCAACCATCCATTCCCAAAGCACAGTCCAGGTCCATGACGTTTGATTTAAATATTGGTCTCCGT
Organism: Dipteronia dyeriana; assembly: GCA_032871835.1. Lineage (NCBI taxonomy): Eukaryota > Viridiplantae > Streptophyta > Magnoliopsida > Sapindales > Sapindaceae > Dipteronia > Dipteronia dyeriana. The sequence goes on from CM065295.1 coordinate 77,195,580, forward strand.
CAAACAATCCTCCCACTAGGACCCAGATTGTGGATAACAGAGCAACCACACAAATCTGAATAGAACCATAAAACTTGTTCAACATGCATGAATGAAAAGTTAAAAGTTTCAAATTATCTGCACAAGCTGATTGAGGAGAATTGGAGAAGGTAAGAAACCTCATGACCGATTAGCGGTAATTATGAGCAAATCTGAATGGAATTTCCGTGGTGTTGAAGTTCCCACTGTTTTCAGGATTTTCATTGCCTGCCCATGTCACTCCTGCATACATATCAATGTACAAGTACCTGGAATATCATTGGCAAGTAAAATCGTTACAACGAAAGCTTGATTTCTATATTAAAAAGGATGTACACATTTTTTTTTATTGAGCTTTAATGAAATTGGGGGATTTTATGAGCATACTAACCTACCATACATGCAGGGGTCGGTCATAGACCGATAGAAGTAACCTCAATCATTGGTATCTATCTCAGAGCGGTGATAACCCATTACAGGGAAAATGGGATTTATTGAAGTAGCAGAAGAATTTCCTCCAGGAGATTTTCCTGGATGGAAAACTAAGTGACCCTCATAAACTCTCCATCCATAGTTGCCACCTTTTTTGATAATGTCAACCTTTTCATATTGATCCCGCCTCACAAGATATGAAATCAGGACGTATAAACATCTTTTTCAAGAAAAAAAAAGTTAAAAAGAAACATTTGCATTCTTGATGGGGTAGACTCTGGAGTCTGGACTGAATGCATATGCTACACAATGAAGGATTGAAGACCATCAATATGTCAGTAGGTTGGCTGGCTGTGCCATCCTTAATAAGTCAAAAATGAAACAAGACTCAAGAATGACGTTTCAAGGAAAATAAGGAAAAAGATATATATGACAGAGATATGTAATATTTTTGTTCAAATAAAGAACCTAACTCAGTTTTCTATTTAAATTGTAAATATCAACTAACTCCATGAAATCTCTTACAATTATGTAAGCCTTGGGATGAAATTCCATTCACAGCAAGATTTGAGAAGTTTGGTGACTTTGGTATTTTAGTTAGTCGTTTTGTTAAATAATCTTTTAAAAAAATATGTTCAAAGTGAGAGGGGATCCTTTTGTCATGTGAAAGTGATTTGAAAGACTTTTCAACAAAATTTGAACAAGAAAATAACTAAAAAAAACCAAAACTGTCTATCAGAAGAGTTGGAATAGCCTGCATGACATGTTCCATGACATATGAGAATGATAATAGAAAAACCAAGGAAAAAAAAAAAAAGGTGCACAATTATGTTAATAAATATAATGCAGGAGAATTGTGTAGAAAATCAAATTGGAAGTCTGATGTTATTAAAGAATAGATAGCAAAAACAATAAGGAGAATGCAAGTCATGACAGAGACAATTAAAGAAAAGACAAGTTTTGACTGGGAAAAATCATGAACCGATTCTATAAGAATCTAACAAGAATGTTCATAAAAAAAAATACTATAAGATGCTTACCGGGGAAGGTTTTGACGCTGTGTCATTCACAGTGTACTCTACAATGATCGTATAATACTGACAGGGCGTGATGCCATTACCATAACCCAAATTTGAGGGATCACAATCAACATCTGTGTTACATAAGCATCTGCCAATACATCCTGGCTGTTTCATCTTATCGCAGGAGAATGATAAAAAGAAGCGATCATTCTGCATAAAATGTGGATGAAATGCCATGCCCACTAAACCTAGCCCCATATTAAATACCACTTTATCTGACAAGTCTAGAAACGGTTCGGACTCAACAATCCCCAAATTCCCTTTAGTATCCTCATCAGGAACAGTTGTCAACCATATCTTACCTTGCTGGTTAGACACGAAAACACAGTTGGAGCCATCAGTATGAGGAACCACAGTAATATATGCCCCATTCCCAATTTTCTCAAGGCACTGACCATCTGGAGGACGAGGAGTTTCCATCTCAGAATATGAAATATTTTCACAATCAAAACGCAAAGCTTCATCATCTAAGAATCTACCAAATGCTTCAGTGAAGCCTCTTCTTGACTGCCACTCATCCAGCTCTGAAGGAGAGGGGTCCTTTATGGATATATTTCCAAACGTATGCAACACCTTTGTGCAAAATTCAGTCAATGCATTACTCTGGGATAGAATTGATGCTAACAAAAATATGGAGCTGCAAAGAGAAAATATGTTTGTAAGGCCTGGCTCTCTTTTAAGTAGCTCTGCAGAAAATCGATCATTTATCTGCATGTCAATGTACAAAGGTTAGCTCAAAGAAAAATCTTCAACAAAGTACAATAATATGTTACTTCACATCCATGATGTAAACAAGTAGGATTGAAACCCAATCATTGCACTTATAAGGACTTAGATTCTAATCAATTAGGATTGAGAAGTAAATTTCATAATCTACTCAACAATAAGTTTTAATATATGTCTATTCCGGAGAGTAATTTCATAATTATCCGCAATTGTAAGCGTTACATCTGCATAATACTTGCAGTAGACAAATTTCGAACCTGTACATGAATCAAGATGTTGCATTTAGTATATGGATTATTCTAAGTTTTAGTAAGATAATAAAAGTTGTCAACAATTCAATGTTCAAATATGCATAATCGGAGAATAGTCATTGTAGGGTCAAGGAGTCTTACTGCACAAAAAAGTAACTTAAGGAGAGAAGAACATGCTGAGTTGGAGATGTTCAATGCTTGAAATTACTGTTGCAAGAGCATGTCTTTAGCAGAGTCACAGCAGGCACTTCCATAGTGAGAACAGATTTTCAGAGGGCTCTCGACTTTTAAGGGTACTTCTGTTCTATTGGAGAAGCGAATATAAACACACAAATCACATATATGCAGAGATTAATTTATTTTATGGAGTATCCCAAACATCAAACTGGACTAATGTAATGCAATATGCAGCCTCATACATTAAGGACAAAAAAGGGGCATTTTCTAGTGAACCAGATACCTAGGATCTTGAAGCCAGATTTTCCATAGACAACTTCGGAGAATGTGACCTCTTGTTGAACGTGCTCTTCCTCGGCTTTTGCCGGAATGTGATCTTATTTATCTAAAATGCAAAATTCATCCATCCACATTACTCACAACTTGTTTTATAACATGTTACCCCTTGTAGCTTGAACAATTAAAGTTAATACATACACCTTTAAAATCATGAGCATCAGGCAGAGTCCACAAATGAGGAACATATGGGGGGAAAATATATAAATTTTCTAAAAATTTAAATCTAGTACACTTTTCAATCTGCCCATCAAAGGCATATTAACCTAAGTTACAACCAATCTCAAGAATTCATTGAAGACCTCGAGCAATGAAAATGTAACAAATAACTGATGCAAATAGAGGTTCCCGAAATTGAAGGCCAGCAACATGACAAATTAGAATTATCTCCACCAAGGATTAGCGCCCATACATGATTTGTTCCCTTCAATGGTCACCACTCACCAGCTCTAATAAATCTCAACTATCAAGTGCACCAAGAGCTTTCATGTCTTCCAAAAATGCCATGTATGAGTCATCGATGCTCGGTGGCTTTGGTGCTGATGAAGTGTTAACTGATTCTGGCTTCATGAGAGTTGGAGCTGCAGGTTGAACTGTTGTCACTATGGTCGACAAAGATGGTTTGGGTTTTGCTTTTGGGAGAGCATTTTCTCTCCTGACTCGTACAGATGCAGGAACCTAAATCCATACAAAATATTAGGCTAAAATACAGAATTTAAGCATACAAGTATAGTACAAAAAACATACAACCAGCTCTTCTCAATAACAATTATAAATTACTATCATACAAAAGCTGCTCTCACTGAACTGTAAAACAGGGATAGATTAATGGGGGTGGATATAGCAAATTTTCAACTTATATGACCTAGGTCACAAATTTATGAATGCAAAACTTCCATCAGAGATGCAACATGCAACATGCAACACCGTAACCATACCGAAATTTGTATTACAAACCTTACTAAACAGTTTCAACTCCAGTAACCAGAAATTCTAAAAGCTTCAAAATTATTGATATTTACTCAAATTTAGCAAAAATATTACAATATGAACATTTTTCTCATGTTTGCAAGTGGTGTAATACTTATTAGACACTACTATCTGTTAATTCAACAGCTTGTCAGCCCCAATCACTGTGGTCCCCCATATGCATAAATATAGTGATGGAAAAAAAAAAGCAAAACAAAAACACCATCACAGCACCTCTAATGTACTACACATATCTACAAAGAAAAAGTAATGATAACCTATAAACTGAAGATTTACATATAAGTACATAACAAACATAAATAGAGGGAAATTACTAACCATAGAAGTAAGTTCAGGAGTGTGTTGAGCTAGGGGCCTCTTAACAACAGTTGAAGCGGCAGATTTCACGTAAGATGGTTTCTGAGACGGCCTGTTTGCAACATACTCACCTTCTTGTAAGGAAGGCGGAGGGCCAGGAGGTAGTGGTGGTCTCATCATTGGGGGAGGTCCAGGTGGGGGACCAAATGGTGGCCTTGGAACTAGTGGAACCATCATTCCAGGATGGGGGGCTCCACCAGGAAGTCCAGCAGCAGATAAGGGTGGACGCATATCTAGTGAAGGCGGAGGTGGTGGCGGAAGAAAACGTGATATGCCAGGTGGTAATACATCAGGCTGTAAAGTTGGGATAGGGGGAGGACCGACCACTGAAGGCTGTTGCCTTGGAGGTGGCGGCGGTGGCACCATTTTAGAAAGATCCATAGTTGCTGGAAGATTATTGCCATCAGCTTCAGATGTAACACTTTCAGACTCATTACTTGCTGGCTTTTGTGGCATCCCAGGAGGGGGAGGAGGTGGTGGGAGCATAGGAGATACCTAAATGAGAAAAAAATGGAGACATGAGCATTTTCAACACATTTACTGAAATAAGTTAAATTTCCTTTTGTTTAGAGATAAGGTCCAAGATACCCCTTTGAGCCTAGAAAAACAAGAAGTTACACCATGCATTAACTATCCAAACTAATGTCATACCTATTTGTTAAACTTTTAACTTTTATGCCTCTTAAGAAGCATATCAAAATAAGTGAACAAGAACGAGCTTACCTGAGCTGACACCTTGGAGGTTGAGTGATCCTGCAATGCAGACTGATTTCTCTCACTTTCACCTTCACCAATGCCAGGAGGAGGTGGTTGTGCTGATTGTTGGAGGGGTGGGGGCGGCGGAAGTGGTGGACGTATAGCACCTTGTTCTTTGGGAGGGGGGCCAGGAGGAGGTGGTGGTAAAGGTGGAAGAGGCAAGGACATTGCAAAGTTTGTCGCATCTGGGTTTGGGGGCATTGGAGGTGGAGGTGGTAGAGGCAAAGATGCAGGTATAACAGAGCCATCCCCAGAAACCACTGTAGCAGTATCTGGCAAAGGAGGAGGTGGAGGTGGGGGTGGTACAGCTAAAGCAACATCATCTGATTCTGTTTGTGAGGATGATGCTGCATCACTTGACGATAATGGAATTCTGGGTCCTGCAAGACAAAATCAAAGCCAACTCAAAATGTGTGTGTGTGTGTGTGAGAGAGAGAGAGGGGGGGGGGGGGGGGGGGGGGGGGGGGGGGGGGGGGGGGGGGCATGAAAAAATCTAACTTCTAAGCAAATAAAACTACAACTTGATTTACAGTTGAAAGGAAGGAGAAGAAGCATACCTATTGAGGATAGATACATGGGAGGCTTTCCAGGTGGTGGGGCCCCAGTAGGATTCAATGTAGGGTGATAGTAAGCAGAGTCCTGGCGATCCAACATAATAAATAAATACATAAAAGGTAAATCCTGGTTCATAAGTAAGCACAAAGCATTAAATTAGTATTCAAAAAGTCAGTCGGATATTACTTCTGGCTTTGGGTGCTTCACCCTCTCTTCTTCTTCAGCACTTGTCCTTCTTCGAGGAGGCCCCAGGTGACTGCAGCAGAAGAGAAACTACAGATTGTAAATGAAACAGAGAAATGTTAAATCTAAGAAGTTCAACTGCACAAAGAAAATAGATCAGGAAGAGAGGCTAATTTACCTGAACATAACTGGGGTCTCACCCTTGTCCTTCATTTTCTCATGGAGTTCCTGTGGATAGAGTAAAACGGCCAATGATTATTCATGTATAGGTAAGCGGTAACAAACCATTAAAAAAATGCTTATAAAATACAGAAAAAGATATGAAGCCAATAAATTACTCAATGAAGTAAATATACAACAGCTGAAAACTAAAATAAAATAATGTAGATTAATTGCTATCAGCTTCTACCCATAGTACTTGCAAGCAAAATTTTATGTTACTCTGTATCATCTATTGTAAAAGATTAGTGTTTTTGATCATTACCTTCCTTTTCTTCAGAACAAGATTAAGTGTGTCCTCAAGTTGTCTCTTCTTATGTTTTCTTGCTTTATCCAGAGCGCCGTCAGCCTCTGAAACAATCCATCACATACAATGGTAAATTGAATGAGAAAAAGTTAACAGTCCAAACTGCATAAACTATCATTAGCAAGGATAATTACACATTCTCACCAAATGAATGACAATCAACAAACAGTAACATTTGAAATATAAAAGAAAAGGGCAACATCTCAAAGATCTCTGGTACAACAGATGTTTCTGATTGCTTCAAAGATCAATCTATGATCCACACTGTATATTAATATGACACTAAGAGTGATCCCATAGATTGCTTTGTGCACCACATCATTTATCTAATTTTTAATAACAATCAACTAGTCGAGACGTATTACAGGTAGATCTCTTATAACCATTAATTAACTAAGCTGTTAAAACAAAATGTGAACCTGATAGATATAGAATCCCAGAAGAAAAGTAAGGCAGAACAAAGGGGAAAAATGATATCCGAATGCAATCAGTGTCTGGAAAAACTCCATTCTGTTAAAAATAAAATCTTTTAGATATTTATGTGATTTCTAAACACCCTCTTGTGGTCCTAACATTCATTTGAAGAATAATTCCATTTGCAAATCGAGTTTCAAATTTATGAATAACATTTTTTTTAATTAATTAAACCAACAGGAATATTATGGTTTGAAGTAGATAAAAAATAATTACCAATCACCTAATTAGAAAGTTCAAAAAGATCATTACTTACTCATCATTTCCAACTTATCAATCTGCTCCTTGATTGTCTCTGGATCCTTCTTCAAAATTCCCACATCCCGCACCTTCTTCCTTTCTTTCTTGTTCTGTCAAACATAAACAACTCAAAGTCAAAAATGTTTAAATTTGAACTCAAACCGTGCACCAAAAGTCCAAACACCACCATGCACGACCAATTTAAATAACACCATAACACACTATATACCACAAATTACATCAAACCAACCAGCAAATACCACTTCACTCTTGAAAGCTATAAAACCTCACCAGAATTCACCACAACCAGTTCCAACAAAACCACCCACCAACATTTTGAGATACCTTTATTCCCTCTAGTGGCCATATTAACCCGGGTTTCCAAACTTAAAAAAAATAATACTAATAAAACTGTACGGTCACAAGCAACCAATTAACAGTTGCCTAGTTCTTTATCCAAGTCCATATATCAATACCCACATAATTTGCTAATGAATGCTATCATTTTCTCTCTGTTTTATACTTATCAATTTTAGCAAATTCACTACCTTCAATATATTCTTAAACTTAATAAAAAAAACAATCAATAATTGGATTTCTAAAACCCTTTTCTATCCTAGAGAAATCCAATCAGCAATTAAAAAAAAAAGGTAATATGAAAAATGAAAACAAACATAAATGTCGAGAGGCAATTAGTACCCTTTTTAATTCCTTTTTACGAAGCTCCTTACGATAGGCATCGGTAGGGTTCATGACTTTGCCTCCTTTTGTTGTCTTCATCTTCTCTTCTCTTCTCCTTCAAAGAAGAAAAGAAACTTCTTTACGTCGTCTTTTTCTTCTTCTTGTTGTTTTGATTTTGATTTTGATTTTTTACTTGAAATTCTATCGCAGGTGTAAGAAACTGAGGCTTCGACGCGATTCGATGGTGCAGGTACTCGACCTCTCCCTCTATTAGATCATGTAGATTTATAAATTAGGGAATGAAATTACTAATTTCACCCCAAAATATAATCCGGTTTAAATTGGGTCAGGCCCACATAAGTGATGTTTTTAGGCCTTATTTGTTTTGTTGTTATTTATTGTATTGGCTAATACATTATAGCATTTGTGGTGGGGCATAATTAAGACCCAAATAACAAGCTCCATTTTTAAGTGGATCCGGTTAGGGGCATATTGGGGTACAAATAAGACTCAAATAACAATCCCCATTTATAGGACTCATTAGACTGTGGTTCCGAACAACTTCCAATCATTGGGTTAATATATATATATATATATATATATATATATATATATTGTGGTTGGTCGAACGACGGTTGATTTAATTCGAATCGGATTCGGGTTAGACCCAGGCATCTTGGTCTAACTTGTCGAATCAGATGTGTGAGACCTGTAAAAAAAGTGAAAACAAAAGAAAATAACGCAGAAAAAAGATTAGAAGTATTAGGGGGGAGATCGTGAATGAGCTTTAGGTAAGTTTAGGTTGAGCTTTAATGGAATTGATGGTCGGATTTAAAGTTTAATAAGTAAGTTCCGGTGACTGGAGTTTTGGTTTGAACAGAATTTCGGCTAGCAATAGCGTGAGTGATGTAGAGGATAAATCAGAATCCTCCTTCAGTGAATGGAGGGTCTTATTTATAGACCCTTTTGTTAGCTGATCGTGGAAGATCTCCTAAGATAATGGGAGATCTCAATCCCGAAATCTTTGGCAAGATTTCGTTGGATAGCGATCGTAAGCTAATTCAAACCAAATCAAACTTTAATTGTTCTATTAGCTACCATGTGGAGGACCAGGTCAAAGAACAAGCTACATAGCTACTTGGATTGCCTTTGACCGTTGGGCTTGGATGGCCCATTTGTAGGCTTCTAACTTGGGCCTTATGACCATTTTTGGTTACTACAATATATATATAGGGTGGAAATTGTGAGAAATATCACTTTTTTTTATGAGTTGCAGTGATGTCACCGGTTTAATAAATTAAGTTTAAAATGCATTTATTATGGTGAACTACCGAAATTGCCCTTAAATAATCGATTCTTTATTCTTTAAAAGCCTCTCTCCAAAAAAGTTGTTTGAAAATCAATCAACTACTTCGGGTATCTCTTAAAAAAAACGAGCTCGATTTCAGATATTTCACAAGAAAGTAAACTAATATTTCTAATCTTTATTTTCATTTTTTCATACATTTCTGTATGGTTTAACAATGTATGAACATTTATAAACAGGTTGTCTCAATTTTTTTTTTTATGTCTACCAGTTGTAAACTTTTTAAAAATAATGTATGAACATGTATGCATTTTTTTTTTTGTATTTATATTTGGCCGAGTTGATTTGAAGTAGTACAAAACAAGTTTAAAATCTTTGGCATAAAAGCTCGAAAGCATTTTAAAAAAGCACGAAATATTAGTAAAAAAACTAGAGCAAATTTTAAAAAAGCTCGATCCATAAAATAAATGCACGACCCCTCACTAAAAAAGCTCAATTTCTCATAAAAAAAGTTTGATCCCTCACAAAAAAAAACTCGATCCCTCACAAAAAAAGCTCGATCCCTAAAATAAAAAGTTCGAGCCATATTTTAAAAAAGCTCGAGTCATATTAAAAAAGTCTTAAGCCATATTAAAAAAAGCTCGATCATATACAAAAAGAGCTCTGTCCTGAACAAAAAAAAGCTCGATCAAGTTCAAAAAAACTCGATCAAATTCAAAAAAGCTCGATCATGTACAAAAACGGCTCGATCATGTATAAAAAAAGCTCGATCAGTAACTAAAAAAGCTCGATCGCTTACACTTTTGATTTTTGTTTAATCCTTTATAATTGTAAATGTAATATTAAATATTATTTTCTTAATAATGGTTTTTTATGATGATTTTAACAGGACAATGGATATGGTGAGAATAGTCATATCCTACAACGGTCGATGGGAGCAATTACCCGACGGAAATCAGAGGTATTTAGGTTCCGATAACCAAAGTTTGTATGTGTCAAAGAATTTGACTTACGACGAACTGGTGTCGAGCGTGCAAACCATTTTAAAGTTTGATGAGAACAAATACAGTGTTGATCTACAGTCTATATCAATTGTTCCTGGGACTACATGTCGTACATTTATAAAAAACAATGATGATGATCAGTTTATGCTAGGGGAAGATAGGGTGACCCCTCAAGTATGTGTTAGTCTAATCGAGAGGCCATCAGGAGGTGTCATTGGTTATCGTGATAACACCTAACAATTTCGATCGTCAGACGAAAGCAAACAGTTGTTCACATAAAGAAGTGGGATTGATGGTCGGGAAAACATGTGTTGTCCCACCGGAAGTAGCCGGCCATGCTGATATACTGGGACCTCAATTCGACGATGTTTTTGGTTGTCAAATTGAGATGTATGGTAGGCAGTACAACCACCAATACAATGAGATCTACAATGACATCAACAATGAGCAGAATACATCACCCAATGTTGGGCCGATTCATGAGGTGGATAATGAGGGCAATTTTAATCTGGTAGATAATGTAGAGAACAATGAGGATGATGAAGAACCTGCCCAAACGGAAAGACATGTAAGACATGTATACAAATTTAGTTCCAATGCACCAGATATAGCTGGGACCTCCGAGGGTGGTAAATCGAGGGTATGTCTAATAACCCTCACTGTCACTGGGCCTTAAACCCCCTACATCGGGTTGAGATCCCTCACTCTGTCCGTCAAACCCCCACCCTCTGTCCCATTTTTCCCGCCAAAGGTAGTCTGATCAAAGACCGGAGGCAGAATATGAAGCCTATCCTTCTCTACATATAGCCCCCCCCCCCCCCCCCCCCCCCCCCCCCCCCCCCCCCCCCCCCCCCCCACGTTTAACCCCGCATAGTACGGTGCCTGTCTCTCAGCTGGTGTGGGCACCAGTTCCTTCCTCGCAAACATTTGAAATATTAGTTAGAACAATGTAATTGTACACATACTAACTAATATAAACATTAACAAATTAAATACATACATTGGCTTTGAAAATCTTGGTCAGCTTCTTCCCTCTCTGTTGTTTGGTCAACTCCCACTTCAAAATATGGGGAGGGAGACAGATCCGTAACCCTCCGAGCACCGAACTCTTGGCCCAAATCAGGGATCACCTCGAAAACAAATATATTCATCAAAGATAAGTACGATAACTGACCATAACATTGAGGACAACACCAATAAAGGACAACACCAATAAAGTACAACATGTAATTCGAAGTTCTTACCAATAGGGCGTAAGATAGACCGTATATGTTGTAGGTCTCCACCGTATGTACGTCAGCGCCATTTTCCTACTAGGTCGCTCAAACCCGTCTCGTCGCCCGTCAAGCGCATGCTTGAATAATCTAAGTCTTTGTAAACTATTTACTAAGCTCAGATTATTGTGAAAGTGTTTACTAAGTTTTAACTATTAAAATTCTAACACAATATTCGGTTCATTTATAATTAGGCAATTAATCAAATTAATCATAATTACTATAAATGACCCTATTAATCTAACTTATTAAACTCGTTAATAACTATATTAATATTAATGAGAATTACCAAGTTTCTTAACAATTAAAAAACTAATCTCATTTTCATAGCCAATCTATGTATTTACCCATTTTAATCACATTAAAAAAAATACATAAAATATCAGGCTATGATGCATGTATGACATATCAAATATATTTGTGTAGGCACAACTAATCTAAATGACATACGTATGCATGACAATATTTTTTATCATCACATAATATAAAGCATACATGAATTGACCGAGTACTGTGAATTATTTAACCTAAAAAAAATTGGAATCTAAAATTACAAAAAATACCCCCAAGGCATTCCTTGGTCTTCTTGTAATTTTCAAGCATTCCAGTCTCTTCAGGTCACCTCGATTCATCTCATGAATCTTTCTTCGCGATTTTTCCAGGTCTTCAACATAGGTTACAATTTTATTTTATTTTTACAATACAAAAATAGTTAAAAAAAATTATAAAAAAAAATATACAACCCATAAACCATAAATCCACAATACCATATAATTAACGATCAATCATGTTTTTGTATTTAAAAAAAAATATACATAGAAAAACATCATACAGTCAATTTAAATCGTGTCTACACAATCATACATACAGGAGCATCGAAAACAATTTCCTGTTCAGAAAATAAAATTGGTTCTGATACCAATTGATGGAACCCCGTTCATCGGTAACGCAGCGGAAATGGGTTTTATTTTTTTTTATACATGTCGTAATCTGTATCTGGACTAGTGAAATTGTGATCGTATTTAATTTCGGAACAAATACATATACTAATTATTACACTAATAAAATATATATGTAAATACAGGAAATTATAATCAATAATAAAAAGAAAGCTTAAAAGAATCATACCAATGTTTGGAGGCTCATTCACTTTTCGATATGCTCCTGATCTGTACCACTGATCTTCCTACCTATTCTCGAGACTGATAACTGTGTGTGGGTGCGATACGGACTCAAAAATTTAGAACGGATGAAGTAAATAAAAACAAATGAATAAACTCTTTCTTTGTGTGTTTTCAAAAACTAGAACAATTCTATATAAAAATATTAATCAATATTTTTGTCAAAATTCTTTTTGATTCGCTCTTTAAAAACGTCAATCAAAGAACAAAAACCAATTTTTTGTCTCTTATGCAAAACCAATTAATTACTTGAATTCATATAAGTTGTTGAGAGTTGAGAAAATGATCTCACGCACACCTTTTCAAAACCAAAAAAATAAAAATAAAAACTGTTTTTTTCTTTTGTTTAATATCTATATATATATATATAAGTATAAGTGTGTTGTGCGAGCACCTTCTTTTTTTCGTCTTCTTTTTTTTTTTTTCAAATAATATATATCTTATATATAATATTTAAAAATTCAAACAAAACTATATTTGATTTTAAAAACTTTCAAATAAAAAATATCTCATATCTTTTATTTGATTTTAATTTTGAATTCAAACTATTTAAATTCAAAAATAAAATATTTAATTTAATAAAATAAAATAATCACATTATCTTATTTTATTCGAAAATAAATATCAGTATACACCCTCTATTTAGTGATTAATAACATAATTAAATAATCCCATTATTTAATTTATTTAATTTATTTAATCATCATTATTCATTAATTAAATAATCTCATTATTTAATTAATTCCCGAATAAACACGTGTCACTTTCGTAACATAATTAATTGGACAATCCAATTAATTAACTGTGACCCTTGTTACCTAAATCGGTCGGGCTAGCAAGGGGGTGTAATGGACCCACAATATTTTGAGCTCCAATAATCCTCGAAATCATTAATTAAATTCTTTAATTAATATTCTTTGATTATTAACTCCGGTGTTATTCCATTAAAAACCCGAAGATGCACTCTCTCAACTGCAAACGTTTTTACACAGACCGATACAACTCGGTGTCAATCGATATAGCTATTATATATGGTGTGATCCTCCAGAGTAGTTCATAATTAAAGCTGGGTCATAAAGTCCGTTATACCCCTCTAATTACATATATCCTTTAAGTACCATTGATTCTCTAATTGACAATAAATCCTATTTTCTCACGAATTAGGAGAGCGCTCATATTGTCCAAGCCTTGAATCAACCTTTAAGGGAACTACCATCTACTTCTCAGAAGAATAAGTGGATTTCACTATTGTGTACAAATCTTCCCAGCCACAAGCCAAACCGCAATCCTAACATACGGAGTATATTGATCATGAAATGCATCTGACCTCACCCATGGTATATCAAAGACCATGATCTAACTTGAAGAAGTCGATAAGACACTCAGGATTAAGATCACTCATATATAGCCATCATTAGTTGATATATATGAATCTCATCGATAAACGGATCTTGGTGTGAGATTCATATAGATCATGCTCTAGTCCTATATTATCACATCATACAAGGTGCCTCCATTCCTATATCTCATATGAATGATTCAGGATAAAATCACTGTACATTACAGAATGGACTGCAACTATAGATTAACCACAAATAAAGTACCCATCTTTATTTGCTATCTATGGACTCTTTAAATTGCACGTCTCTTACTGTATCCATCTATATATGACACTCATATACACAGTTCGAGATTACATTCGACAATCCAGGATGTTAATATGTACACAAGTTTATAAAATAAATAACATAACAGAATGAATTGAACCTTTCTTTTTATTTACTTCATAAATCCATTTACAAGTTACATGTTTAGGGCATAAACCCCAACACCGACGCTGATCTTCATCTGTAAATTCTGCAGGGACCCGGTTCAGCGCGTCGTCTATTGGGCAAGGACATCAAAATGGTTGTGTCGAGTCAATTTGCCCTCGTACCAGTCTCCTTCTGGAGTTTTGAGCAAATCCATCAACCTGTTTCTCATCTGTAATGTAACAGAAATACAACATCATTAAACAGAAAAAATCTCGGAACCAAAATTATAAGTCTCGATCCTAAAAAAAATATGCTCGATCACAGGAGAAATAAGCTACACTCTTTTAAAAAAAACTCGATCATATAACAAAAATGCTCGACCCCATAACAAAAAGGCTCGGTTCAATTATAAAAAAGCTCGGTCCTATAAAAAAATAAGCTCGATCCAAGGATAAAAAGCTCGACCCTTTAAAAAAAAACTCGATCCTATGAAAAAATGTTCGATCTCATAACAAAAAAATCTCGATCATATGTAAAAAAAGCTCGATCTTATTTAAAAAAAAAATCTCGATTCTATGATGAAAAAGCTATATCAAATGTCAAAAAAGCTCGAGCCTGTAGAAAAAAGCTCGACCCCTTTTAAAAAGGCTCGATCTTATTCAAAAAAAGCCCAAACCCTTATAAAAAAAGCTCGACTTACCAAAACCTATTTTTCACAAAAATAAAGCTCAACTCATCTACAAAAAAGCTGGAAACTTTAGAAAAAAACTCGATCATATGAAAAAAAATACTCGATCCCATAAAAAAAAAGGTCGATCCTATGTAAAAAAAACTCGATCTTATTTTAAAAAGCTTGATCTCAAGGTAAAAAGCTCGATCCTATGTAAAAAAAAGCTCGAAACCTTACAAAAAAAACTCGACTTACCAAAACCTAATTTTCACGAAAATAAAAGCTCGACTCAACTACAAATAAACTCAATTTTTCTGTAAAAAGTCTGGATAATCCAGAATTTCATCTTCCTCAACAGATATTTAACCAAATTACAAACACTAACCTAAACCACAACCATTCTCAGATCTATATTTTAACCGGTTTCTATAATTTCAATCAACAAAACTCAATTCTAACATGCAATTCAAGTTATCAACAGCAAAAACGAGGAAAAAAAAACTAATCGTACCTTTGTCAATCACAGCTTTTCTCGTGTACTCTCGTTCCGGTCACTTCGCCGTCGATTAGTTTTCCATCGGTTTGACTGTTGCTTTTCTCTGACTTAGAAAACGATAAATTTCTCACTGTGTTAATATTTCGGGGTATTTTCGTCTGAATACGTTAAATGGTGCCTTTTAAACATACATTAGTAAAGTGGTGATATTTGCACAACCCCCCGTTTCAATAGTTCGGGGTATTTTCGTCTGAACACGTTAAATGGTGTCTTTTAAACATACATTAGTAAAGTGGTGATATTTGCACAAATAAACTCGATTCTCCTGCAAAAAGTCTCGATAACCCAGAATTTCATCTTCCTCAACAGATATTCAACCAAATTACAAACCCTAACCTAAACCACAACCATTCTCAGATCTATATTTTAACCGGTTTCTATAATTTCAATCAACAAACTCAATTCTAACATGCAATGCAACTTATCAATAACAAAACGAGGAAAAAAAAAACTAATCGTATCTTTGTCAATCGCAACTTTTCTCGTGTTCTCTCTTTCCGGTCACTTCATCGTCTATTAGTTTCCCGTTGGTTTGATTGTGCTTTTCTCTGACTTAGAAAACGATAAATTTCTCACTGTTTTAATATTTCGGGGTATTTTCGTCCAAACACGTTAAATTGTGCTTTTTAAACATACATTAGTAAAGTGTTGATATTTGTACAACCCTTTCCTTAAAAAAAAAATTACCAATAATTTTTTGAGCCTTATAAATAGGCCATGTTTGGGAAAGTTGTTGAGAGGTTTGGAAGCTATTTTGAGACCCAAAAGCCACTTTTGTAGTTGTTTGGGTAAGGGCTTCTTGGAAGCTAAATGAACAGTTAAATGAAAATTTTAGATTGCCAATTTTACCCTTATTAGTATAAATAACAAACGTATATTTCCAATTGTATCCGGAATCCAATTCCAATTGAAAGGGCTCCTCACCCTCGATCTCTCATCTCTCTCTCGTCCAATCTCATCTCTCGCACTCATTCAATAAAATTAAACCCATAAAACGAACATCTATCTCTGAAACTCCATCATCCAATTGAAATTTAGTTCTTTTGCGTTAATGGGTTGTCCTTTTGGAGCATCTGAGGTCGGGATTTGATCTCAATTTTGATGGGTTTTTGTTTTATCAGATTCATGCATTTGGATTATTTAATTTTTAATTTTTGGTTTTGGTTTTGTTGAATTTGGAGTGGGTGAATCGTGAATGTGCGAGATTTGAGATTTGGGATTTTCTTTCATTTAGGTTTGATCTACTGTTTGTGCCTTTTAGTTTGGTAAAATTCAATAAAACCTGAGAATTTTAACTAATTTTCTTTGATTTAGTTAGCTTTACAATGCTTAGATTTGTCTCCAGTTTATCATCAAATTGCAATTATTTGTTTAGATGGAGTTTGCTTTTTCTTGTGTTGAAATGGGTTTTATGTTCATATGATTAGATTGACAATTGATCTGCATTTGATCTGGATTTGGATGATGTTGGAATTCTCAGTTTGACTTGTGTTCTGTTATTTTGCAGGAGGTTTAATGTTTTGAAATCTGCTCCAATAGATGTTGTTGTTGATGTGAAGTCTGAACGAGTAAGGACTAACATGACTTCTGGGTTCGATTTTGGTGATGGGAAGGTTTTTGGGTTCGATTTTGGTTGTGGAAGGGGTTTATGGATTCGAATGGGCAGTGGATCTAGGTTCGAAGGTGAAGTTGGATTGGGGGAGCTGGGTTCTGTGACGGTTGTGTGCTGGATTTGGTGGTGGTGTTGTGCTTTGGCGGTGAATGGGAGGTGCTGGCTCAGTTTTAGTTCTAGGTTGTGTGGATTTGGTGTTATGTTCTGGAAATGGATTTGGTTGAATCTGTGTTTGATCGAATATGTTGAATGTAATTTATTTTTTTTAATTTGAAGTTTTCTTTTACGAATTTAATTGTTTTATTTAAAAAAAAAAAAAAGGTAAAAAAACTAAGGTTATTGGCACTGTTTCCTCCTGAAGTGTACGGGAAATCGTAAACTACCCTTTGAATTTTTTTTTTTGACGGTAAACCCCTCGAACTATTAGAAATTGGCAATAATGGACGGAATAAGGACGGAACCCTTAATCCGTCTGATTTTCCTTGCACATGCACCTCACATGTATAATTCAAAGGGCATTTTTGTCTTTTTAATTAAAATCAAAATTAAAGTCATGATTTATTTTGTTCTTCAATTATCCAAAATCAAAGCCAGTCCATCTGTCTCTATCAATCTCCTCTACTTATATTTTGTTCTTCAAAATCTGTTCCCATTTTTTTTTCCAATTCTTCAGAATTTTTGTTTTATGGTTTTAAAATATAAAATTGTAAAACAGTAAAAAATGAGTATTTATGTCCTATTAAATTATTCAAATTTTTATTGACTGACCTTACAAATTTAAAATGAAAATAAATTAAAATTTTGAAAACAATTTTTACTTTTCCATTTTAAAATTGTATTCCAATAAAAGGATTATCGTCATATAATTCAATTTAATTGTTTTTTCTATACAATGATTATCTTTGATTTTTAATTTTAACAACTAAAAGAAATTTGGTCTTTATTAATTCAAGTTAATAATAGGACAAATATAAGTAGATTAATGCATACTTGCTCTCTAGTTTTATTTATATCAAACTTTAGAGAAGATAGTGTATTTACTCCTAAATATATTTGCAAGGGCCCAGCTGGTTATGGTTTAGTAGTTATATTAAGGGCATTTTTGACCAAAAAATCACTTTTGGTGATTATTATTTTTAAATAGAGGATCATAGACGGATACAGTCCAACTATGTCTAAGAACACAAATTCACTACTAGTATTTAAAAAACTATTTTGTTGATATAAAAATAAATCATACACAAATAGGTGCCATTTTATCCAAACAAATACCAATATGTTAACCATTCTAGAAAAAATTAAACCATGTTTGTACATTTGAAATCAAATCATATCTATAATTTGGTATTCTTTATGTTCATTTGGAAGTGTATTTTCATTCTTATAAGAGTTTATATTTAGACCAAAAGACCAAATCCATACCACCATTTATCTCGATCACCAAACCCCAGCCTTCAATTTTTTTCCTGAAACTCAAACACTAAACCCAGAAACCATTATCAAACAAGAACACTAATAACACCTATCCAGAAACCAAGAACACCAATCATACTCGTCAAGAACACCGGTCAAACAACCCACCTAGAACACAACACCGTAACATGAATTCGCACCAAGAACACAACAACGTATCCAAGAATCACACCACACTCCGGTGCCGGCCCATATGGGTAGCAAACCCAACATTTTGCTGGGGCCTCCAAATGGTTCAATCCGTTTATTCTTCTTTTGGGACCTCAGATCCAATTTATTTTAATATAAATAGGGTCCAATTTCAAACATTATTTATTTATTTATTTTAATAAGATCCAATTATCTATATATAGTTCAATTTAATAGAAATAAATAGCATATCCCAATTGATTCAACATATAAAACTTAGTTTTAAGTTATTTGAGAGTCCAATTTTTATTTTTAAAGACAGTCCAATTGAATAGCTACATTTATTTGCTAGCCTAGTTAAAATCGTCACTCACTTAGTTCGTGACTCCGTCGTAGTCCACTTTATTTGTGAACCTAGTCCAATTGAATTGCTAACATTTCTTTAATGATAATAATTTTTTAGAACAATATTCGGATACTAACCTGTCAGTACCCAATTTGTGAGAAAATATAAAAAATAAAAGAAAAAAAAGACTCGTGCTGTACTCCCATTTGTTGGGTCAGTATTTTGGATACTGAATAACATTGTTCTAATTTTTATATGGGATCCCGATTTTTGTTAATATCTCAGGACCCAAAATATCTGGAGGCAACCCTGCCACACTCACAAACAAAACTCAAACGCTAAATCAACCAAATATAAAAGCAAGAAGGTAGAGAGAAGATGGACTGGAGGTCAACAATATAGGAGATTGACAGAGACAGATTCGTGAAGAGAGAGAGAGAGAGAAGAATCGGCAACGGTTGAGAGGAGATCAAACGCTGTGAAGAGAAGAACAACAATGCCGATTTGGGGATCGATTCGGTTGATTTGTAGCGGTTGAAGAGGTTTGATCCAGTTTGTTGTGAGAGAGAGACTGTGATTCGTGAGAGGGAAAGTGTTCGATCTTCTAGCCTTGACCGCTGGAGATGAAGTAGCAACCGTCGGAGATGAAGTAGCAACCGTCGGAGATGAAGCAACGACCGTCGAACATGAGATCGTCGACGCGACTGAAGAGCGACGGTAGTGGTTTAGGGCAGTGGAGGTTGGCGGCGAAGAGGAGAGATTTTTAAAGATCCGATTTTTTATTTTTTATTTAAATAATTTGGTTGAGATATGGATTTGAGAGTTGAAATAGAGAGATATAGATTAGGGTTTGGAGGGAGAGAAGACGAGAAATGAGATGGCAGTGACTGTTGAAGATGAATATAAGAGGAATAGATGATAGAGATGGATGACTGGTGGCTGATTATGTTGAAACCCAGGTATTTTTTTAATTAAAAAAATGTTTCCTGAATTTTTTAATAATGGAAAGATTAAAATGCCTTTTAAATTATGCATGTGAGGTGCATGTGTAAGGAAAATCAGACAGAATAAGGTTTTCGTTTCTATTCTGTCCATTATTGTCAATTTTTAATAGTTCTTGGGGTTTACTGTCGAAAAAAAAACTTTCAAGGGGCAGTTTTCAATTTTACGTACACTTCATGGGGAAACAGTGCCAGTAACCCTAAAAACTATTATGGAGATCTTTTGAGGGCAAGTTAGGGGTAAAATTGTCCTAGCAAGCCCCACATTCATTTTAAGGGTATGATTAGAGAACTAAATTCCCGAAGATGGAAAATGATTTAAAAGAATGTTATATTATCCCATATGAAATATTTTTTTTAAAAAAAAAAATTGTATATATTATTTATTCCAATTAAGGTAAAATATGTTATAATATTATAGTTAGAAGTGATTTTAATTAATTACAACCAAACAAGTTTAAAAGCTCCTCTTTAAGGGTAAAATGTCATACCATAATTAGAAGAAATTTTAAAATACTACAACCAAACAGTTTTAAAAGTTCTTCATAATACAAAAGCTCTTATGAATTATGTCATCCAAATAGTAGCCGAAAAGTCTAGGCTTTTACTTCTCTTCTTCTATTGATAAAAGTCAAAAGTAAAAGTTATTCCAAACGGATCAATAGTCTTTCTATTGTCAATTCAAATTGATATAAACTATATCAGTTCCTTATATGTGGGTCATTGGATTTAAAAGAAGCTTTGACATGTGCATTCAGTCAAATCAAAACATTTAAATCCAGTGATCCATATACAAGGAACTGATATATCTTATATCAGTTCGAACTGACAATAGAAATTATATATATATATATATATATATATATATAATTTTTAAATTTAAATATATAATTATAAATTTAAATAATTATATATATATAATGAAAATGTACATATAATTTTAATTTTAAAATTTTATTTCAGTGGAATTAAAATAACTTGAATGAAAACATTACTTTTTTAATTAATTTTACTTTTTATAATATATATATATAATTATATGTAATTAAAAATTTAAATAATTATATGTAAATAATTAATATTAATTATGTAAATAATTGAATTAAAATGTCAAGAATTATAAAAATTAATATTGTGTACGTATTAGTTTGTAATATTATTATTATAAAGTGCTTGAATTATAAATACTAGACTTGTCACATTGTAAAATAACATTTTATTTCAAATATGTATTTATTTATTAATATATATATATTTAAAATATATTATATAATTTATTAATTAATATATGTGTTTATATTTATTAATAAATAGTATATTTTAATGAAAAGTAATGATTATTTGGAAAAAAGAAAAAACAATTGGATCCAATTTATCTTTTTCAATTTAGTTGCATTGTGGGAAAAAAAAATACCTATTTAGAGATGATCCTAATGGAAAGACCTATTTTTTGAAAATAAGACCCACAAATGATGATGTGGAACACAATGGGTCTTGTATTTGGGTCTTATGTATTGTGGATGCTCTTATATTTTGTGGTATTATATTTTATTGTATTAGAAAAAAAAAATCATATTTTTTTCAACAAATATATAATATTGATGAAATATGTTTTACGTTGTTAATGTTTTTTAAATTTTCAAATTATATTGGAAATGTTATTTTATTTATAAAAATATTATTTATTTAAATTTTTATTTCAATTAAAATATATATATTGATTTATTGGTAAAGATATTCAAAATTAACTATTAATATTATTTAAAATATATTATATTTTTAAAATATAATAAAATTCAATAAAGTCATGTAAGAATAACTTAATACGATATAGTACAGTGTATTACCAAACACATATTTATATTAATGATAATACAGTCCAATACAATACAGTCCAATAGGACCTGTTTGATGCCTGAGTTTGGACTGAGATTGAACTAATTTAGTCTCAATCATGCTTTTGGTGATGATTTGAAATATTAGACTAGTAATCCCAACATTAAAATAGTCCTATGATCATGGGATTATATATATTCACCTTCAACTTCATCTTTATTTATCCCAGGATTATTTTAATGTGGACCCTACTTATTTAATTCATCTCACTAACCCCACTAATATCTCAATCAAACCCTTCCATTTTCTCATCGATCACGACAAAAATATTTAACAAATAAACTTATAAATCAAACCCAGAAAAAAAAAATAAAGGATCCAAGTCATCCAACTTTATGTTTGAATCAAATTTTCTTTCATTTTCTCTTTTATTTTCTCTGCCACCAAACACCCATTTTCTCTTTCATTTTATCGGAGATGGTGCATCCTGCCAGACCACCATAAAACCCAGTCCTATTGTGGCATTCATGTGTTTGGTTACCAAGAAAATGAAAAAGAAGAAGAGAGAAGTGAAAACGAAAGAGAAAAGAGAGGAGAGAAATAGATAGAGAGAAAGAAACGAGAGATGGTAACAAAGGAGAGAGAGAGAGAAGTTTTGTGATTGAGTGAATCAACGAGCTAGAAAGAGAGGAGAGAAAGTGAGATGAGTGGAGAGAGATTACAATTAAAATCGATTTTTTTTTTTAAATAATGATTTTACTTTTTAAAAATTTATTATATTTAATCAAATCATATATTTTACCAAACAAAACGCGGTATTAATTTAGTCTAGTACCATGTTTCGTCAAACATAGCATACTATTGATAATTTAATATAGTTCAGTCCAATCCAATCTAATCCCATATAATCACAATCTCATCTTAATCCAATCCAATCCTATGAAATAATCCAATCTAATCTCGCGCACTAAACACATGTTTACATTAATGAAATTTAATAAAGTCATATAGAAATAACTTAATACGATATATTACAGTGCATTACCAAACACATGTTTATATTAATGATAATACAGTCCAATACAATACAATCCAATATAATCTAATATAATCCAATACGTTGTGTCAAACGAGTTGAAGTGTCAAATATCTGTCGGGCTTGGGCTTGCCTCAACTGTGGGGTCTATCACCAGTCCTTTAGAAAATATCATTAAATACACGCACCTTAGGTTTTAAAAAAGTTGGCCCAAATTTTTTCTTGACAAATAAATAAATAAATAATTCTACAACATTTTTTTTTTTTTGAATTATTACAACTTTAAGATATGAAGAATGAAACTTACAAGCTCATTGATGTCAATGAATAAAAATTGTGTAATTTATGAAATCAATGTAACTATTAATGTTTACAATTGCAATAGCAACTTCAAATACTTTTCAGCCTCTCAATGCTGTTAAAAAAATTTGCTCACAGCAATATTAATAATTAATTCTTAAAACTCAAATCAAATTCATATATGCAGTTTTCACATCTTTGTTCACATTTCTCACTTCAGGTGTTCTGTCCGGTTCTTGTGTTGTTTTGAGCCAATGCAATGCAGCAATTTAGACAGGGTCGCAATTTTTTTTTTTTATATATGTACCCATGGAATTAGGGGGGCGCCTATAGGAGCATAGGGGCAATGTCCCACTTCCCTAGGGAGAATTGCATAAATAAACCCTCAGGCTATGCATAATTACATGTATATTGTACATCTGGGTATAATTACCCGAACTCTATCTCATGTTTGAGAAATATTGTATGAACATGTCCGATAGTTAGATTTCTTTCGTTAAGGTTTAACGGCTTGGGGCATTATGGTCCTTTTTAATCAAATAAAAAATAAATTGAAAAGTTTAAAACATTTTAATGACAAAATAAAAATTAAAGATAGAGATTTACTCTATCTCTGATCTGCTCCATCTCTACACCGAATTAAAAAAATAAAAATTAAATAACAATGGAGAGATCAAGAGCCTTTCCATCACTCCCATTGCAACAGAAATCAAATCCACACCAAGAATCCATATCATCCTCCAGGAACTCAAATAAGCACCAAAAACTCTAAGAAATCAAATCTTTTTCAAACCCATCCATGTTCAACTTCAATTCAATCAACCTAGTTAAGATTTGCATTCAATCAAACCCCCCACAACACGCAAGGCTTGATCTCTTAACTCTAAACGTCCAAACACAAAACTTACATACATGAACCGAAACACAAAAGAAAAAAGAAAAAAATTTGTAGCCCAAATCTCTTGATGGATGCAATTGCAATTTGGGATGCTGAAGAAAAATATCTATGGAGATGATACAGAGCTGGCGGAGATGCACTTGCTTGGCCACAAACTTAAACTCCAGCAAATGGATATGAATAGAGAGATATATGGAGCACAAAGAGATGTATATACGTATATATTTTAACCTTTTATAAAAAAAAAATTGGTATTTTTTTTTTGGGTAATTGATGAGGTTGGGATGTTTAAAGATTGTGGGTTTTAGTAGATGGAATTTGTTGCAGATGACTTGAAGTTAATAGTGCGATTTTTTATGGTTGGATTTGAGTTTTTTTTCCCAGATCTTTGATTTTAGATTTTAGATTTTTTTTTCCTTTTAAATTAATTTATATATAAAAAAAGGATTTTTTTAGTATTTATTTTTATTCATTAATTATTTTATATTTGATTTCAAAAATATATATTTGTTTTTAATATATATATTATTTTTAAAAATGAAAATAAGGGATGACTTTTGACACCTTTGACCATTGACTGTTAGAACTTAACGGAAAAAATCTAATTTCAGGGAATATTCGTGCAATATTTCTCAAATGTGAGGAAGAGATCATATAAATATGTCCAATTGTGCCATATAGGTGTAATCATATCTAACCATAGGGATGTTTGTGCAATTCACTCTTTATTATATATAAATTATGATATTATTAATATAAATTAATTAATAAATATCTTTATTAGTTTATTGTCCATGAAATTAGAAAATAAAATCAATCTATTTTCCATCTTTAATTTTAATTTTCAATGTAAAAATAGAGAGAAAAAATTTCATTAAAATAATTATCTTATGTTGACACAATTATTTCAATTGTTTGTTTATTAGAAATTATTAAATTTTATCTATATCACTCTTCAAGATTTTAGGTTAGGTATTTTATGTTTTTCACTTACGCATTTTTATTCATATTATTATAATTAAATTCTTCTTATTATGTCTGAATAATTTACGGTACTAGATTACAAAATAATAAATAGTTTATGTTATTAATACGATTTTGCTACATTTATTAATATAGTTTGTTATTTAAATATTTTCAACTGCAACTAGTTTGATGTCGTTTCTAGTTATGTGTATTATCAAGATTAGGTTTCGTAATAAGATGGAAAATGAATTTCATACAAACTTTTTGATCATATATATTAAAAGGGAAATCATATGACAACTTAGTATATATTCAATTATAGACGATTTTATAAATTTAAAAGAGTATCGGGTTCCATTTTGATTCATAAAGACGTGTCTATTTTATTTAGAACAAATTACACTAAACCCCTTTGAGGTTTACTCTTTTACACGCGGAAACAACTTTATTGTTGATTGACAATCATCTCCCCTACCGTTAGGTTTTGACCGTTAAGTGTGAAAATTGACCGATAAAAAAATAATAAACGACAGAAATATCTTAATTCACCAAAAATCTAAAATAACTAATTACACCAAACTTCCCGGAGGTTTGTTCTTTTACACATAAAAATAACTTAATTGATAATTGACACTCACATCCCCCGTCGTTAGTCAAAGTTGGTCAAATTAGTCCGTTGATCAATTTTGACTCTCAAAACTAAGGATAGTTTAATCATTTGAAACATTTTTATATATATATATATATATTAATAAATATTTTAAAATGAAGATTTTTTTAAGGTATTTTAAAATGAAGATTATGTGGAAAAAAAAGTTTTAAAATTAAGTTTTTTTTATGGAAAGAAAAATAAGATTAATTGAAAATTAAGAATAAAAAAACGGAAATTTTTATTAAAAAACGGACAGTCCAATTTAATTTAAAAGACATTCAATTTTTTTTTAATTTTTTTTTAAATCTTAATGCATTTAACTGTTCGCCAGTTCCACCAACAACACAAATCATAGTCCCTTTCTAATTTCGATATCCTCCATGAGAAATTGAGCCAGATTGAGCCAGATTGAACCGGCTTGTCAATTCCACCAACAACACAAATCACACATCCTTCCTAATTTGTTTTTTCCCTCTATTTATTCAAAAAAAAAAATCTATTTCTTTGGAAAAAAAATATTTTTTTCTTATTTATAAATAGATGTTGAGCTTTTTTTAAAAATAAATAAATAAATTGTACAAAATTAGGAAGAGATTGTGATTTGTGTTGTTAGTGGAACTGACGAACTGGCTTCATTTTGAGAAAAAATCTGGATCAATCTCTCATGAAGGAGATCGAACATAGTAGAAAGGAATTGCGATTTGTGTTGTTGGTGGAACTAAGATTTTTTTGTTTTAAAAAAAAAAATTGAATAACTTTTAAATTAGATTGAACAGTCCGTTTGTTTTTAATTTAAAATTTCGTTCTTTTTTTAATTCTTAATTTTCAATCAATCCTATTTTATTTCCAAAAAAAATTCTTAGTTTTAAAAACAATTTTATTTTTTTCAATTAATCTTCATTTTAAAATATTTATTCAATTATATATATAGATTTAAAATGCTTCAAATGACTAAACTATCTTTAGTTTTAATAGTCAAAATTGGTCTACAATTTAATTTGACTAATTTTGACTAACGACAAGGTAGGTGAGTGTCATTTATCAATAAAGTTGTTTCTTTATATAAAATAACAAACCTCAGGAAAGTTTGGTGTAATTATTTCTTTTAGATTTTTAATAAATCAAGGGTATTTCTATCTTTTATCATTTTTTAACAGTCAATTCTCACATTTAACAATCAAATTCTAACGGTAGGGGAGGTGAGTATCAATTATTGTTAAAGTTATTTCCGTGTATAAAAGAACAAACTTCAAGGGAATTTGGTATAATATGTTCTTTTATTTATTAATTTATTTGTTGTACTATTACAATTTACATATGAGACTATATATTATCATATTTGATTTTTTATTAAATGTTAGGATATCCGTCTTCCCGTCAACTTGAATATTTATTTTTGTATTGGCCCCCTCAAAACCAAAATCCCGACTTTGTCCCTGACCATAAAATCACCATGTGGGCACGATATTCATTACGCTTTCTGATAATCGATCTCTAGGTTGCATAATCCATCAATTTCTACCTGTACATGAAGCTACTTTGGATATTTCTCATGTTCCGTAACATTGCCGCAACCTTGTAAGAACAACCAGGTCACAGAACCTCCTTGTATGAAAGAACAACGACAAGGCAACAAGAGAACCACAGAGAGCACAAAGTGCGCGCTATGATTAGAAAAGATAACATGAAGCAATGAGTGTCAGAACATGAATTCTCTTCCCCACTTGCTGCGGCTGCCTTGTCGTAGAGATACCCAATGATTCTAACAGAGAATATATAAGATCCGATTGGACTTGTTATGCCAATGGTCATGGTTATAGTTCCCAGGTGCCCAACACACTGGACAACAAAGACCACTGGGAACCATAGCAAGCACCCACTAAAATAGTACTCACATACAAGTTATTAGAAAAACCTGAAGCAATTACCATGTAGCCAACCAACAAATAATGCTGCTTGATTGATAGCAATGAACAAGGCCTTGCTAAGCCTCTCCTTTACATGGATATATCCGGCACATACCCGACCCCAAAACGGCCAAGAAAATTCCATATGCATAACAAAGAGACTAGAGAATTTATTTCATTACTTTTGTAACCCAAAGATTTTCCTACTTGACTGATACTGTTTATTGTAGCTGTACCTCATATCATGGCAATAAACAGCAACCAGACGTTTCCAGTGCATATTGCTTGCTGGAGATTAATTCACGTCTTCTTCAATTTAATTTGAGTAATATTCTCCTCGAAACTGGCCTTTACTTGACATGCGTCATAACCAGGCAGCTCATGATATGCCATGGATGCAACTGGCTCGGGATTGTAGGTCACTAACAAATTCATGTCACTGGAAAATGTTTGTGATAATAATCTCTTTACCTCCTCCTCCCTCTGAGCTTTGAATGCAATTCCAAGAGGTGAGGCAAGTAGAAAAAGCAGAAATATGAACGTAATGATGCGTGCCCACGATGCCAAAGTGAAAATGCATGTTCTCCGAAATTATGTATAAGAATCATGAGATAAGCAACCACGGTTGAAGCAACCACAGACAAAGCATTTATGTGCTTCCTGTCATTAAATGAAGTCGTTTCATAGATTCTTACCAAAAACATTAGCAAGAGAGACACAAAAGTTGGAAACACAGCGAGAAACAGAAGATAAGAGCTGAGATTTCCCTTTAACTTGGATGAGTATTGCTCCACTTAGACCAAGATATCCCTATCCAAGAAGATGGCACAATGTCACATTACATGCAATTTTTCATAGCACACATACTTAAAAGTAATTAATTAGAACAAAAACAGAACAAATAAACTTCAGTCTTTTGATAGTAAAACTTTCATTTTACTATCAAAAGATTGATTGGTTTTTCAAAAAGTTAAAGCTTTATGCCTTTATTAGTATTAACTTTATGATACCAGAGAATTTTCCTTTGATTCTAATCAAAGTAATAGTAAATGTAGAAAGCTACTTTATTCCAAAAATATGAATTACAACCCAAGAATATATGAATATGAAGTTACCTTCAAAATACCGAAATGGTCCCAACATAACCACCGAAATTCTTGACGCCAGTCACAACATCCACCGTGATAAAAAAAAAGTCTGCAAATGAGCCGCCGTAAAAACAAACAAGCACATCAACGCCACCGGCGGTCAATGAATCAACCCCACAACAGAGGCCCATATTAAGAAGTACCCAACAAAGCAGAGGATGGAACCGGTCAAGTGAACCACCGACGGCACACAAAAAGAGCTGAGACGGCATTAATACGTGGTGGGATTTTCTGTATATATAATATATATGTCCATGTAATAAAGGTTCTCTCACGACGGATGGGTCGGGCATGTCAAGCTCTGACACTATGAAAATGGTTTTGAGTCCAATTCAACACCGAAAGCTAGTTTGTAGAGTGAGGTTCCCACAGTTATATATGCACTTCCCCTTAATGCCCAAGCCGGGACTATGATTCACAATTTGAAATTGCCCTGTCAATGTCCTTAAATTGAACTACTATATAACTGTTGCAGTGTTGCAGAATTCCTTTCAGCATTCAAAGAAGTAGTACTCATAAGTCATAACTGACAAAACAAGTGATAATATTTGTTACAGGAATGGAAAAAAAAAACACTCATATGAACATGTACGTTTTCTTCCTTTCTCCAATTTAAAACTGGAATAAAGAAGACTGTCCCCATGGTTATTTCTCATGTTCTGTAACATTGTTGCAATCTTCTAAGAACAACCTTGTCATAGGACCTCCTTGTCCGAAAGAACAACAACAGGGCAACAAGACAACCACAGAGAGCGAAAAACGCTATGATTAGAAAAGATAACATGAAGCAACGAGTGCCATAACATGAATTATCTTCCCCACTTGCCGCCTTGTCGTAAATGTACCCAATGATTCTAACAGAGAATATATAAGATCCAATTGGACTTGCTATCGCAAAAGTGTTAACTATTGTACCCAAGTGCCCAACACCAAATATCTCAGAAGCAACGCTGGCCAATAACGACCACTGTGAACCATAACAGACACCCACCAAAATGGTACCTACATACAAGTTATAAGGAAAACCTGAAGCAATTACTATGAGACCAACAGATAATGCTGCTTGAGTTATGGCGATGAACAATGGCCTCGGGTAGCCGTGTCTTTGAAGGAATATATCTGACACATACCCTGCTCCTAAACGGCCAAGAAAATTCCATATACTCAGCAAAGAGACTAGAGAATTTATTTCAATGCTTGTGTAACCCAGAGATTCTCCTACTTGACTGATATTGTTTATCGTAGCAATACCTGATCCCAGTCCGCATATCATGGCAATAAACAGCAACCAAAAGTTTCCAGTGCAAATTACTTGCTGGAGATTCATGTTTTCTTCAATTTGTATAATATTCTCATCTAGAGTGGCCTGTACTGATTGACAAGAATCATCACCAGGCAGTTGATCATGATATGCCATGGACGCAATTGGCTCCGTATTGTACACTAATGAATTCCTCTCATCGGTGGAAAATGTTTGTGAAAATACTAATCTCTCTGCATCTTCCCTCTGAGCTCTGAATGCAATTCCAAGAGGCGAGGCAAGTAGAAGCATCAGAAATATGAATGTAACGATGCGTTCGGATGATCCCAGAGTGAAAATGTTCTCCAAAATTATAAGAATCATGAGATAGGCAACCATTATCAAAGCAGCTGCAGACAAAGCATTCAAGTGTTTCTTGTCATCTTCAGAGTTGTTAGCATGAATTCTTACAAAATACATGAGCAAAAGAGACACAGAAGTTGGAAACACAGCTAGAAACAGAAGGTAATTGATCGGGTTGCCTTCAAATAACACATCGTAAACTTGGATTAGCATTGCTCCACTGAGACCCAGATAGCCCTAAACAATATACAATCAATATCACAATACATACAATTGTGCTTAATTAGCAGACTTCAAGTAAGCAAAACATAGACACAAAAGGGACTGAATGAGCTCTCGAACGCGAGACATTTTCAGGTTTGAATGAGGACTTTTACCACCAAAACCAATTTAGCCAGTGATGACAAAACAGACTTCATATGATAGAAAATTGATGTTTTTGAAACAAATTAATAATCTTTCACATATATAAAAGCTTAATTACCTCCAGTAGGCCAACAATGGTCCCAACATGAGCAGGGAAGTTTCTGACGCCAGTCACATTATCTGCCGGGATAGAACGCCACCGGCGGCCTGTGAATTAACCCGACAACAGACGCCCACATAAAGAAATACCCCACGAAGGAAAGGATAGCACCCGTCAAGAGGACCACCCACGGCCCACAAAAACAACGGTGGCGGTGGCGATCGAGTGTGACGAAGGAGTAGAGGAGGCCAGAGAGAAGGCCGGAGCAGCTGCCGATGTCCTTGAAGATTGCGACTCTTTCGAGGGTGGATTGGTCGTAGTTTTGGGTGGACTTGAGAGTGGAAGAGTAGATGCCGAAGGTGTAGGTACCACCTATGCTGCAC
The DNA here is from genome assembly GCA_032871835.1 of Dipteronia dyeriana. Taxonomy (NCBI): domain Eukaryota; kingdom Viridiplantae; phylum Streptophyta; class Magnoliopsida; order Sapindales; family Sapindaceae; genus Dipteronia; species Dipteronia dyeriana. Next base: position 77,226,865 of record CM065295.1, read on the forward strand.
TGGATCCATATGCTGGCCACCGTAGCTATCCATTTTGAGTTCAGTCTCTCCATCATTGATCTCTCAAAAACTCAACAGTCAACACAACATTTACACTACTCTCTTTCCTATAACTTCTGTTCATGCCTTAAAATCTCTCTCTCTCTCTCTCTATATATATATATCGCTTGGTGATGTGATCATGGAAATTAATAAAGTTTTGGAATATTGATTATAAAAAAAATATTGCTTTCATATAATCAGATCATTTGATAGGATTCTTTCGATTAATGCATAGCCACACTGTAGTTTGATTAGTGAGCACGCGGGATTCTTTTTTTTTTTTTCTTTAATAAATAATACAACTATTATAAAAGAACCGATGGATTAGACGATACATGTTAACATGTTTGGTAGAAATACCTACTCCCACAAAATGTGAGAAAATTTCTCACACGTGTGTTTTTCCAAAATCCATTTTCGTTGCACTCTCTCATAATGGATATGTAGGTTGTAGAATTCTTTAAGCATTTGAATATGGTGAGGACTCTCATAACTAAATTATAACTGTATAGTAGCGTGATCTCTTCCAACGTGGGACAATTAGTTTCAATTAAAGTTAAATTAAGGATCGTTTGTTTTTTTGATCTCAAGTCTTAACACTAAACAGTATTCAAATTTTCTAAGGACCGAATATGGATGAAAATGAAAATTTGAACTTGAATGACATGTTTGTTTTTTTCCCCTTACATCTGAATGTATCGTCAACACATTTGTTTATTTTGTTTATTAAAAGTAAAATTATCTGAAAATAAGTAATTTTACATTTATGCTCATATTAAACAATTATACATATAATATGAAATAAAAACAATCCACAAATAATAATTATATATGAACATAGATCATGATTTTCTTCTTCGATTACAAACACTTTATTTTTATTAAGAAAAAGATTTTTTTTTTTTTTAAAAAGGAAAACTCATACAAAACCAATGTTCTAGCATACGATAGGCATCGGTCGTACGGTGGACTGACGCCTACTGCCTAGACCACCTAAGCGTACGTTTGATACGCGGGACGAGATAGGACAACATGAGACAATTTGTTCTTATCCCACGTTTGATGTGTCCTTAACATGTGACGAAACAGGACGGGTCAGGGTGGGACAAAAATCACAAAAAATTGTCTCACCCAATACCCTATGACAATTTGTCCCATGATATGAGACAACTGTTAAAAAGATCAATTTAATAATAAGTATATAAATATAATATATAATATATAATATATTAAAGGGGTATTATTGATTTAGTCCCTATATTTTTTTAATTTTTTTTTACTCACTTATTCGTTTTTTATTGGATTAGTCCCTACGTTTTCAAAATTCATTCAATTTGGACACTCTGTTAGTCAGACGTTGGTCAACTTTCACAGTTTCAAGGGTAATTTTATCTTTAAACCAAAAAATACCACTTGTAAGTACCAAACAATAAATAATTTTTTTAAAAAACATTTGTATTATAGAAAAATAAAAATAAAAACGAAAACTAAAATAAAAATAAAAGCTAATTTGAAAAATGAAAAACAAAACAAAAATAATTCAAATAGTTTTGAAAAATGAAAAACAAATATATTATCTTTAAAATAAGTTTGGTCAAGTAAAATATTTTCTTTTTTCATTAGACAGGATTTTTTTTTGGATAAACTTTTATCATTATTTTTTTAATAAAAAATTATAGTTATTTTTTTAATAAAAATTTTAATTAAAGAAAAAAAAATTACTTTTGAAACCGATTTCATCAATCTGGAAAAATGAAAATCTCTGATGCAATTATAAAATCAGTTTATACAATAACCAATTTTCTTCAATCTCGGAAATCCAAGTAATAAATCTAATTATATATATTTTTTCTTTTGAAACCAATTGTTCATCAATCTGGAAAAAAAAAAATCATCGTCAATCAAACATCATCAATTCCAAAGACCATATTTCTCTAGAAAACAAAAAAAAAAAAAACTCCATGTACTTGCATTTTCTTGGCCCCCAAACACCATTAATTCCAAGAAAAAATCCATAATAATTCATCCACAACACCACCAAAACCTCATTCAAATCAACACACAAATAAAAATAAGCAATTTACAAACTTTACTTTTATCACCCAAACAATATTTTATTATCAAATCACCATCAACACCATAACCAAAAACAAACTTTCGAGGATCTACTCCTCCTCGCATGATGATCTTCCTCGTTAGAGATGGAGGCTTTGTCAACGATATGTTTCGCTGGAGATGGAGGCGGATGTTGGTAGAGATCCAACCTGGGTAATCATCGCCATTTTTTTTTTGTTCGTCTCATCCCGTCTTCGATTTCCCATGGAGATTGGATGTCGGTAGAGATCCAATATCCAGAGACCCACATAATACACACACACACACACACACATATCTCAGAAACCCAAGAAACTCCACAGACCAACAACTTCTTCTTCTTCTTCTTTTTGGATTTCGTGGTTTTTCTGATTTCAGGTGGTAGTGGTGGTTCAGTTTGTTTTCGGCGATGGTTTTAGGTTCGATTTGGTGGTGGTGTGATTCGGATCGGAGTGATATATCCCTCATGGTCAGAATCTGGGATTTTCTGATATAGTTTCGGATTCTCAAAGAGATTTGAGAGGAAGATTCGAGAGGGATCGAGATCTAAGGTTTGGTTCAAGAGGTGTTAGGGTTCTGGGTTTAGTTCAAGTTTAGGTTGTGCATTTGTGTTCTCCATCGACAAAGACCATTAGTTTTCCATTTTCTTTTTCATTTTTCCCTTCTTTTGTTTTATTTTATTTTTAAAATCAAGGGTAAAAAATGTCATATTTTCAGTATAGGTTGACAGTTAAAATTCTAGTCAGAAGGATCAACTTGAGTGGGTTTTGAAAACGTAGGGACCAATCTAGTGAAAAATGAATAAGTGAGTAAAAAAACAATTAAAAAAAATATAGTTGTTTATAGAGTTCATTATCGTGTACTAACTTCAGGACTTATACCTAGTTACATACCTCCGTCTGTTCCAGCCGTACAAACCATATGTTTTAATGCTTCACCATCTGTGAATGTCCTTGTTCCTGTACCTGTCAAATGGAAAAATATCAAGTTTCCAGATGACTGGGTTAAAGAAAAAGTTAACCAACCTTCTTATAAACCACCTATGAGAAACCTACATGATTGCGTTACTGAACAAGATGGAACATTAAAAATATCTTTCAGAAGAAGTTTATCCATCATAGATAATGATAGTGATCATTCCAGGTCCCTAAATGATTTTCAATCTGCTAGAAATTCCCTTTCTAGCTTATCTAGGCAAAATATTGCCAGACAAATCCCTAGCTTAGCTCCTAAGCAAAACAGACAAACAACAAACCTATTCCCTACTCCAAACTATGATCCAGAAGATGAGTCTAGTGAACCTATTAACCTTGTACAAAGAAGAAAGAAGAAAGAGACCTAAACAACCTGCACATGTGACACATGTCCAAAAAACCCCAGAACAGATAGCCCAACCTATTCACTCATACAACCAAGACCAAACCTCACCAACTCCATCTCAAGTTCTGACAGAAATCTTAGAACCTGAACCTCCTATTAGAACTATCAACGTCATAAGCAAAAATAATTTAGATTTTCTTATTGCAGATTACCATTCTGTCCAAAACAGTCAATTAAGAGAAAAATATGAGAAAAATTATTCCCAGAATAAAAGGAAACAATTTCATGAAAGATGGATTAAAAGTATTAACCACCTTGACCAAAATATCTCATTTTTTGACTGGTATGTTGATAGAAAAAATTATAAACAAAATTGTTCTGTGATTAACAGACAAAACCTCAGAACTTACAAAACCAAGAAAAGAGATGAAAGACAATTACACCCTCCCCCTAGGAATTTTGAAATCAATATGCCTAATGACGATAATCCAGCAGGAACTATTGTAACAGAATGCACTCCTTTCATAATATTTGATGAACCTCTGTCCCAGACCACACCTTCATCATCACACCAAATTGGATTAGTTATGAGGCAAGGTAATTACACCAATTTCTTTCTTAATTCAATAGGAGAACAATTAGAAAAGATTGATTTAAACTTAACTCAGACCAGTATTTCACCCATTAAGGAAGACCTACCACCACAAGTTTTTGTCCCATACAACATCCCATCTTCATCTAATAAGAGTAAAGAAAAAATCATAAAAACGGAACCCATTTTATTCCCAGACCATACTGGTATTGAAAAATGTTTTGATAATTTAATTGATGAAGCAGATTTCCTAAGAACCCTAGAAGAAAGGCTAAGAAGAATACCAAGTGCTAATATACAGACGATTGACAAAACTATTCCAGACTCTGATTCTTCTGATAGTAATGGTGAAACCCCTAGTTTCTAAGATTATGTTCAAAGGATTACTACAAATGAAAAAACTGACAGTTATAACAAAACAAAATAGTTTCAAAATACCAAACCTTACAATCCAAAACCAACTCCCCAGATTTATAATATGAAGAGACAATCCCTTATAGAGCTTACATTGGTAACACATGTTACCAATTCAACATTGAAGGATTATCAGAATATCAAACTATAACCGTTTTAAGATAGATGCATACTATAGGGTATATTTATATAAAGAAACAAAACATGACCCATTCTGATGCCGTGACATCTCTTACTACAGGATTTGAAGGACAACTCTTTGGTTGGTGGACTCATACTCTTAGTAACCTTGCTAAACAATCTATTATAGGACATACTAAAACTATAACCTCTTCCACACCTGTTAGGACCACTGATCCAACAACATTTGAATCCACTTCCACCCAAACTCAAACCACAACTACTACATCTGAACCTGATGGAATTGATGTCCTATGTTACATCATTTTAATGCATTTTGTAGGAAACCCTAATATTAACCAAGGAAAAGAATTTTCAAAGATACAAAATCTAAAATGCAAAAAACTAAGTGATTTCAAATGGTATAAAGACATTTTCCTAACAAGAGTTTTCCAAAGACCTAACAATGCAAATTCTTATTGGAAAGAAAAAATTATTTCAGGATTACCAAAATTATTCTCTAATAAGGTAAGAGATGAAATGGTTAGACAAATGGGCTGGGCCGATTGGTCCTAAATTGATTTAAACACATGGACTTATGGTGAAATAATAGCTTCTATAAATGTAGTAGCCCTCCAACTTTGTAATGACCTTAGACTCAAAAGTCAACTTAAACAACAAAAATTAACAACTAGAAAAGAATTAGGCTCTTGGTGCGAACAGTTTGGATTTGACAAACTACCCACTCACAAAAAGAAAAAACATCCAAAACGCCCTTATATTAATTACAATTGGGCCAAAAAATATAAATACAGGGTCGACAAAAATAGAAAAGCTGACAAAAAGGGAGACATAATATGGTCCCCCAAAAAAGAAATCATCTAAACACTTCAAGTATAATAAGAAAAATTCATATAAAAAGTCAAACAAATGTTTCAAATGTGGTAAAGAAAGACACTATGTCAACAAATGTCCTGACCAGAAAAAGAAGATTAATAGCTTAGATTTAGATGACCAGGTCAAAGAAAAAATATTACAAGTTTTATATATGGATTCCGAACCCCATAGTTCTTCTACCTCTTCATCTGACAATGAAATTCTTATCATTAATGAGTCCTCTTCTGACTCAGAAACATCTTCATCCTCTTATGACACTGAACCAGAAACTCAACCCTGTTTTTGTAAAGAAATTAATGTCTTAGACAAACAAGATTACTCTTTAATGATAGGAATGATTAGGGGTGGGCAAAAATCCATTAAACCGAACCGAACCGAACCGATCCAATAGGTTTTTTTCGGTTTTTGTTTAAGATCCGGTTCGGTTCGGTTCGGTTTAAATTGTAGAAAACTGAATTTTCCGGTTTGGTTTCCTGTTCGGTATCTAAAACTGAAAACCGAACCGAACCGAAAACCCGGTATATAATGAAAAACCTAATTTTTTCCACGCCCATTCTCTCTCAGTTTCAATCTCAGCCTCTCAACCTCGTCTGAATCCCTAAATCCCTAATTCTCTCAACCTCTTCTGAATCCCTAAATCCCTAATTCTCTCAACCTCGTCTCTCACTCTCTCACTCTCTCACATCCGCTGCCTCTCTCGCCCGCCGTCTGCTGTCTCTTTCGTCCTACTTTCTGGTGCCGACGACGTTCTAGCTTGCTCGATGACTTCGACTACATTCAATGACTTGCTTGACTCTTGGATCGACGTTCTGCCTTTGACGATCCAAAACTTTCTCAACGATTCCAGACTCCCAGTCTATTAAGCCGACATCGTTTCTCCAAGTACTCCGATTCAGGTATTTCGTTTTCTCTCTTTCTGTACTTATCTTGTGTTTGGCTGTCGAGAAACTGCATGAATGATGCAACATACATAATTTCTTTTTGTTCATTTACTTCTTGATTGATTGATCGATGAATATCGGGAAAATCACTGTATGAGAAACATGTAAAGATATAAAATTTATATTAAATTTATATTAAATTTATGTTATTTTTATTGATTAGTTTTGAGGCAGTCAAGTAATAGTAATTTCGATTTTTATTAAAAAAATAATAATTTATCAGTAGAAAAAACTAAATCGTTATAAGGTTTCTGTGATGGGAAAATGGGAGATTTAATTTAATCTCTTTGTGGGTCTATTTCTCACTCACTCAGTCACTCGGCAATTTACAGACCATTTTTTATTTTATTTATATATATATATATATATATATATATATATAATATTGTAGGAGAATTGAATTGATTTATGTTGTTGTGTCAAATATAACGTAGAAAGAGATGAGGTAGGAGATGATAAGAGGAAGAGGGAGGTCAAGCAAATAATTATTTTTTCTGTTGAATTTATTTTTCAATTTATAAAAAGAAATTGTTGTGGTGGTGTGTTTGAGGCTTTTATTTCTATAAAATAATTATAATAATTTTGTTTAAAATAAAAAAGAAAAGGAATTAATAAAAATAAATATATGTGTGAATCTGGAGAGTTCCTTTTTAGTTTTTATTATGGTTGGACATGCACTTTGGTTAAGAGTCCACGTGAGGTACTCTATTTTCTTTTTATCATTCAATCCATAAAGCCTTTGATGTTGTTGAAGAGTCAAAGTGTTAATCTCTTTAAAAGAGATGAGTAATCTGTGAACCCGACTTCATTTCACTTGTTGACTGTTGTGCATTTTGTTATTTTCTTTCTTATTGTTTGCAATGCTTTGTGGAGCTGATTCTGTTGCTCCAGTTGACTAGTTTGTTCCTTGGTTTGTTTGTGGTTGTGTTGCTTTCCTCTTTTTGTTGGTTGTGCTGTTTGGCCTTTTGGCTCATTAATAAGATTATCGTAAAAGAAAATCATTTAACTTGTTGTATAATGTATTCATGTTCATGTATGCACATTAAAGTAAGAATTTGGTCACTTGGGACCCGCACGTACGATGAAGTAGGTTGACAACCACGTACATTTGTCTTCTAAATATTAATTTAACGTTTCAGTCTCAACATTTTGACAACCAGATGTGTTTTGTCTATGTGTGACTTGCTCATGTGTTCTCCTTTTGGTTTCTGCAGAGAGTTTAAGTTCATTGTTGAGCCGGAGGCGCTTCCATACCTGTTGAGATTCCACTCCATAGCTGCTGTCTACTGCTATGTTGAATAAATTTTAGTTGTTTTTATTTGTATTATAGACTTATTGTTTGTATAATTTGTAGTTTTTATTTGTCTAATGGACTTATTGTTTGAATAATTGTTAGTTGTTTTTATTTGTATTATGCACTTATTGTTTGAATACTATTTACTTGTTTTTATTTGTATTATGGACTTATGCCGTAATTTAATCATATTCGTCCTAATAGTTCCCAACATATGAAAAAATGTTTTTTTTTTTCAAATTTCAGACCATAATAGAAAAAACCGAAAAAATCCGAAAAAACCGAACCGAACCGAACCGGTTTAATTCAATCGGTTTTTGATCGGTTGACAATTGTATATCGGATCCAATCGGATCATTTTTTTCAAAAACTGAATAGTATCGATTTTTTATCGGTTCACTCCAAAAGTGAACCGATCCAATCAACGCCCACCCCTAGGAATGATTGATAATATAGAAGACCCCATTCAAAAAGCCCAGTACATTAGGCAATTACAATAAAGAATCACAGATGAACCTTCTACCAACAATAATAACAAGCCATTAAATGAAACAAAACCTTTCAAAAATGCCCATTTTGAAACTCCAGACTTTGAACAAAATGTTTTAGGAAAATTTTATATTAAGTTTAGAAAAGTTACTATTCCTGACTTACAAAAAGAAATTATCAATATCAAGGAAGAAATAAAGATTCTAAAAATAGAAGTACAAGATTTACAAGTAACTAATGCCCTTAATAAATTATTCCCAAAAACATCTCATAAAAAACAAATTGCTGACTTTAACAGTTCTGATGAATCTGACAAGGAAACAACCAAAGAACCATAGGACATTGACCAACAAAACTTTTTGAGTTTAGATCAGATCAATACTATACAAGAAGTAAGAATACAAAAAAGGTATGTTGAGATTGACATTAGAATTGCCTCTAATTACAATATTCGGGCTACTGCACTCATTGACACAGGAGCTGATTTAAACTGTATTGTAGAATCCCTAGTACCTACAAAATATCTCCAAGCCACCACTGAAAATTTATATGGGGCTAATAAAATTAGATTAGACATTAATTACAAACTCACTAATGCTAAAGTCTGCAATAGTGGAGTTTGCTACAATAATGATTTTATTGTTGTTAAAACCCTTTCCCAAAATGTTATTTTAGGATTACCATTTTTATACCTAATCTCTCATTTCAAAGTCATAGCTGAAGGTCTTGTGACTGAATATTTGGGAAAGGAAATCTTATTCTCTTTCCTTTTCCCAGTACTTGTTAGAGACCTTAATGTTCTAAGAAATAATAACATTTGCTCTGACAACCCTGTAGACAATTGTATTGCCACTCTAACTAGAAAACAAAACCAGTTAGCCTTCTTAAAAGACGATTTACATTTTCAAAGACAAAGTGAAAGAATCAAGGAGCCTCTTATCCAAGAAAAAATAAAGAATTTTAAAGAAATGCTATAAAAAAATGTTTGTTCTTCTATTCCAAATGCTTTATGGGATAGGAAAAGACACATATTAACCCTCTCATATACAAAAGATTTTAGTGAAAAAGGTATTCCCACTAAAGCTAGACGTATACAAATGTATGCAAACTTAATAGACTATTGCAAAAAAGAAATTCAAGACTTAATAGAGAAAAAATTAATTAGAACTTCTAAATTTCCTTGGAGTTGCTCTGCTTTCTATGTTTAGAAGAATGCTGAAATAGAAAGAGGTGTTGCCAGACTTGTTATTAATTACAAGTCCCTGAATGATGCCCTTCAATGGATTAGATATCCTATACCAAACAAATCAGATTTATTAAAAAGACTTTATGATGCTATTTTTTTTTCAAAATTTGACATGAAATCAGGATTTTGGCAAATCCAAATTGCTGAAACCGACAGTTACAAAACAGCATTTACAGTCCCGTTTGGACAATATGAGTGGAATGTTATGCCTTTTGGTTTAAAAAATGCCCCTAGTGAATTCCAATGCATTATGAACAATATTTTTAATCCTTATTCTGAATTTTCCATTATTTATATTGATGATGTGTTAATATTTTCAAAAACCATTGACCAACATTGGAAGCATCTAGATACCTTTTATAAAACCGTTAAACACCATGGGTTAGTCATTTCTGTCCCTAAAATTATCCTTTTCCAGACTAATATTAGATTTTTAGGCCGCAATATCAAGAGAGGAACAATTATTCCTATTCATAGGAGCCTAGAATTTGCTGACAAATTTCCAGACGAAATAAAAGATAAAAAACAGTTACAAAGATTTTTGGGATGTTTAAATTATATTTCAAATTTTTATAAAGAATTAAGTATTATCTGTAAACCACTCTTTCAAAGATTAAAAACCAATCCCCTTCCTTGGACAAAAGAGCATACTAAAGCTGTTTTACATATTAAAAATTATGTTAAAAGATTACCATGTTTGACAATTTGTCACCCTAATGCCCTTAAAACAGTTGAAACAGATGCATCAGAAATTGGCTATGGTGGTATACTAAAACAAAAGATCAATAACCAAGATAGGTTAGTCAGATATGTTTCAGGATCATGGAATGACAAGCAAAAGAAATATTCAACTGTAAAAAAGGAAATATTAGCTATGGTTTTGACTATTCAAAAACTGTAAGATGATTTAATAAACCAAAAATTCCTATTAAGAGTTGACTGTCAGTCAGCAAAATTTATTTTGAAAAAAGATGTAAAAAACCTTGCCTCAAAGCAAATCTTTGCTAGATGGCAATCACTTTTATCTGCTTTCGATTTTGAAATTGAATATATAAAAGGATCAGAAAATAGCCTCCCATATTTTCTGACCAGAGAATTTTTACAGGGAGAAAAATGACCAGTACAAACCGGGGTCGCGGTGGGAGCGGCAACCCTAGTGGCAGGGGCTCCACGATATCTAACATATCAGACAATTCTGACTTATCGACTTATCATACTTCCCCTAGAGGAAGCCACAAGGACCAATATGCCATTTCACTTATATCTCAACCTAGATCCCCACATCATTTGCCTATCCAATTTCCACCTTTACCCCATTCTGGGCCTTCTTCTAGCCAAAGCCCAATTCATACGACAAATACATTTTCACCACTAGCAATTGACAGTACCCCTTTTAAGACAGTGGTATCCTCCAATATAAGCCCACATTCTAACAAACAAGATAAAATCCAAGCCCAACAAGAAAAAATGTTGACCCAGTCTTCAATGACAGCCTTACCCAAAATCAATCACCCAACATACTCCTATATCAATAAACCTTTCTTTGACAAGTTTTTGCCATGGAAGAGTATTTCCTGCAGGACCATTACTTCAGGGAACCTAAGAAACTGGCGGATGATATTATCAACCCCCTGTTTGGCAGAATCCCGGAGGACTTGACAAAAAGACATTTTCTATAAGTTCATTCTCGTAGATACAGACTCAATATTTATTTCAGATGTTTTTGATAAAATTGACAAAGAAAAACTAATTTTTAGAAAAGTAAAGATTTGCAAAATCATCACTTTAGAACAATGGGGTGGCGACCCAAATTCAAAAAGAAATTTCAGCCGAATTTTCCATGTTTCAGATTTTTTTTATTAGGACTACAAAGATGCATGGACCAAATTCTTTTATGGACAAAACTCTGAAAATTTCCTTTCCTGGTTTATCTATTTTGATAAAAACTTCCTCATAAATTTTTCATTATGGTTCCTTGAATGGTGGGACAAGTTTGGGCCTATCATTGATTTTCTCCCTCCTCCAATCAAGGAAAGTTTTTCCCTCTGGATCACAAATGTAAACAGACCAGACTCCTGTGAATTCTACCCAGATCTATTTCTATTTTTTGTACAATTCAATCTAACATGGATCCTCATGTTAGAATACTCTATTCAAGATAGACTTATTGGTAATGTTAATGTCCCTTATTTTGGGAGACAAGTTAAGATTAAATGGTGGAGTGGCATGAATCTTGCCAACCTGGGAAAAGACAGTCTCCAAATGGCTCGCAGATAATCCTACTTTTTGTACTAAGGTAACAAATGACCAATCCAGTTTTTTGATGGCTAAATCACAAAATCAAGCCAAAATTGCAGCAACTTCTTCTTCTGATGAGCTCATGAGAATTGCTGAAGAGATGAAAAATACTATGGCCAGTATGTCACAAGCAAGATCTGACAATAGCAATAATGAGGAATCAGACAACTATGCATTCGACAGTGAAGACCCATCAACCTATTTTGGTCATGATTCTTAAAGTAGCCTGATACGATAAAAACCGACAAAAGCAAAAAGATTGACATTCGTGGACAAACAAGGAATCTTATCTTACATTCCAGCTGTATTCATTATCAACAAACATGAAGCATCTTCTATCCTCCAGCTGAAAAGACAACTCAACACAACTCAACCACAGTTTGCCGACACATAACCAGAGTTTCTTTGACAACTCAACCACAATTTGCCGACACATAACCAGAGTTACTTTTCCCAAACCAGAGTTAAATAATCTATATATATATATGTTGTTTCATTTCTTTCAATTAAGTTCAGTTTTCTTATTTTCATATCATAAGCTCTGCGAAGCTTGCTATATTCCCTTCTTCCTTTTGTAAAATTTTCTTGAATCATAAATACAGTTTGACTTGTTTCTGTATAATCACTTTGCTGTCAGACAATCTTATATCATTGTAAGACACTATTACTCTATCTTCACTTTTATGATCTATTACCGTTATCTGGTCTGAGTATATAGACTGGAAACCAGGACATATCTCTATCAACCAGGACATATCTCTATCAACCTTGCTTATAACAGCTTTGTTGAGGATTAACTCGGGTAGAACAAAGCCACGTACTCGTTAGGACCATTGACTTATACTTGTATTCATACTGTATTGTTAAACAGTAATTTGCTTGGTTTATTTTCTCTCTGTTTTCCTATATGTTTCTTGTTGTGCTATATTTTATCCTCTGTATTCTATTTTATTATTAATTATATTTAATATATTATATATATATATATATAATACATGTAATATTCTATATTATTATATAATAATATATTAATTATATTATTTTATATATTTATATATTAATATATACAATATTATAATATATATATATAAGGGATATTCTGATCATTTGAACATCTTGCTCTGTCATGTTTTAGTCATACAAAATACATAACAGTACAATTAACAGTTCTATGAAGACATTCTAAATATAATATAAAACAACAAGTCCAGTCATGTCTTGTCATGTCTCATCTTCGTGCCAAACGCACCCTAACACTATGTTTGGTTTGATGGAATATGAGAGAAAGGAAAGAAAAGGATTTGGATGGATTTTAATATCTTATTTGGATTGTTAAATGAGAGAGAAAAGAAAGGAAATTGAAGGAAAATGAAGGAATAATTTTTTTTTATTTCATCCAATTTGGTTTCCACCCAAATTTGGGAGGAAAAGGAGGGAAAGGAGGGAAATGAATTCAGAATTAATGTTTTTTCCAATATATCAAAACTAACCCTACTAATATTGGATAGGACATTGTTTAGGTACTAATTGGTCAGTACCCAGCTATACTGATCAACCAATGGTTGGTTGCCACATAATCCAAAACAAGGAGAACATGATAAAAATTAAAGAGTTTTTGTCACGTGGCAACACCCAATTGTGGGGTCAGTATAGCTGAGTACTGACTTTTTCCTATTGGATATTCATATGGTTAAGAGAATCGTATTTTCATAAATAGAATAAAATTAATTCATTTATTTCTTCCCACCAAATAAGATTGATTTCCTTTCCTTTCCTTTATTTTATATTTATAACCATCAAAACAACGATCATTAAAAACATTTTCTTTTCTTTTCTTTTCTTTTCCTTTATTTTCCTCATTTGTTTTTCATTTTATTTCTCTCATATTCCACCAATCCAAACATGGTGTAAGCGTCGACTAGATGGACAACTTTTTTTTTTTCTTTCCGGTTAGCTTTTTTATTTTTTGGTTTTGGTGCCATGGTGCACATCATCATTTTAACAAAACATTGTTCATTGGTAACCATTTTATTAAAATCTAACAGAAAGCTATCGTCATCTGTGACATGAGACCCATAAAAAATTTTATTGACAAAATTTTATATATTTTGATTATTCGATTATATATAAAAATTAATGATTTGATTAATTTATTATTTTTATGGCCAATATTTCTGATTGATGGATGACATCAAACTTATTATTATTCTCTAATTAATTTTCTGATTAATCTGGGTGACATCAAATTTATTTTATAATTAATTTATTATTTAATTATATATATAAAGTAATAAATTAATAATTTGATTATAAAAATTTTATGGACAATATTTTATATTTTATTAAGTAATCATGATAAAAAAAAAGTCTAAATATAAGAAAAAAACTAGTTTATAAGTTATAATTTGTTAAAAATCAATTTAAAAATCGGTATAAAATATGTTTTACTATTTTGATATATATTCTGATAAATTATGATACAATCAATAAGACTTTAAATAATTAATAGATCAAGTGACCACTGTTGATATTTTCTTTATGTTATAAAGTTAATCTGAATCGTGTTAAAAAATTAATGGTTATTTAGGAAGTTACCAAAATAAATTAATGACCGTAGATATCATTGAACTTTTTTTTTTTTTACGATTTACTTTTATCACTCATATTCACTCTTTTTCTCAAATCTCGATCAATCTCCATTCTCCCAGACTCTCTCTGCAACTCATTACTCATCTTTTTTTTTTTAATGGTTTAAGTTTATTGAGAAAAAGGAACAAAAGGTCTACTACCTAAAACAGAGAACAAAGAAAAACAAATCGTTCAAAGTGAACAAACAAACAATTGGCGAGGACGACCGGACGACCGGACGAATGGACGACTGGACGACGGCGGCTGCAGTGGCAAGACGTGGCGACGAGGTCAGCAGTGAAATCTACTCTATTTTGGTGAGAGGTCTGGTGAGTGGTTCAATTGAGAAGTCTGGTTTGAATTGGGAAAGTGGGTTTATTAGTTCAAGTGTTTAATATTTCAGTCTTCAAGCAAAAGAGCATGACCAAAACGGTGTCATTTTAACGAAATATATATATTGAAGAGCATGACCAAAACGGTGTCATTTTAACGAAATAATATATATATATATTACAATTGATTATGCCGATTAATCAGCTGTAGATTGCTGCCTAATCGGCAGACTAGTCGGTGCTAATCGGTGACTATTCGGCCAGTCACCTAGGAAGGCTGAATAGGGCCTAGTCACGGTGGCCGAAACCGTCTAGAGGCTAGTCGGCCACCTAGGCTGCCTAGGCTGTATATTATTACATGGGAAAAAACACTCTACAAAATAATAATATATAAATACATCATCCTAATACTATAACAAAGTACCGATATTAAACACCACTAAAAGAAGTTATTATGGTTTATTTTTATTTTAAAGTTATTTAAAATAAACAATATATTAAAATAAAGATTTTCATACCATAAATTGGAAGTATGTTGGGTTTTATTGAAAACTAACCTATATGGGAGGTTGAAGTTAATAACTAATCTCTTTTTTAAAAACTTGCAAAACTAACTATTTTATGACTTTTTTACCCTTTTTTTATTTACAAATTACATTCCAATAAAAGTGTAGATTTAAACACTCTAAATCCCTAGAATCCTTTTCAATCGACCAAAATCCCATTTCTATTCTAATCGACCAAAATCGACCACAACCCGTCTCCTCTCTCAAAATCCCTCTCCTGTTTGAAATCTACCAATAGCTGACCTAATCCCTAATCTCTCCTGTATGAAATCAACCTAAGATCAGTAAAAGGCGACGTCTGGTTTTCTGGTGACATTATCGACGCGATTTAAAAGTTGAAGACGCCGTCTCCGGAAGCTTGACGACGATGATGTCTCCTGAAGCTTGACGGCGACGACGACGACGACGTCACTGTAAGGTTGAAGACAACGACGTCACCGATAGGCTGAAGACGACGCTGACTGCTCTGGAACAACAGCGGTTGTGGAAGGTTGAAGACTACGACTACGACGATGACGGCGCAGGAAGCTTGAAGACGACGACGGCGCCAGAAGCTTAAAGACGGCGACGGAAGCTTGAAGAAGAAGAAGAAGACGACGACGACGACGAAGATTTTAATCGACGATTGAAGGTAATGGTTGTTTAATTTTGAATTGTTATTTGTGAATGTGGTTGTTGAACCCTATTTTTTTTTTTTTGAAATATCTAGATTCTTTCTTTTGATTTTGTTTTTCATTCTCTTTAGATATGGGAAGATTATACAACCTTTGAAGAAACCGTTTTTATTATTTTTGTTCATATTTACAGATTATACAACAGTTGAAATTGAATGATTGATCTATTATTATTTGTCTGTGAAACATCTCATTGAGATTATAAAATTTTGGTTTCTTTTTTAACAATTTGTCAAGATCCACTGGTTTGAAGCCAAGGGTTTTGGAATATCCCTAATCATTATTATTAGTTTATTATTATTACGATTGTCTAGTGTTGTTTGTGGTGATCCATTCATCTCCATGTCTTGTCATATGTTTAGACCTAGAAAATGTGAAGCTTTGAATATATAGATTTTTTTGTTTTGTAGAAAACGGTTGAAGACGATTCTTGGGTCTTCAATTTTTGAAGGTTTATGCTTCAGTGGTTTTTCCCTTAATTATGTTCCTCCCTTAACATAGAAACCCTAATTCTCTATTAACATAAACCGGTTCTTTGTGGATTTTTGAATAATTTTGTTGCCATTTTTATGTGCCATGTAATTTCAAATTTTATGAATGCATATGATAACCGATGAAATAAGGAAGTAGATATCGGTTTTAATCACATTGGGGTCTAAATTTGTGAAATATCGGTGAAAATATAGAAAAATATCATATTTAGATATATCATTTAGATAATATTATCGATATTTATTTCCTTGACGAATACTATTATTGAATGTTTATACAGTCTCGGGTTTTGGCTTTTAATTGCTTGAAGAATAGAGTTTTGGCTTTGATTGCTTGAAGAATTGAACTTTGGCTTTACATTCTTGAAGAATCATTGTTTCTTATATTTGTAGGTCTCCGTTGAGTATGGATTGTGTGAGATGTTGAACAGACATGCCAATGATGTGTATAAGGAAATACATTTTACTAGTTGGTGTTTTTGAAATTCCTAACCCAGTTAAGTTTTCCCAACGATGTGTTGAGAAATCCTAACAGCGATGGGAATTCCCAATTGTGTTAGGATTTCCTAACGCAATTGGGAATTCCCAACAGCGTTAGGTTTTCCTAACGCAGTTCGAAATTTCCAACACAGTTAGGAATTTTAATTTTTGATTATCATCATTGAATCGAATATGAAATAATGTTGTGCCTCTTGAGATGAAATAATGTTGTGCCTCTTGAGCTGAAATGAGTTCAGTAAGATGATTTGTATTTTTTTAATATTGTTTTGTTACATTTCAGAAAAATAAAATGGGAGAAGAGGTTGATTTATTAGTCAAGGTTCCAGAACATTTCCCAGCGAAGATTAACAGCACTTCGTCAACAGTGGCTATAAAGTGCCTTAAGGAAAAGTTGACGGAGGATCAGTTGGCTCTATTTCGTACGATATGCTTCGGGAAACTGTTACAGATGCATGAGCTGAATTTTTTTGGCCAACTAGTTCATCATCTGCTCCTTAGACAAATAGAGTCGCAAAATAAGTCAGAAATGTGGTTTGCAGTATGTGGGAAGACATTTCAGTTTTCCATAGAAGAATTTTGTCTCATCACGGGTTTAGAGTGTGGGCATGACCCACCGTTGGTGGTGAAGGAAAAAAGAGATGGTAGTGAAAGTTTCCGGTCGTCCATGTTGATGGTAAAGTGCGGTTCAATAACAAAACTTTAGAAGCCATTTTCAAAGCTACTTCTTCAGATAGTGACGAAGACATGGTAAAACTAGCATTACTTTACTTTTTGGAGACTGTTTTGTTTGGGAAAGATCAGAAAGTCTTTATCGGAGGCCATCATGTTGAACTTTTGGAAGATTTAGATATATTCAACAAGTACCCGTGGGGCCGAAAGTGTTATGAAACAACTTTGAATAGTCTTCAAATGGATTTGAGGAAAATGGCTGAAGATTATCATATAACCTCGAAAAAGACTGTATCTGACAAGAAAAGGAAGCGTCATGCGAAGAAGGAAAATGATGGTATCAGACAATATGTGTTGCATGGGTTTCCTTATGCATTTCAGGTTATTGCATCTAACTTTAAACTTTTCAATTATGTAATTTGTAATTGTTATATACTATTATTCACATTTTTTTTTCTTCATATAAGTAGATTTGGACGTGTGAGGCAATTCCCACTATTGGAGTTCAGATTGTCAATAAGTCTGGTGCTTTGCTTCCTAGGGTCGTTAATTGGATTACACCTGGAACACTGGATGCAACACATGTTGTCAAGTTGTTGGATCGCAAGAATGTAAGAAAATGTATTAAATTTGAAAAATAATTATGTTATCATACTAACCTATACTACTTTTCATCTTTTATAGACGCAAGTTTTAAAGAAGCTGAAACCCACTCCTCGAGAGAGGGGAGATGAGTATGTGAAATCTTTACTCACTGCTGAATACGAATTAGAACCACCAGATGTTGACGGTGAAGCTGAAGAGGACATTGTAGGCGTTAATGTGGCTGAAAATGATGCACGTTTAGGGGATGAACAAGTCCGTCAAGAAAATACTCAGTATAAGTCAAAACGTGTTTGTCCGGTGAGCTAACACTTATGTTATTAAGTTATTAAGTTATTAAGTTATTGCATTATATATATTTAATGTAATTTTAAAATGAATGATAGGATTGTGAAACCAGACATGAGAACAAGTTTAAATTAGATGATATTGTCAAGCGCATGGACGGTATGGACAAGAAGATGGATTTGATAATCAATTTATTATGAGTCAGAGGACAGACACACGTAAAAGATGAAAAATCAAATGATGCTATGGAAATGGATGGTGCACAAATAGATGAAAAAGATGAACAAATGGATGGAAAAGAAGAGTTTGAGTTGGTTGGTAGTAATGGTGAAGAGAAAGGTGTCCAGGTTGACTTCGAAGCTCAAGAACACTTTGAAACACAAGTGCACCTCGATGATAGAACTGATGATGAAGCAAGCGTACCTGTTGAGAAGGTGAATACATTGTATTCTTCTTTATTTTTTCTTATTTTTTTTCGATGAATAGTTGTGACATTTTATTTGTGACAGGTTGAAGACAATTACAACACAGGGATGAGTATCATTGTGTATGAAAAACCTCCACCAATTGTTCTGAAGAGACGCTAGAAAAAGGCTGCTGCATTGAAGTCTCCTTACACAGACACACAGGGAATCAAGTCTAACAAATTACCCAAGTTCAAGTCACTTCCTAAATTGCCGCAGACCGAGTTGAAAAAATTCGAGGCATGGCTACAAGAAGAGGATTCATGCTTTATTATGTTTAAACTATAAATTGATCACAACAACATCAAATACACATAAGACCCATGCTTTATTATGTAAATATAAACTATTTCTATAACAAAAATTACACAAACACATCAAAAATTACACAAATCCGAGATTCAAGTAAAAAAATTCAAAACAAAACTCACCTCAAAGCTTGAATATAAGGAACCCTTGTGGTGGATGAATATTTTGGAGTTCCTCAATGGTGGAGAATGTAAATAATAACTAAAATACAAAATTAAGGAAGAGAAAAACAAAATCTGAGAGAAGAATGGGAGAGAAATGAAGATGGGGTGTTGTGGTGGAGAAAGATGGAAATAAGAGGAAAATAATGGGGATAATAGGTATAGAATAGGTAGGATAAGTGAAATGAAAAAAAAGAGCAAGTATGGGTATAATAGTATTTACACACAAAAAACGAGTTAGTTTTGTAAGTTTTTCAAAAAGAGGTTAGTTATTAACTTGAGCCTCCCAAAAGGGTTAGTTTTCAATAAAACCCAAATATGTTATATATGAGGATAATATGAGAAAAAAAGATTTTGGATTTCATTTAATGCAATTAAGTGAAAAGTTAGGATTTTTACTTTGTATTTTAAGTTGTTTTTTTGATATTTTTAAACTGTTTGACCACTTTAAAAAACAAACAAAACAATTGAATAATTATGATTCAAACCCGTTAAGTTTTAAGTGGAAAAAACAAACGACCCTTAAGTCTCTGTTAAAGACTTGAAAATAAGAAATAAAATTAAGTTTCAAACAAAGACTTGGAAAAAAAAATGCAAGATTTAATAAAATGTACGAATATTAACACTCATAAATATGATAAATACATGTATATTTATAAGTACATCCATATCTAAAATTTAAAATTAAAACATTACTATAAACACTCACTTAATGCTAATAACATTCTTATTTAAATGAATACTTTTATTTTAATATAATTTATTTATAAACTCTTTTAAGTTATTAACCCAACAAATTTCATAAATATTAAATTCTTTGGTTACTCTGATTCAAAAGCAGAGTCTAGAGAATTCTTAAATTCTTAAGTTGTTGATATCTATTACAACGTTACTTAAAGTTTCCGTGCATCCTTTATTTAAGAAAATTGTCGCCTGTCATATTTTATTGGTCCCTTGCTTCAATCACTG
Source organism: Dipteronia dyeriana (assembly GCA_032871835.1). Classification (NCBI taxonomy): domain Eukaryota; kingdom Viridiplantae; phylum Streptophyta; class Magnoliopsida; order Sapindales; family Sapindaceae; genus Dipteronia; species Dipteronia dyeriana. The sequence continues at coordinate 77,247,267 of CM065295.1, forward strand.
GTGCACCAAACAGCGGCGGTGATAGGTGATAGGTCATAGGTGCATCGGATGCATGAAGTTTTTCTCGCTGTTGTACATCTATAGTTAGAATTTTAGTGGTTCATTTCTAGCTGGACCTCTATATATATATAGTTATTCAACACGATATTATACGGAAATCTCTTATGATTAGTTATTCATTGAAAAAAATCTGTTTTATTTAATCCAAATTCTATTAGAAATGCTTCAGTGTACTAGATACAATCAATACATTGAACTATAAAAATCATATTATATCATATGAAAATTAATTAATTCCTATTGATTATTCAGGTGATATTAAATGCTTTCATTTAAAAAAAATATATTATCGAGTTACATATGCTCTGAAATCTGTTACCGAATAAAGTAAGATAATTAGTTCATAGGTCATGCAGAGTTTTGTTATATGATAATGAGAAATTTTGATGCTAAAAATAGAATTAGGGTTTAGTTTTTTTTTTTTAATAAAATGATATATTTATGGGTATGAGTGTAATTAATGGATTTTATAGTATTTTGTTTATTTTTAATTAAACTAATTTATCCTTATTGATAAATTATTATTGAGATATTTTTATAATTTAAATTTTATTATAATACGGATGTCAATATTGACACCCTCTAATAAATCTCAATTAAAAGCTTGACAAGAACCAACCAAATGTGTAGCGGAATTAACCATACACAACTTCTTCTTAAGATGAGAATCATCGTAGGATGGCTTCAGAATATTCTTGGTGCCTGGATCATAAACACATTTTAGGAGTTATTAAATCTTAAATTATTACGTTAGAGTAGTGGTGTCCATTGCTCAGTTTCGATTTGAATTCATCGGTTTCAGTTATGTGGGATGTTCAAACCGAAACCGTAACCGACTGAACCGGTTTGGTTTCGTTTTGTAACCTTTAGTTTGGCGGTTACGGGTTTGGGTTTGGGTTTCGAAACCGATCAGTTCTGGTTTGGTTTCGGTTCCGATCGGATTTTTTTATAATTTTTTTTAATTCAATGCCACGTGTCGTCGTCTGATTAGTTGAGTGTTTTTTTTTAAATTAGAAATTAAAATGACGGTTTAACAGTCGGTTTTCAGTGATTTTTGGACATCTCTAACCGTAATCGAATCGGCTCAAAATCGGTTTTATAACCGCCGGTTACGGTTACGGTTACGACTATGGTTTCGATTCCGGTTTTCTCTATTTGATTTCGGTTTGTAACCGTTGAACCGTTGGTTTAACCAAACCGTGAACACCTTTACGTTAGAGTCAACATCACTAAAAGAATAGAAATTGTAACAACTCTTTTAATTTATTCGCTAGTCCAACATTTTAAATAAGTGTGTTACACATAATGGTGTCCACGGTTCGGTTCCGGTTCGGTTTCGGTTACGAACCGTCTGTTTCTGTTCTGTGGAAAGGCCGAACTGGAATGGGGCGGTTTCGGTTACGGCGATTTTTCTGTTACGGTTCGGTTTCGGTTTTCATTTTTTTTTCATATATGTTGCCACGTGTCAGCAACTGATTCGTTGTTTCACACACACACACACACACACACACACACACACACACACACACACACAGATATATATATATATATTATCGAAACCGACGGTTTTTGGACGGTTTTTTAGAAATCCTAACCGTAACCGAACCGTCGGGAACCGGTTTTGTAACCGACGGTTTCGTAACTGACAGTTTCGGTTACGATTTTGAGAGAGCAGTTTCGATTCGGTTTCGAACGGTCTAACCGAACCGTGGACACCTCTAGTTACACATATAAAGTATAAAAATAAGAAAGAAACTGATGAATGAGCATAATAAAAGCAACAAAACTTTGACTTGAACTTATGTGTGTTTGATATGTTTTCTATAAGGATCAAAAACTTATGTGTGTATGATATGGCTTCTATAAAGATCAAAAAACTTTTTTTAATACTATAAGTTATTTTGAAGTTTTTTTTAGTTGTTTGACAAAACTTATAAAAACATTTTTAATATGCGAATCGTCTCAATTGTCTTTTATGAAAGTCATTTTATGTCTATTCGGGGTAAGTTATACAAATGTGTCAGTACGGTCCTCTAAGGCCTGGCTCATCAGGCCCCTGACACCTAAGCGTGTCGTGTCGTGCCGACACACAAAGAAGTCATGCCGTGTCAGGCACGATCCGTTAAGAAAATGGGTGGCATGACACGGCCCAAATGAGTCGTGTCGGCGTGCCGGTAGGCCAGACCGATCTAACATGCCGTACAGGCCCGTCCATTATTTTCTTTTTTAGTTTTTTTCAATATAAGAAAATTAAATTTATTTGTTATAATATTATTTTTACGACTTAAATATGTTTTTTATTGTAATTTTTGTTTTTTTATTTATTATTTTAGTCTAAAAAGTATAAAAAAATAGATAGATTTATTTAATAAAATAATTCAAAGAGTAAATAAAGATTTAAGATTTAAGATGTAAGAAATTAAAAAATAGATAAAATTATGAAAATATGAAATGACGAATTAGTTATTTATTTAATAAAAAAGTGTGTGAGTGTAAGTCAAATAAAAAAATATAAGTAAAGAAATTAATTTTATTTGTTTATGTGGGATTCAATATTACATTATTACCTCGTTAAAAACCTTACCAAGAAAAATTCAGTGGGATAAAAACTTTGTAAGAGAAAAATAGTGCAATTGAATAACTATTAGTCAAGTAAATGTACATGTATACTTAAAAGTGAAAAATTAAAAAAAGGGTGCAATCAATAACTCTTCAGTTTTTAGTCTTCACGCATAGTCCTGGACTTGATTACTGCTGGAACTCTCATTGACATATAAATTGGTGAAATTTTGAATAAGTTCTTGATCTTCCATTTGATGTTGCATACTCTTTCGAGCATGCTCCAAATCCCAAAGGCATGCTAATACCTCCACCATCTCAGAAGATATTGAAGTACTTTTGAGTTCAATTATAAGTCAACTCGTGCTGAATGTATGTTCTAAAGAAACAGTGGACACGAGGATAACCAGTACGTCACATGTTAGGTGTGACAGAATTATATATTTGTAGCTATAGTTCTCCCACCATAACAGTAGATCAAATTTCTTCGTGTTTCTGGCTAAATCAAACTGACCTTCAAGGAATCTGTTGAGTTCAACACCTCTAATTACAGCAACTCGTAGAGCTTGGGATGACGAAGAATAGCTTGATGATTTTTTTTCGACGATTGGGAATGCTACAACTTCTCTTCGACATGAGTGTGTACTGTTCTTCTGGCTGTTGCATGATAACACTGTCAAACCTGCATTCATAAATATTAAAAACTTCGAACAATTTGGTTTAAATGTCAGTAACCTGTTCTGGAAAATCTAAGTTCAAATTAGAACCAATATAATCAACGGAAAGAATGTTAGACCAATATATATGTTTAACATTTCAAACATTTCTACAATCTGATGGATTACATAGAAAGATGTGGGGTAATAGACCCCATAAAGAGTTAAAGTGAAATCGTAAAAAACTTTAAAAAATTCAACAAAAATCTTTGCCACATATCAATCGTTTGTAGTCAGTACAGGACAACCAATTTCGTCCATTCTCATGTTATAAAAACCTAAAATAGTTACATTATAATCCAAACAATTTTACAGCATTAAGTAAGTAGAATTCCACATTACCGACATATCTGTTTGGAATCGTCGGGTCATAGAGATTTAGATTGGATTAAAACTGCTGATCCAAGAAAGGGCATTTGTTTCCTGTAACTCCTGGTTGGTCTGTATATATATATATGTATTTGTGTGTGTGTGTGTAACTTTTACTATCAACACCTCTTATTTTAATACAATAAACACCTTTGATGAGATTACATGAATTGAAAGTTTTTCGATGAGATTTTTTATATGCGTCATAAGAAAATTAAAATACATATTTTATAAAAAATTGGATTTTTTTTGGAATTGAAAACTATTATATATTTCCCTATCTTTAATGTTTTATCTTTAAAAAAATAAGAAAATATTAGTTCTTTTACCCGAAATTTTTTCATTTTTTTCCCACAAATGTATTTCAATATTATTATCATTCATATAAAAAATCATATCAAGGTTCATTAGAGGGACGGACCTTGGGCTCAAGCCGGGGTGAGCCCACCCTAACATTTTCAAAAAATTGACAAGTTTATAAAAGTTACATATAATTCATGTTTTTCCGATTTAAAATATAAAACGTGTAGAAATGAGATTGACCGGATTGCACATGTATTTATAAATCATTGTTAAAAACTTTTTTCAACCATCAATTCAACACAACTCACAAGGAAATATGCTTTTTATTTATTTATTATTATCTCCCTCGTACTCTCACCATTTCCTAAATTTATTTAAATTTGGTTCAATAATCTTATTACCAACACCAAGAATTGATTTTTCAAATAGATATGTTTTTGTGAAAGGTATAAATTTAAATATTTTGTTTTGTATTGACATTTTAAGATTACTATAATTTTGAGTTTATAAAATTTTATGAGTAATCTAATTATCAGTTATTGTAATTTTAAACTTACAAACTAACAATATTGTTTAATGAATTTCTTTCTAATTTGGTTAAAATCTATATGCATATTTGTTAAGTTAGTGTTTTTTTTTTCAGTTATTCTTTTGTTTTTATATTTGTTAATAAATCGTAATATATGTGTATATTTATTTTTCTATATGACATGTATGCTCCATCCCAACTAAACTAATATAATAATCAAATAAGTTAATTTTTTTTTTAGAAAGTAATAAATTAGATTTCCTTTAACGTTGTATTTATATATAAATATGATTGTTATTTTAACAAATCGTAAGATACATCTTAATTAATATTTGTATTTTAATAGTTATTTTGTAATTTGTTTTAATTTTATTTTTTATTAACTTTTTAACATATTTATTTAGAATATACATTTATAAGGTAAACCTCATAATATCTTCGTGATTAGACGTATCTTTATTTTTAATTTATATAATTTTCCTCGCATCGTTAATGATCGGTAAAAAAAAATTATTCTGGTCTACCATTGTGTTTAACCTCAGTTTTATCCCTGATTCAATATATTTCATTAAATTTCATCAAATGTGTTTAAGGTGTACATCGTAAAATGTTACTATATATATATATATATATATATATATATATATATATATGTGTGTGTGTGTGTGTCATATTGCTTTTGAAGCTGTGATAGTGGAAATTAATAAAGTTTTGGAATAGTGATCGCAAAAAAAATATATTGCTTTCTGTTATAAAGTAAATTGAAATGACAAATAAACAACAAGTAAAATAATAAAAATAAAAGCAAGAAGATAAGAAGTAAAGAAGTAGAGAGAGAGGCGAGAAATATACATGTTTGTATTTCTTTTTATTGACTTCTAGTATGTATCTCAAAAGTTACAAAGAATGGTCTTTTTATAGGCAAGTAAATATGGGGGTTTTATCGTAATTAAATACACATATGCTTTGTTGTTTCCATATAAACTTGTCATTTTGCTTTCAAATTGACATGTGTATTTACATGTGTCATGCAAATACCAATCCATTTGTACTTATTGTGGAAAGCCACAATTACAACACTCCCCCTTGGATTTTTACAATTTATATTTTAATTTGTTAGAAAAAACCCAATGGGATAAAAACCTTAGCAAAATATATACAATGATCTTCTGGATTAATTTATATTAGACATGTTCAGAACTGCCTCATTAAAACCTTTTCGGTAAAACCCAATGGGTCAAAATCAGGTAAAGGAAAAAAAGTACAGTATGTCCATTCAAAATTTGCTACCCATGATTGAGTGCTCCCCCTGAACAAAACTTCAATATTAATCCTGTAATTTACAGAGCTGACGCATACCAATTTTATATACCAGTTTCTCAAAAGTTGATGTAGGCAATGCTTTGTTAAACAAATCTACAAGATTATCTGTAGACCGAATTTGCTTAACATCAACCTGTCGGTTCTGTTGAAGTTCATGAGTATAGAAGAATTTGGGAGAAATATGTTTGGTTCTATCTCCTTTGATATATCCTCATTTGATATATCCTCCTCTAACTTGAGCAATACAAACCACATTATCTTTAAATATCGGTGTTGGCATTTCTTTAGATAATGAGAATCCACATGTCTTTTGAATATGATGAATAATTGACCTTAGCCAAACACATTCTCGACTTGTTTCATGAAGTGCAAGGATCTCTGAATGATTAGAGGATGTAGCAATAATAGTTTGCTTTGTGGAACGCCAAGAGATTGCTGTGCCATTATAAGTAAAAACGTATCCCATTTGTGAACGAGCTTTATGGGGTCAGACAGATATGCAGCATCAACATAACCAATTAAACTTGAAAAATTATTAGATTTCGAATAAAATAATCCTAAATCTTTCGTACCACGAAGGTAATGAAAAAGATGTTTAATCCCATTCCAATGCCTTCGAGTTGGTGCAGAACTAAATTTAGTAAGCAAATTTACTGAAAATGCAATGTCTGGTTTAGTACATTGAGCCAGATACAACAAAGCACTAATTGCATTGAGATATGATACTTTAGGACCAAGTATCTTTTCACTATATTCAAGTGGTCGGAATGGATCTATCTTATGATCAAGAGTTCTAACAACCATAGGAGTACTCAATGAGTGAGCATTATCCATATGGAATCTTTTTAGGATCTTTTCAACATATGCTGATTGATGGATAAGTAATCCATTTGATTTATGTTTAATCTCTAGACCGAGACAATATTTTGTCTTTCCTAGGTCTTTCATCTCGAATTCCTTTTTTAAATATTCAGCAGTTTTCAGGAGCTCTTATAGAGTTCCAATTAAATTCATATCATCAACATAAACTGCTATGATAGCAAACCCAGATTCTGATTTCTTTATAAAGACACATGGGCAAATATGATTATTAATATATCTTTCTTTAATAAAATATTCACTGAGGTGGTTATACCATATGCGTCCAGATTGCTTTAATCCATACAAGGACCTTTGTAATTTAATTGAGTATAAATTGCGAGATCTCGAGTTGTATGCTTCCGGCATTCTAAACCCTTCAGGGATTCTCATATAAATATCTGAATCGAGTGAGCCTTATAGATAGGCAGTTACTACGTCCATAAGACGTATTTCAAGTCTTTCCAAGACAGCCAAACTTATCAGAAAATGAAACGTAATTGTATCCATTACTGGTGAGTATGTCTCATCAAAATCAATACCCGGTCTTTGTGAGAAACCTTGTGCTACGAGTTGTGCCTTATATCTCACAACCTTGTTTTTCTCATTTCGTTTCCGTATAAAAATCCATTTGTATCCAACAGGTTTGACGTCTTCAGGCGTCTGGATTATTGATCCAAATACTTTACGCTTGGCTAATAAATTCAATTCTGTTTGAATTGCTTCTTTCCATTTAGGTCAATCAGACATTTGCCTACAATCATCAACACTATGAGGCTCATAATCATCATTTATAATTTCAGTGGCCAATGTATATGAAAATATATCGTCGATGATTGTTTCCTCACGATTTCACATTATTCTTGTATAATTTATAAAAATTTCTTCATTTCTATGTTCTTGAATCTCTTTAGGGATTCCTTTCCCTGCAAGGGTTTCTGTCACTTTAGTGACTTGTGTTCTTTCAGGGATATCTAACTCTTGTGGAGTCGATTTTGAGAAAGTGGATTTATTTATAATCTCGGGAACATGATCCTGGTAATTTCTTTTCCTTTTTCGAGTTACAATATCTTTCGAACCGAGTGGCCTATCACGCTTCTGGCGTACAGTAGATGATTCTCTTGCTATCATTTGTTTAGATCGTTCTTCTGGAACAATCACCCGTGCTGGTACATTAACAGTTGGGATGTATGATTTTGTTACCCTAGTAGCATTGGTAAATGCATCTGGTAGCTGATTTGCTATTGTTTGAAGATGGACTATTTTACGGACTTCATTCTCACATTGAGATGTGTATAGGTCAAGATGAATTAGACTACGGAGTTTCCAAGAAAGTTCACGCTTCTCTTCAGGAGAAGTTTTTCCTAATGATGGGAAATTTCCCTCATCAAAATGACAATCAACAAATCGTGCAGTAAAAAGATCACCAGTTAAAGGTTCCAGATATCTAATAATTGATGGTGAGTCTAGACCCACATATATTCCCAAACGCCGTTGGGGTCCCATTTTAGTTCTATGTGTAGGTGCAATTGGGACATATACTGCACAACCAAAAGTACGCAGATGAGAAATATCTGATTGATGGCCAAATACATGTTGTATTGGTGAATATTGATGATAAGCAGTGGGACGAAGATGAATTAATGCAGCAGCATGTAAGATAACATGTCCCCAAACAGAAATTGGTAATTGCGTTTGCAATAATAAAGTTCTTGCAATCACCTGGAGACGCTTGATAAACGACCCTGCTAATCCATTATGAGTATGAACATGTGGAATTGGATGTTCAACATCAATCCCAATTGATCTGCAATATTCATCAAATGTCTTGGAAGTAAATTTACCAGCATTATCAAGATGTATTGACTTAATCGGATGATCTGGAAAATGTGCCCGAAGCCTGATAATCTGTGCAAGTAATCTTGCAAAAGCAACATTACGTGTTGATAATAAACAAATATGTGACCATCTGATGGATGCATCAATTAGGACCATAAAATATCATAATGGTCCACTTGGTGGATAAATAGGTCAACATATGTCCCCTTGAATCCTTTATAAGAACGACGGGGATTCAAAGCCAACCTTAGATTGAGATGGTTTTATTACTAATTTCCCTTGTGAACATGCAGTACATAAATTTTCGTGAGATAAAAGAATCTCCTGGTTCTTTAATGGATGCCCATGAAAATTTTCAATGATCATTCGCATCACTGTGGATCCTGGGTGACCAAGACGGTTATGCCAGAGGTCTGAGAACTTCTGGTTCATAATTGCATAAACTTCTACAACTCTTATAAGGGTGTAATATAACCCAGATGATAAAGCACGTAGCTTTTCCAGAATGAGTTTCTGGCCTAAATTATGGGAAGTAATGCACAGATATTCGATATTCTCATCATTTATGGTTTTTATATGAAATCCATTACACCGTATATCCTTAAAACTTAGTAGATTTCTTCTAGATCTACTTGAACATAAAGCATCATTGATATATATTTTAGTATTATTTGATAACAATACCATGGTTCTACATGAGCCTTCTATCAGATCTGCTGAACCTAATATCGTATTAATATTTGCCTTAAGCAAAGTTAAATTCAGAAATTATTTCTGATTCTGTAAAATCGTATGTGTCGTTGCACTGTCGGCTAGACATATATCTCATGTACCTTGCTTTTTAGAGACATATTTGTTGTGCTTCACAAAGAAAAAAAATAAAATGTACATTAGATGGAGTGATCAAAAATATATATTATATAAAGAATATTTATAGAAGCATTTCACATGATAACAAAAATATTACAAATAGTACTTAATTGATATGGATATTTCCATCACCAATTGAAGTGGTCACTTTGTCATTTGGATCAAATAGAAAATCAGAAACATTAAACTGGGTAATATCCATAAAATCCGAATCCTCCATAAAGTTGGTTTCAGGATTCTTTCCATTTTCTTTCCCTTTGATTGATGCTTGATACATCTCAACCAAATGTTTGGGTGTGCGGCATGTACGTGACCAATGATTATGACAGCCACATCTGAAACATACACCGTCATCTTTCTTAAGCCCATTTTGGATACTTTTTCCTTTATCCGGTCTGACCTTATTAACATTCTGCTTATGAGGAATGTTTTGATTATAACCATCCGGATTAGAATAATCATATGCTCTTCGGTGACCCCGACCACGGCCACGATCACGACCACGGTATGGACCACGACAATGACCACGACCGCGATTATATCCCCCAACAGTATTAGCATTCACTTCTGGGAATGATGCAGAGCCGGTCGGGCGTGATTAATGATTTTTTATTAAAAACTAATTATTTTTCTCTGCAACCAAAAAACATGATATTAACTCTGAATATTTTGAGAATCGACGTTCTCGATACTGCTGCTGTAATATCATGTTTGAGGCATGGAATGTTGTAAATGTCTTTTCCAACATATCATTTTCTGTTACCTCCTAACCACACAATTTCAGCTGTGTAGCAATTTTGAATAAACCAGAGTTATATTCAGAAACTGACTTTAGTCTTGAAAACGTAAATGTTGCCACTGATACCTGGCATTTGGTAATGCAACATCGGGTTGGTTATCAAAACGGTCTTTTAATTCTTGCCACAGAACTTCCGGTTCCGTGACAGTAAGGTACTGAGCTTTTAGATCTTCATGTAAATGGCGAGGGATAATGACCATAGCAGTGGACTTGTCTTGTTCCGTTGCCTCAGCCCCTTCTTCAATGTTATAATACAAGCCTTCTGATTTTAACAATAATTTGGCGTCAATTGCCCCGGACATGTAGTTGTCCCTAGATACTTCTAGTGCAACAAACTTCAGGCTTGCAAGCTTTGACATTTTTTGTAGCTTCTGGTTATCTGAAAATCACAATCGGAGTCAAAACTTCTAGTCTGATAAAAATCTGATGAATTTAAATTTTCTAATATATAAAGGAATATTTGTGAGTAAATAAATCTAAAAGTTTCATGTTCCAGTAATGATAAATAAATCCATAAACTTCAGGTTTTTGGATAAGTGACCAAATTGTTTAAATAAAAATTACGAGAAATTAAATTGCATAAAAGTAAATAAAATGCGAGAAACAAAATTCAGAACTACATGTTCTGGTATTGATAAATAAAAATCTAGAATTTTCAGGTTCTAGTAATAATAAATTTAGAAACTTCGGGTTCAGAAAATAAATTTACCATTTTGCTTTCAAATTGACATGTTTATTTACATGTGTCATGTAAATACCAATCCATTTGTACTTATCGTGGAAAGCCACAATTACAACACTTTCATATAATTTGATACGACTCTTTCAATTATTGCATAACCACCCTGTAGTTTGAATAGTGGGCACAAGAGATTCTTGTTTTTATTTTTTAGTAAACAATACAACTACTAGTAATATTATTTTGTCAAAATTCGGTGCTTAAATAATATGGCAACACTCTATTCAATTTATTTAAATCATGCAAATTAAATCCAATTTAAATGAATGAACTAGAGTGTTGTCGCATTATTTGGACACTAGATTTGGACACTAGATTTGGACAAAGTAGCATTACTCTACAACTATTATAATAAGACTGCTAGACAGGTTAAGATTAGACAATACATGTTCGGTTCAGATAACTATCCTACAAATCTGGAGAAAACTTCTCATCCATACTTATAAATTGTACATGGTGGGACTTGGATCCGTCACCACCACTGCAGAAAGGAGGAGTACTACCATATTTTTTTACGGTATCTATTTATCTTTATATCTAGATTAGATTTTTTTTTTTGAAATTTTTTACCGTAGATAAGATTCCAGCAGTTAACTTGGAAGTAACTCCAAATTCGTCCATCTATCAAATGAGTTATGTCTCTATGGATATCCCATCTTTAATAGAAGGTGATGTGCAATTCTTGTCTTTTCAAAAATCTATTTCGTTGCACTTTCTGATATGGATCTCTAGGTTGCATAATCCTTTTAGCATTTGAATAGGGTGTTGACTCTCATAACTTAATTATAACTGGTAGAGTAGATCTCTTCCGACGAAGGACCTGATTAGTTTCAATTAAAGTAAAATCAAGTCTTCACTAAAGACTGAAAAAAAGAAGTTAATTTAAGGCTCAGTTTGACATTGTTTCTCCAGCTGTTTTTGGGGTCAAAAGTGATTCTGGACCTCAGACAGGGTGTTTGGTAAAATTGTGGGGAAGTGCTTTTGGTCACTTTTAGCTTCTCCCAACTGAGTTTTTGAGAAGCCACAAATACATGCTTTTGGATTTTGGCTTCTGCTTTTAGAAAACACGCTACAGTGATATTAAATGAAATTTTACTAACTTTCCAATTTTGTCCTTACCTTTAACGAAATTTAACAAAAAAAATTGGACTTACATTTTTGTACAAAAAAAAAAAGTTTCCATAATTAATTAAATAAAGTAAAATAAAATAAAATAAAATAAAATAAAGAAATATGACTAATTAATTAAATAAAGTAGAATAAAAAATAGGACTAATTAATTCAATAAAGTACCATAATTATATAACACTTAACACTAAATACAAATAAACAAGAAAAATATAAAGTATAGCAAATTAGTACCATTTAGATGTCTTTGTCTTTTTAGTAATTTTACACTCACAACACTTTTTATATCAGTTTACCAAACACATTGAAATTGCTTTTAGTTCTCACAGCATTTTTGAAAATCAGTTTACCAAACACTCAGCTGATTCTTCCCACAGTAATTCCAAAAGCAATTCTCCCCACAACAATTCCAAAAGCAATTCTCCCCACAACAATTTCAGAAACACTTCTTCCCACAGCACAACAATACCAAACTGAGCCTAAGTCTCCAAAAAGATTCTAAGAAAAAAAAATGCAAGATTTTAACAAAACGTTTGGCGGAATTAACCGCACACAATTTCTTCTTGAGATGAGAATGACCGTTATATGACTTCATAATCTTCTTGGCCCCAAGACAAAAACAAATTTTAGGAGTTATTAAATCTCAAATTATGACTTTGGAGTCGGCAGCACTCAAAGGAAACAGAAATTATAACAACTCTTTTAATATAATCGATAGGTCAACATTTTAAACAAGTGTGTTACACATGTAAAGTATAAAAATACGAAAGAAACTGATAGATAAGCATAATAAAAGGGGAAATAATAGCCTGTAGTTTATCATATTAGATATTTTATCTCTCTAGTTTCAGTAATAACTATTATCTCCTATAAAAACTAAAATATTAGATATTTTACCATTTGATTTTTAGGAATTCCGTTAGTCAAATATTATGACCGTCAAAAAATCAATTAAATAACTCTATTACCATTGAATATATGAGTTATGCCCCATAATGAAATCACTAATTGTTTTTAAAGAAAAAAAACCAGAAGTAAAAAAATAAAAACTAATACAAGTATTTTAAAAAAGCAGAATGGAAAATAAAAAAATAAAAAATTTATTTAAACAAAAAAATCATATAAAGAATCAAATGTAAAAATAAAAATTTATTTAAAAACATTAATATAAAGAATAATAAAATAATTGTAAAAAAACTAAAACAATATTAATATTTATTTTGAAATATTGAATTGTTTTTTATTTTTTGAAATATTGAATATTTTTATTGCTAATTTTTTAATTTTTTATTTTCAATTCTATTTTTTAAAATACTTTTATTAGTTTTTTTTATTTTTGATTTTTTTCTTTAAAAACAATTGGTGGTATCATTAGGGGTATAACTCGTGTATTCAAAAGTAAATATGTCATTTAATTGATTTTTTGACGGTTAAAGTATTTAACTAACGGAAGTAAAATGTCTAACATTTTAGTTTTTAGAGGAATAATGATCATTACTGAAACTATAGGGGGGTAAAATGTCTAATATTTTATTTTGTAGAGGGAAGAATGATCATTACTGAAATAAGAGGGGATAATGTTTTGATATAACAAACCACAAGGGGAAAGGTATCCCAAAATAAAAGCAACAAACTTTGACTTGGACTTAGTCAAGACAATTGAAAGAACCTCTCACCTGGTGTGAGCTTGCAACGTCATATTACAATTGGAGTGAAATTGAATTCTCATTTCTTAATTAATTTCTGCCGTTAGATAAATTAGAATTTGGATCCTTCGGTTTATTTATCAAATTTTGTAAGATAGGCGCAATCTTGTAAGAACAACATTATCATAAAACCTCCTTGTCCGGAAGAACAAGAAGAAGGCAACAAGAGAACTACATAGAGCAAAAAAATGCTAAAATCATAGAAGATAACATGAAGCAGTAAGTATTGCTAGAACATGAATTATCTTGATTTTAGTGACTCGTTTTTCAATTTTGAAAAAAAAATTCTGTTGCCAAAATCTTAGGAGAAGTTGAAACTTGAAAGGGTTTTTATTTTTTGGACTGAAACGACCAAGTTTTGGTCATAGATGATTCTGGGATAACCCAACCCAATAACTAGTTTGTAGGGTGAGGGTTGTCCCCACAATTATATATGCAATTTTTCTTAATGTCCAAACGACGCGAGACTATAATTCACAATTTAAAATTGCTCTATCTATGTCCTTGAATTGAAGTACTCACAACTTTTCTTTTCGTTGCACTTTCTAATAATCTAGGGTTTTATTAAAAACTAACCTATTTGGTAGGATGCAATTAATAACTAATCTCTTTTTGAAAAACTTGTAAAACTAATTCTTTTATGACTTTTTTACCCTTTTTTTATTTACAAATTACATTCCAATTTAAACACTCTAAATCCCTATAATCCTTTTCAATCGACCAAAATCTTATTTCTATTGTAATCGACCAAAGTTCCTCTCTCAGAATCCCTCTCCTGTTTGAAATCCCTAGAAATCGACCTCAACCAAAGTCCCTCTCTCAAAATCCGTCTCCTCTTTGGTTTTCTGGTGACATTATCGATGCGATTTGAAGGTTGAAGACGCCGTCTCCGGAAGCTTGATGACGACGCTGTCTCCTGAAGCTTCACGATGACGACGACGTATCAGACAGGCTGAAGACGACGCTGACTGCTCCCGAACAACAACGGTTGTGGAAGGTTGAAGACTATGACGACAACGACGGCGGCGGAAGCTTGAAGACGACGACGACGGCGACGACGAAGGTTTTAATCGACGATTGAAGGTAATGGTTGTTTAATTTTGATTATTATTTGTGAATGTGATTGTTGAACCCTAATTTTTTCTTTTAGTTTGAAAAATCTAGAATATTTGTTTTGATTTTGTTTTTCATTATTTTTAGATTTGTTTTGAGTATACAACCTAGAAAGTGTGACACAGTGAAAGTGTGACACAGTGACAGTGTGAAACCACACCATCTCTGCCCACTGACTGTCTCCCAATTCACCATACGGCAATTCCCAATCGGGTCAACCCAGACTATTCATAATAAACAATCGAAAGGTTATATTTTATTTTCTTTTTCTTTTTCAATTACATAGTTTTCTTTTTCAAAAATCAATTAGGTAATATTTAATTTATTTTGATATAGAAAATGTTAAATATGGAAATTTGAATAAACTGAGAATAGACTAAAAGAGAGAGATCATATATTCATATTTCTCCTTACTTCAATGGTTTAGTGAAATTTGATGTTTTGTGATTGTGAATTTTTGAATATGTGATTAATGATTTTTTTTGCTGACTGGGTTATTGGGTATACTTCCAAGTTCCAATTAAACTTGTTGATTGATGGATTGTGTTGCTGTTGTTGGTTACTTGATTAGTTGATTTTGACATTTTGTTATTGCAATTTTATATTTTCTTAAACCCTTGCAATCTTATGTGTTAATTCGGTTATTGATAAATAAAGTATATCAATGTATGATTTTGGTATCTAAAAAATTTGTGTAAAATTGCTTTAGATAAACCTAGCCAACTATATTTTGCATTATCATTTTCTCTAATTTAATTTTGATAATATGCTTCATTATCTGATGATAAACCCCCAAATTTGTTAATGAGTTGGTTACGTACATTGGTTGAAGAATTGAGTTTTGGCTTTGATTGCTTGAATAATTGAATTTTGGCTTTTCATTCTTGAAGAAACATTGTTTCTTACATTTGTAGGTCTCTGTTGAGTATGAATTGTGTGAGATGTTGAACAGGTATGTCAACGATGTGAAGGATGTGTTGAGAAATCCTAACAACGTTGGGAATTCCCAACTGTGTTAGGATTTCCTAACGTTGTTGTGAATTCCTAACCCTGTTGGGAATTCACAACGGTGTTGGGAATTCTCAACCGGGTTATGAATTCTCAACTGTGTTAGGAAATCCCAATTGCGTTGGAAATTTCCAACTGTGTTAGGAAATCCCAACTGCGTTCGGAATTCCCAACTGCGTTAGGAAATCCTAACGTTGTTGGGAATTCTCAACAACTTTAGGAAATCCGAACACATTTGGCAATTTTATTTTTTGACTATCATCATTGAATCGAATATGAAATAATGTTGTACCTCTTGATCTGAAATGTGCTTAGTAAGATGATTTGTATTTTTTTTAATGTTGTTTTGTTACATTTTTGGAAAATAGAATGGGAGAATATGTTGATTTGTTAGTCAAGGTTCCAGAACATTTCCCGGTGAAGATTAACAGTACGTCGTCAACAGTGGCTATAAAGTGCATCAAGGAAAAGTTAACGGAGGCACAGTTGGCTCTATTTCGCACTACATGTTTCCGAAAACTTTTACAGATGCATGAGCTGAAACTTTCTGGCCAACTAGTTCATCATCTGCTCCTTAGACAAATGCAGTCGCATAATAAGTCAGAAATGTGGTTTGCAGTAGGTGGGAAGACATTTCGGTTTTCCATAGAAGAATTTGGTCTCATCACGGGTTTAGAGTGTGGGCATGACCCACCGTTGGAGGTTAAGGAAAAAAGGGATGGTAGTGGAAGTTTCCGGTCGTCCATGTTGAATGGTGAAGTGCGGTTCAATAACAAAACTTTAGAAGTCATTTTCAAATCTTCTTCTTCAGATAGTGACGAGGACATGGTGAAGCTAGCATTACTTTACTTGGAGTCTGTTTTGTTTGGGAAAGATCAGAAAGTCTTTATCGGAGCCCATCATGTTGAACTTTTGGAAGATTTAGATATATTCAACAAGTACCCGTGGGGCCGAAAGTGTTATGAAACAACTTTGAATAGTTTTCAAATGGATTTGAGGAAAATGGCTAAAGATTATCATATTACCTCGAAAAAGACTATATCTGGCAAGAAAAGGAAGCGTCATGCGAAGAAGGAAAATGATGGTATCAGACAATATGCGTTGCATGGGTTTCCTTATGCATTTCAGGTTATTACATTTAACTTTAAACTTTTCAATTATGTAATTTGTAATTGTTATATACTATTATTCACATTTTTTTTCCATATAGTAGATTTGGGCGTGTGAGGCAATTCCCACTATTGGAGTTCAGATTGCCAATAAGTCTGGTGCTTTGCTTCCTAGGATCGTTAATTGGATTACACCTGGAACGCTGGATGCAACACATGTTGTCAAGTTGTTGGATCGTAAGAATGTAAGAAAATGTATTAAATTTGAAAAATAATTATGTTATCATACTAACCTATACTACTTTTCATGTTTTGTAGATGCAAGTTTTGAAGAAGCTGAAACCCACTCCTCGAGAGAGGGGAGAGGAGTATGTGAAATCTTTATTCACTGCTGAATACGAGTTAGAACCACCAGATGTTGACGGTGAAACTGAAGAGGACATTGTAGGCGTTAATATGGCTGAAAATGATGCACGTTTTGGGGATGAACAAGGCCGTCAAGAAAATACTGAGTATAAGGCAAAATGTGTTTGTCCGGTGAGCTAACAGTTATGTTATTAAGTTATTAAGTTATTAGGTTATTATATTATATATATTTAATATAATTATAAAATGAATGATAGGATTGTGAAGCCAGACATGAGAACAAGTTTAAATTAGAAGATCTTGTGAAGCGCATGGATTGTATGGACAAGAAACTGGATTTGATAATCAATTTATTAGGAGTCAGAGGACATATACCCGTAAAAGATGAAAAATCAAATGATGCAATGGAAATGGATGGTGCACAAATGGATGAAAAAGATGAACAAATGGATGAGAAAAGAGAGTTGGAGTTGGTTGGTAGTAATGGTGAAGAGAAAGGTGTCCAGGTTGACTTCGAAGCACAAGAACACTTTGAAGCACAGGTGCACCTCGATGATAGAACTGATGATGAATTTAGTGTACCTGTTGAGAAGGTGAATACACTGTATTCTTCTCTATTCTTCTCTATTTTATCTTATTTATTTTGTATGAATAGTTGTGACATTTTATTTGTGACATGTAGAAGACAATTGCAACATAGGGATGTGTATCATTATGTATGAAAAACCTCCAACAATTGTTCCGAAGAGACACTCGAAAAAGGTTGCTGCATTGAAGTCTCCTTATACAGACACACAGGGAATCAAGCCCAAAAAATTACCCAAGTTCAAGCCACTTCCAAAGTTGTTGCAGACCGAGTTGAAAAAATTCGAGGCGTGGCTACAAGAAGAGGATTCTGAAGATCAGAAGTATATATTGTTTGAGTATTATTATAACTACGAAATACATTGCTATAGTTTGTCAGCTTGTGATGGTTTGAATAACTATTTCAACAAAAACGAGTTACACCTACCATTGTGTACGGCTAGTCGGGATTGGTTCAAGACCCTAAACAAATGGTTGAATGACGAGGTATGTATTACATTACATTACATTACATAACATATGTACTAAATTTTTTTTCATGTGGCCCAAGTTAGAACCTTTTTTTGTTTGTATTAGCATATAGATTCCGCTATGTACTGAATTCGTAAAGTAA
Source organism: Dipteronia dyeriana (assembly GCA_032871835.1). Taxonomy (NCBI): domain Eukaryota; kingdom Viridiplantae; phylum Streptophyta; class Magnoliopsida; order Sapindales; family Sapindaceae; genus Dipteronia; species Dipteronia dyeriana. Next base: position 77,265,859 of record CM065295.1, read on the forward strand.
AATTTGAATCTCCAACCGCTGAAATGGAGATGTGTACTACCACGAATATACTTTTCCAGGTAAAAATGATTGTGTACTTTCACCTTCCCTGAATTAACAGATATAATGCCTGTACATAATACTAAATTTGCTGTAAAATTAACTATTATCAGTGTTTTCTGCAATGTTTCCAAAATAGCAACACTTGGATGCAAGATTTCAACGGTTTACTAAGCAAGAAGGATTGTGGTTCGAAAATGACAAATTATTTGAGTATGCTACTGGTGCAGCACCACGGTTAGCTAATCCTTGGATATGAGTTGATAAAGTAAGTTTATTGTTGGTTGAATGTTTTTAGTAAACCTTAAGTTCAGTGTGTTAATTAAATGCTTTTAGGGTTTACAAATTATTTGAGTATGCTACTGCTGTATTGTGTTGATGTTACATGTGTATATCCCTCTAAATTATGAGAGCACACATTGGATCCTAGCTGAAATCAACATGATTGCTCGGAAGATCATGGTGTACGACTCAGACACAAACCTCATTGGCAATAGGAAATTCAACAAATTCATGAAACCATTATCTACTATGCTCCCTCTACTGCTTCAAAAGGTTGAGTTCTTCGATAGAAGACCAGACATTGACCACGGTGGAGATATGACACCTTGGTGTGTGGAGCGTTGTCAGCTTGTGTCACAACAGAAAGCATGTGATTACGAATTATTTGTTATCAATTTTTTGGAGCATTTGGTACATTGTGAATCTATCGATTTGGTCCAACCTGATAAAGTCAAGTATTTCAGGACATATTTGTGTTTAAATCTTTGGCGATCTCGAGTAGCTGTGTGACCTACTATTAGGATTTAGCTGTGCAATTTGATGATTTTAACATATTGCCATGTTAATGTCAGTACATGTGCAGAATGTAATTGTTAGTTGACTTAGAAGCACAAATTTTGAAACTGTTTAGGATGGAATTGTGAAGATTTTGAATGTTGTGAACCAGAATATGTGTAGATGAAATTGTCCAAGTTGTAATTGTTATGAATGGTACATGATGAATTTTTTTGCTGTTTTGTGAGAATGGAAACTGTTATGAAACTAATTGTCCATAGTTTTAATTGTTATAAATGAAAATATCCAGGATTTGTGTAGTATTCAGTCCAATTTTTTTTTCCTGTGTCCATTTGTCCACTTTTGCAATTTTTTCAGTTTTTTGGATTCAATTAATACCAGGATCTTTTTGCTGTGTCCAATTGTCCAGGATTTATGAATTCAATTTAAAAGTTTGTTCAGAATTAGTTTCATTTACTGCCCATTAATAGTAATTGAAAATTGCAAAATAGAAATCTAAACATTATACAACACTAATTATAACAACCAATACTGTCAACATTACAAAAATTTAAAAAACTGTTAAATCAACATATTTATTACACAACTTTATTACAACATCAACATATTTATTACACAACTTTATTACAACATTACACAATAAACTTCATGTAAATGTAGACAACATATTTTTTACACCTCTTGGGTTACCACTTTAATCGGTCAATGGAATTGGTCAGTTACATTTTTGCCTATTATGTCCCAATCCTCCGCATCTACCACACTTCTGGTGGACAATTTCTTCACCTTCAGATGGTCTACGTTTCTTGGCGGACGTCCGCTAGGTTTACGTCCTTTTGGTGGTAGAACAACAACACTTTGTACATCATCGGGAACATCCCACTCTTGCATAGGGCCAACTGGGTAAATGGAACCAGCATACGTTGTAGCCAATGTTTCCTTGTAGTAATAAGGGGAGCAATAGTCATAACAAGAGATACGACGAAGGTTACATGCAGCAAGTGCATGTCTATAAGAAAGTTGGTCCAACTGAAATTTCTAGCAAGTACAAGTCTTATCACTAAGGTTAACCAACCCATTTAAGTATCCGTCAACCACATGGTGTTCGTATAGATTGATAGGATGCATACGGTAACAACGTGATTTATTAATCCTACGACGTAGCATTTTTTCTGCCCACTTCATCAATGGAGTACGCATTTTACTAGTAGCTTCACGCCTTTCCCAAAACCATTTTTGTAGTAAACCACGTATATGCTCAACTAATTTTGTAACCGGCAACTCTCGTGCGTCCTTCAAAATGCCATTTAAACACTCTGCAATGTTTGTTGTCATTATGCAATATCTTCGTCCTTCAAAATGACTTCTAGCCCACTTATTTGGATCGGCCTCAATCAAATAGTGTGCAACCCTTGCATCTATTCGCCTTATTTGACCCATAATCTGATTAAACTCAACCACCCGATAAGATTTTGAACACTTGTAAAATATATCACGGACTTCAACACCTCTAAATTTTGCCTTCATGTTTTAACCAAGGTGATACATACATATACCATGCAATGAATTAGGGAACACATATGCTATTGCCTTTGCAATGCTTGAGTTGCGGTCGGAGATAAATACAAGATCATCATTTCACCAACCAACTCGTGTAACTTTGTCAAAAACCAATGCCATGATTGGTCATTTTCTGAATCACCAATTCCAAAGGCCAATTGATAGACTTGGTTATTTCCATCCAAACTGGTTGTAATAAACAGCGTACCTTGATGCTTGCATTTCAAGAAAGTTCCATCAACAGCTATCACCGGACGAATACACGATTTAAAACCTTCAATGGAAGGTCCTAATGCCATGAAAAAAATACTTGAACCGATTGATTGAGTCAGTTTCAATGAATGTGACTGTCCCTGAATTTTTCCTTTCAAGCATGTGACAATATAAAGAAATAATGCTAAATGAGTCCTCTGGTGAACCCCTAGCTAAACCCAATGCAACCTCTTTAGCCCTCCATACTTTGTTATAACTACAAGTCATTCCACACTGCTTTTTTAGATCTTCAATTATTTCATTCGGCATGTACGACTGTGAATGTCCCTCAAACTTTGATTTTATACAATGTCCAATAAGTTTGCTACTTGCTTGTCGATGATCAAAGTGGAGGGCGTCAAGAGAGCATGTGTGCTCGGGTTGGTATTTTCGAACACGAAATGAGTCACAACCGTTAAGCTTTGTTGCACGAACACGCCATTTGCAATCTTTGATCCTGCATGTTAAAACCAACAAAGCTTGGGTGGACTTGTTCACTTTGAACTGAAAATGATTAGCAATTAACAACAAACTAATCTTCATATGCAACTCTTCCTTACTAGGAAAAAAATCACCAACTCTAACTTCCTTAACATTGTTGACTACACTCTCCAACGATGTGTAACTTCCATGTATTTTTGATGATTTTGTCCCAACACCCTCAGACTTCATTTTTGATGGCTGACTACCTTCAATTTCATTTTCATTTTCCACCCCAATTGAAAATACATCAGCATTCTCAAATTCATTTGGACTGAATACTCTTTCATGTATATTATCAACACTAACTCCATTCGGATTATCTGCTTCTAAAACATTGGCAATGTCTTCTTCCACACGTTCATTGTCATGACCTTGTGTGTTTGGCATTATTCCTGTTTTCCGTTCCGTTGTGACACATAATGAGATTCGCCTTTTCACATTGGAATTTTCACACAAGAATATTTGCACATCATCATCATTCACAACTTCAAACGGTGCTAAAACCTCCGGCGAGTTAAACAAAAACTTCATTTTGATAGAGAACTCGTTAGGATTGACATTAACAAGACCATATATGATGTCTTCTAACTATTCATACGAGGTTTCCCTTGAAACTGAAATTAGTCTTGACTTTCCAGATTGATACTTGAACTTCCCACCACTTTCATTCCATTCCCCATCATATAAAACAACGAACCGAACTTTATCCATGAAACCTTTCAAATGAATAAGAAATTCATGATTATATTCCTAAACAAATATTTTATACTCATGGTACCGTGAATTTATAAAACATTCTAAATACAAACTAAGTTAAAAACTTGATGCCACTAGAATTCCTAACTGTGTTGGGAATTCCCAACACAGTTAGGAATTCCCAACACCGATAGAAAATCCAAACTGAGTTGGGAATTCCAAACACAGTTGCGAATTCCTAACGCAGTTGCGAATTCCTAACGCAGTTGCGAATTCCTAACGCAGTTAGGAAATTCCTAACTGCATTGGGAAAACTGGGTTGTACACTTTTTTAAAAAATGCTACCAATTGTAAGGATTCAATCCAATAATGGAAAATTAACCACACTAACATCAAATTCACACAATACCCATGTTCTATTACATTAATATAAACTATTTTGATAAAAATAAGCAACCATAATGCACAAATTAAACTAAAAAAATTATTCAAACAAGAAAAAATCTTTAAATTTATGAATAAAATTAAAATTGATCACACCAACATCAAATTCAACCAAGACCCATGCTCTATTATATTGTTAAAAGCTATTTTAACAAAAATTAGCAACCTTAATGCACAAAGGAAAGTGAATAAGAGATTTAAAAAGAAAAAACTTTATATTTATGTTTAAATTATAAATTGATCACAACTACATCAAATACACATAAGACCCATGCTTTATTATGAAAATTTAAACTATTTCCACAACAAAAATTACACAAACATAACAAAAATTAAAAAAATCCGAGATTCAAGTCAAAAAATTCAAAACAAAACTCACCTTAAAGCTTCAATATAAAGAACTCTTCTGGTGAATGAATATTTTGGAGTTCCTCAATGGTGGAAAATGTAAATAATAACTAAATACAAAACTAAGGAAGACAAAACAAAAATTCGGAGAGAAGAATGGGAGAGAAATGAAGATAGGGTGTTGTGGTGGAGAGAGGTGGAAATAAGAGGAAGGAGATATAAGGTATAGAATGGGTAGGATAAGTGAAATGAAAAAAAATAGTAAATAAGGGTATAGTAGTATTTACATACAAAATAAGAGTTAATTTTGTAAGTTTTTTAAAAAGAGGTTAGTTATTAACTTAAGACTTCTAAAATGGTTAGTTTTCAATAAAACCCAATAATCTATCTCTATGCTGCAGAATTCTTTTCAGAGTTAGGATATGGTGATGAAGCACTCATAACTTATGAAATAAGTGATAATATTTGTCACAGGAAAAAAAAAACTCAAATGAACATGTACATTTTCTTCCTTTCTCCAATTTAAAAATGGAATAAAGAAAACTGTCCCAAGGTTATTTTCTCATATTTTGTAACATTGCTGCAATCTTCTAAGAACAACCTTGTCATAGAACCTTCTTGTCCGAAAGAACAACAACAGGGCAACAAGACAAACACAGAGAGCAAAATACACCATGATTAGAAAAGATAACATGAAGCAATGAGTGCCATAACATGAATTATCTTCCCCACTTGCCGGCCTTGTCGTAAATATACCCGATGATTCTAACAGAGAATATATAAGATCCAATTGGACTTGCTACGGCAAAGGCATTGACTATAGTTCCCAAGTGCCCAACACCAAATATCTCAGAAGCAACGCTAGCCAATAACGACCACCGCAAACCATAACATGTTAGGAGTTGTATGTAATTAAACATATATATTCATATTAAATACATAAGCATGAATTCATATCTGAATTTTTCGAATCCATTGAATAATCCAAGAAAACCAACCTGAAAATAAAACAAAGAAAATAGTTAAAATAATAGAGAGTATTCTACTCTCTACTCACCTTTCTCATATTGCCTAATGGGGAGACAAATATGTAATCCGTTATATGAGTGAGAGTAGGGACCCCCTATTTATAATATAACTTCCTAGAATCCTAACCCATAAAGGATTCTCAACCCTAATAGGATGACTAGTCCTAAAAGGAATACTAGGCCCACACATATACAATAGCCCATACCGTATCCTACATTTATTTAATGTAGCTAAGGTGCACCGATCCCAACAAATATTGATCACAATCAAACGGGCTTTTCCTGTCAACTCTCACTTACTTAAACATTCCAATCAATTCGTTTTTTCATAAACATAAAATATAATGGTATATGTTGCTTACAATTTTGTAAGAACCTTACATTCTTCCACTTGAGCTACATAGACATTATTATTTTAGATTTAAAAACTCATTTTAGAAAACGACTCTTTGAATTGACAAACAATTATATGTGGCCACAAAGAATGTTTAAGAGAGTAACACCTTCCCTCCTTCCTTTTAGTCCAATAGAACCTCAAATATCCAACTACATAGATCATCACATCATTAATCAACATAAGACCATATGTAATCAAAATATTCTTAGCTCTACCTACCCGGTAAAATGGTATGTATGTGTGGTATGGAAATTACATGCAAATGTGATCATCATGCCTATTTCCATATAGGTACCACTTCGCATAATACGAAGCAGCTTAAAACGAGCAAACTTAATGTCTTCAGCATTTTATACTCATCAGCCAAACACTTTGACCATGAGTTCAACCTGTTGGAACCCCGTTCACAGGTCACGCAGCGGAACTAGGTTTTATTTTTTTTTATACAGATCATATCTGTATATGGGACCAGTGAACTTTGAATCGTAATTATTTTTCGGAACCAATACATACAATATGTATACACAGGAAATTGTAATCAATAAAAATCAGAAGAACATACCAACGTTTGAAGGCTCCTTCAGTTTACATTATGTTTCTGTCTGAACCAATCTTATCAACGCTTGGAAGCTCCTCTCTGAACCACTTAATCTTACTCGCTATCTCCCGGATCTGGTAACTGCGTGTGGGCGTGTCACAGTCTCAGGAACTTGAATGGAGGATGTAGATAAATACTTGAAGAAACTCTTTCTTCTCAATTTGGTGTATTGATTTCATACACACATAAATTGCATCTCATGCAAAACATTTATTGAGAGATGTGGTTCCGTACCTCTAACAATATTATATATCAAATATATATATATAACGCCTACATATAAAATATATTTATGTCGCCTGCACCAATTTTTTTTATAAAACGATTTCATGCATCCTCATACAAAAAATATACTTCTCTTCACCCCTCTTATGCTTCCTCTTTGTATATATATTTCACACTTTTAATAATTCCAGCTGCTTCACGTTGCTGTTCCCTTTTTTATAAAGTCAGCGCCCATTATATATATATATGCACACACTAATTTGCATCCAATACAATCTCTTGTGTTATAATTGATATATCTTTTAAGTATTATTTTCAAATATATCTAATATATTAAAAGTGATAATAATTATTTTAAATTTAAACTTAAATTCAAATACTTAGATAAATGATTTAGTAAAATAAAATAATCCTATCATTTTACCTTCACCTAAATCCATATATCAACTAACACCCTCCAATTAATAGTTAATTAATAATTCATTATTATCAATATAATTAAATAATATAATTATTTAATTAATTTAACTATTAACATTCATTAATTAAATAATCTCATTATTCAATTAATTCCCGAATATATACGTGTCACTTTTGTAACACAATTAATTGGACAATCCAATTAATTAACTGTGACCCTTGTTACCTAAATCGATTGGGCTAGCAAGGGAACCTAATGGACCCACAGTATTTTGAGCTCCAATAATTATTGGAATCATTAATTAAACTCTTTAATTAATATTCCTTAATTATTAACTCCGGTGTTATTCCACTAAAAATCTGAAGCTGCACTCTCTCAACTGCAGACGCTTTTACACAAACCGATACAACTCGGTGTCCATCGATATAGCTATTATACATGGTGTGATCCTCCACAGTAGTTCATAATTAGAGCTGGGTCATAATGTCCGTTATACCCCTCTAATTACATATATCCTTTAAGTACCATTGATTCTAATAAACAATAAATCCTATTTCTTCACGGAATTAGGAGAGCGCTCATATTGACAAGCCTCGAATCAACCCTTAAGGGAACTACCATCTACTTCTCACAAGAAGGAGTGGATTTCACTATTGTGTACAAACCTTCCCAGCCACAATCCCAACATACGGAGTATATTGATCAGGAAATGCATCTGACCTCACTCATGGTATATCAAAGACTACAATTTAACCTGAAGGAGTCGATAAGACACTCAGGATTAAGATCATCCACATATAGCCATAATTAGTTGATATATATGAATCTTATTGGTAAACGAATCTTAGTGAGAGATTCATATAGATCATGACCCAGTCCTATATGATCACATCATACAAGATGCCTCCATTCTCATATCTCATATGAATGATTCAGGATAGAATCATCGTACATTACGGAATGGACTGTAGTTATAGATTAACCACAAATAAAGTACCCAACTTTATTTGCTATCTATGGACTCTTTAGATTACACGTCTCTTACTGTATCCATCAATATATGACACTCATATACACAGTTCGAGATTACATCTGGAAATCTTGGATGTTTAAATATATGCACAATTTTATAAAATAAATAACATGACAAGAATGAATTGAATTGAATTGAATTTTTATTTTTATTTATTTCATAAATCCATTTACAAATTACATCTTTAGGGCATAAACCCCAACATAACCTCCCTTAAGATAAGCAAATTCTTCTGCCTTAAATAATATTCACTCATCTGTGGAAACTTTATACCTTATGAGTGAAGTGTCCCCTCAAAGCCAAAAGCTTTGAGATATCCTGCTACAACAAAAAACATACATGCACGCATATCATGACAAATAACATACATATACAATGTATAAATATATTCTCGAGAATAAATAAAATTTTATTAAACAGAAAACTGCAGTTAATTTAAAAATAAAACAAAACTCCCACTAACCAAGTATATCATAACTATCTACCAACCCTATACGGGTAACATGGCCTTTAAAAACTTTCGGAGATAGTCCATTGGTTAGGGGATCGACTATCATCTCTTCTGTGGCAATATGAATACTAGCAGTTTACAACTCTTGAACTTTCTCTCTAACCACAAGATACTTGATCTCCATATGTTTAGACCTTGAAGACCTTTTATTGTTCTTAGAGAAAGAAACTGCTGCGGAGTTGTCACAATAGATTGTCAATGGCTTAGAAATGGAACTGACAATTTGTAACCCTGAAATGAAATTCCGTAACTAAACTGCTTGGATTGTTGCCTCATATCATGCCACAAACTCAACTTGCATAGTAGATGAAGCTGTAAGTATCTGCTTGACACTCTTCCACGATATGGCTCCACCAGCCAACATAAACACAAAACCTGAAGTAGATTTTAGATCATCTTTACAACCAGTAAAATCTGTATCTGCATAGCCAACAACTTCCAATAGGTCTGAACGCCTATAAGTGAGTATGAAATCTTTTGTTGGCTGTAGATAACGCATAACTTTCTTTACTGCTGTCCAATGATGCATGCCGGGATTACTTTGAAATCTGCCAAGTATGCTAATTACAAAAGCAATATCAGGACGTGTACAAAGTTATGCATACATCAAACTGCCAACCGCATATGAATATGGGACATCTTTCATTTGGGAACGTTCTAGCTCATTCTGGGGACACTGTAGCTTCGTAAGTTTATCTCCTTTCACGATAGGTACCTCACATGGGGAACAAACGCTCATGTTAAACCTCTCTAGTACCTTATCATTGTAAGCCTTTTGAGATAATCCAAGCAAACCACGTGACCTATCACGTTGTATCTCAATACCAAGAACATAATAGGCTTCCCCAAGATCCTTCATATCAAAGCTACGAGATAGAAAATTCTTGGTATCATGCAGCAAACCCAAATTATTGTTGGCGAGCAAAATATCATCAACATAAAGTATAAGAAAAATAAAATTGATCCCACTAACCTTGAGGTATATGCAATGATCCATCGAATTTTCAACAAAACTATATGAAAACGACTTCATCAAATTTCAAATATCATTGCCTTGAAGCTTGTTTCAGACCATAAATGGATTTTCTAAGTTTACAAACCATATGTTCCTTTCCAACCGCCTAAAAACATTCAGGTTGCACCATGTATACATCCTCTACGAGATCTCTATTTAGGAAAACAGTTTTCACATCCATTTGATGCAGCTCTAAATCAAAATGAGCTACTAAGATCATAATAATCCTAAAGGCATCTTTCGAAGAGACAGGCGAAAAAGTCTCGGTATAATCAATACCTTCCTTTTGACTAAACCCTTTCGCTACAAGTCTAGCTTTATGTCTCTCAACATTGCCTTTAAAGTCTCGTTTAGTCTTAAAAACCCATTTGTAGCCAATGGGCTTGCAACCATCAGGCAGTTCAACCAAATCCCAAACACGATTTGTATCCATGGATCTCAGTTCATTGATCATAGCATCCATCCATTTTGACGATTGAGGGCTCTGAACAACTTGATCATAATTCCTAGGATCATCATCCACTCCTAAGTCAAAATCATTCTCCCGTAAATAAACAATATAATCATCAGGAATGACAGATCTTCAGACTCTCTGAGATCTCCTTAAAGAAACATCAACAACTGATTGTGGCTCATCAACGACTAGCTGATGTTAATCAATAGCTGGCTCGGGCTCATAAATAACTGGTTGATGTTCAACAACAACTGGTAAGGGCTTATCTTCTTGTTCATATAGAAAATCATTATGATGCTCCAAGAGAGGTGGTATGACAACATCCAATGAAGTAGAAGATGTCAGATCACCCGATTTTTCCTCTTTAAACTCAAAATCCTGAGTTTGCATATTCTTCTCAACTTCATTACCTTCCTCCAAGAATACAACACGTTTAGATTCAACTATCCTCATAGAGTATGTAGGACAATAAAATCTATATTCTTTTGATGTATCCGCATATCCCATAAAAAATACACTAACTGTCTTAAAATCCAGCCTTTTCAAATTAGGATCATAAGGCATCACTTCCGCAGGACATCCCTATACTCTCATGTGATTTAATTTTGGCTTCGAACCAAACCACATTTCAAACGGAGTCTTAGGCATAGATTTGCTGGGAACTCTATTAAGAATTTAAGTTGCCATCTTTAATGCATCACTCCATAAAAATTTAGGCAAAGAACTTGTACTGATCATACTTCTTACCATGTCCATTAATGTACGATTCCGCCTCTCAGAAACTCCATTCTGTTCAGATTCACCAGGCATAGTGTATTGAGCACCAATCCCATATTCTTGTAAAAACCTTGCAAACGGACCAGGATTCTGACCAGTTTCACCATACCTACCATAATACTCACCCCCACGATCAGATCTAACACATTTGATCTTTCTTTCAATTCAACCTCAGCCTTATATATTTTGAAGATTCTCGTGAATGAGATAGATATAACCATAACGTGAGAAATCATCAATGAAAGAAATGAAATATTTATATCCACCAAGTGCGGCGGGTGAAAATGTCCCACATATAACGGTATGGATAATTTCCAACAGATTTTGACTTCTAATAGCCCCTTTATTTTTAGCACTTGTCATTTTACCCTTCAAACAATTAATACAAGACTCAAAATCTAAAAAGTCAAGTGAATCAAGAATACCATTTCTGACCAATCTTTCAATTCGATCTTTGGATATATGACCTAAACGTCTATGCCATAGCATGGACGAACAATTTTATCTCTGGCGTTTAGATCCAATGGTAGAATTTATCAGAACAGCGGAACGAGAACATTTACCAACAAAATCAGAGTGTAAATTCAATTTATACAAACCATCACACAAACAACCAGAACCAATGAGAATAGAACCATGATAAAGAGCAAATCCTTTATTAATGGATTCAAAACGATAACCACTAATATCCAACTTAGAAATGGAAATTAAATTACGTTTGAGAGAAGGAACAAAAGCAACATCAACTAAATCTAAAAACTTTCCTGAAGTTAAAGGTAATCTAACAACTCCTATAAACTCAACTAGAGCCTTCTCTCCATTTCCCATGAAAACGACAACTTCTTTATCCCTTGGTTTCCTTCTGCTTCTGAATCCCTGTAAAGAATTCGTAACGTGAATAGTAGCTCAAGAATCAACCCACCAAGAATTCAAAGGGACATCAATCAAATTAGATTCAAAACATACGAGAGCTAAATGGGTACCTTTTATGTGTTTCTTAAACTTGAATCAATCCTTTTTCATATGGCATTTCTTGCTACACCAGAAACACTTGCCTTTCATGTCATCATCTTTAACCTTAATGAACCCATTAGTCTTGCCATCTTTCTTTCCATGATGTTTAAACTTCTTACCCCCATTGAACTTTTTCTTACCCTTGTTGTTGTGAGTAACCATATGAGCACTTTGTTTCTTACTTTTGCGAATAGTCTCTTCCTCCTGGACCACAATTATAGATTTGCAGTCATTTGGTCCAAAGTCCATTCAGTATCTTGAGCATTATAAGAGGTTTTCAGAATATCAAACTCACTTGGAAGAGACTCAAGGACTTTCCATACAAGGTGAGAGTCAGAGATCTCGGTATATAGATCCCTTAATTTCATTGCCATATTAGTCATCTTCATAATATGCTCACAAACATCACCGGTACCATCATAAATCGTTGTCGCCAGCTGGCTCAGATACTTTCCCCTCTCAGCCTTGTTTCGCTTCTTGAACTTGCCACTCACAACTTTAAGAAAAACCTTTGCATCCTTACATTTTGGAATACTCTTCTTAATGGTTTTGGCAATGGACAAACTCATGATCATCAGACTCTTTCCACTTCTTTCGATAAGACCTCTGTTTAGCAGTACTCTCATTAGTGAGTTTAGAAGGTTTTTTTCTCACATAACGAAAGGTCTATACCCCAAAGAGCTAGAACAGCTGTGAAAGTCTCTTTCCATTCCTCGAAATTAGTCCCATCCAAAGGTTTAATAGCAGACAATTACGAAGCAAAGTTGTTGACATTGAAAGCTGAATATCAAAACAAAGGATTTCATGCATATAAGATAACAGTCAAAACATTTATAGAAATAAAATTCAACATGTGATTGGGCAAAGATCACTACATTCTATAAATGAATTCCTCAAGATGATGAACCTCCTACGGAGAAGAACATCACCTATCACATGTGATAACCCTCCTACGGAGATGATTAAAACATGTATATAGTTTCCATTATTGTAGTTATATAGATGAATACCTCAAGATGATGAACCTCCTACAGAGAAGAACATTACCTATCACTATGATAACCCTCCTACGGAGATGATAAACACAAGCATTTTCATCTTTGCAGTTTAAATTTAATAATTGATTACCGACGAATATCTTTAAATCTTTAATGATTATTCACTACGTGAAACATAATCATCCAAATTACGAGAGTATTCAATCAATTATTAAAACTATCAGATTAATAATCGTCAGCCAACTAAATTCTTAAAATCAAAATGATTAGCCACTACGTGCAAAATAACCATCCGATTCACGAGAATATACAAAACATATTATTAATTTCAACAAAATAATCAATATAAAAACTTAATGATTAGTCTACTATGTAGAAACATAACCATCTGAAATCACAAAGATTATAAACTGCAATTATTCCCAAAACCCTTTTGAAAAACTATAAAACGACCCCCGATTTTGTAAAATTACAAAAAGACTCTTCAAGATTAGGTAATTACAAAATGACCCTTGAATTTTGTAAAAATTACAAATTGACCCAATAAATTTTGATAATTATAAATTGGCCCCAAAACTTTTGAAAATTACAAAGTGATCTCATAACTTTTCATTAATTATAAAACGGTCCCAAATTTATTTTTAAATTGTAAATTGGTAATTACAAATTAACACCATAATTTTATCAAAATTATAAAAGGCCCAAAATAATTGCAAATCAGTCCCTCAAGAATATCAAATTCTCAAAAGGTGGTCCAAGCAAAATCAGCCATGGAAACCTAGACCTTCATGCGTTCGCCGTCGCCTTGACTGCCCGTCCGTTGCCTGAAGGCAACATACGGCGGCACAACGACGACCCACATAGTGTGAATCTCAAACGAAGAGATCTGAGGTGGATCGCGATCGATCGGCCTCCAAGCGCTAGTCTTGGGCGATCGATTTGCGTGGTCGACCGACCTTCGTCTGGGTGGCGATCAACAACCGACCTGGTTCGTCGATGCAAAACGACAGGAAAAGGAGCAATAGCCGTCGACTGTGACGTTGACCAGAGAAGCAAACAGGTGGTTTGGGTTGGCTAGAAAGGAAACGACGGGTCTGGTGATCGGGTCAGAGTTCAACAAAGAGTAACCCAAGAAGGAAATCAAGAAGGATCTGGGTCTGGTGAAAACCCATCGACCCAAGAGCAGGAAACTAGATCTTCAACTACGGTTCATACAATTGCGATCTAAAATCACCTAAATTCTTATTCATTGTGTTCATCTACTGTTTTTGATACCAAGAAAGAAACAGTTGGGTCTGCTACGTTGAACACAAAAGAAAACCACCTGGGTTGAGACCCATGAGAAGGAGATAAGATAAGGTGATCTGATTATTGAACCCAAACCACACGAGATCGAGAACATACCCATATCTGGGTTGATTAAATCTAAATCCTAAATACTTGTTCATCCTATCAGGCAATAGATTTCTATCTAGATACCTATCATCAAACAAATCTTTACAGATTCAACATATATCAATATCATCATATATCAAAACAGTAGACGAACAGTTATAAGAATAAATATTCAGCCTATGTAAAAATACGATTGCTCTGATACCACTGTTAGGAGTTGTATGTAATTAAACATATATATTCGTATTAAAAATATAAGCATGATTTCGTACCTGAATTTTTCGAATCCATTGAATAATCCAAGAAAACCAATCTGAAAATAAAACAAAGAAAATAGTTAAAACAATAGAGAGTTTTCTACTCTCTACTCACCTTTCTCAGATTGCCTAATGAGGAGACAAATATGTAATCCGTTATATGAGTGAGAGTAGGGACCCCCTATATATAATATAACTTCCAAGAATCCTAACTCGGATTCTCAACCCTAATAGTATGACTAGTCCTAAAAGGAATACTAGGCCCACATATATACAATAGCTCATACCATATCATACATTTATTTAATATAGCTAAGGTGCACCGAGCCCAATAAATATTGATCACAATCAAACGAGTTTTTACGGTCAACTCTCACTTACTTAAACATTCCAATCAATTCGGTTTTTCATAAACATAAAATATAATGGCATATGTTGCTCACAATTTTATAAGATCCTTATATAACATACACCCACCAAAATGGTACCTACATACAAGTTATAAGGAAAACCTGAAGCAATTACTATGAGACCAACAGATAATGCTGCTTGAGTGATGGCCATGAACAATGGCCTCGGGTAGCCTCGTCTTTGAAGGAAAATATCTGACACATACCCTGCTCCAAAACGGCCAAGAAAATTCCATATACTCAGCAAAGAGACTAGAGAATTTTTTTCAATGCTTGTGTAACCCAGAGATGCTCCTACTTGACTGATATTGTTTATCGTAGCTGTGCCCGATCCCAGTCCACATATCATGGCAATAAACAGCAACCAGAAGTTTCCAGTGCAAATTACTTGCTGGAGATTCATGTTTTCTTCAATTTGTATAATATTCTCGTAGAGAGTAGTGTTTACTATTTGACATGCTTCATGATCACCAGGCAGCTGATCATGATATGCCTTGGATGCAATAGGCTCCGGATTGTACACTAATGAAATCCTCTCATCATTGGGAAATGTTTGCGATGATATTAATCTCTCTGCATCCTCCCTCTTAGCTTTGAATGCAATTCCAAGAGGTGAGGCAAGTAGAAGCAGCAGAAATATAAATGTAATTACACGTTCAGTTGATGTCAAAGTGAAAATGTTCTGCAAGATTATAAGAATCATGAGATAGGCAACCATTGTCAACGCAACTACAGAAAAAACATTCAAGTGTTTCTTGTCATCTCCAGAGTTTGTATCATGAAATCTTACAAAATACATTAGCAAAAGAGACACAGAAGCTGGAAACACAGCTAGAAACAGAAGGTAATTGCTCGGGTTACCCTCGAATAAGGCATCGTAAACTTGGATTAGTATTGCTCCACTCAATCCCATAGAGCCCTAAGTACAACAAGGTACAATCAATATCACATTACATACACTTAAAGTAGTCAAAGCATCACTACAAGAAAAGTAACTTATAGTAACATATTTCTTTGTGACTAATTTTTAATCCTTCATTATATAATTATATACATTATTTTGTGACAAATTTTGTCTCTATATTTTGGAGCAAAATCTCCTTCGAAAATTGTTTACCAAAAATTTTGGTTAACCGATGCCTTTTAAATTTTGTCACAAGTAATTAAAAAAATCCATAAATTGTGACAATTTATATAATTAGTCAGAAAATTATATATAAAAAAAGGAAAAAAAAATTGTGACCTTTTTTTTGAAACAATATTTTTGTTGGCTAACTTCCAACAAACCTAATTTCACTACTTTGTCAAGAGATACTGTGGGTAATGTTTTCCTTTGTTAATCTCTCTAATCAAGAGATAATTTTAGCAAATTTGAAAATTAATTGCGGTTTTTTGTTGGGCAAAAGCAATATTCTGTTTTGGTGGGTAACTCAAACCTGTTATCATATAGAATAGACACTTTTACCACCGAACCACAACGGTGGTATTAAACAAACTTTATGTGATAATAAAATGATGTTTATGAAACAAATTTATAATCTTTCACCTACATATAAGTTTAATTACCTCCAATATGCCAACAATGGTCCCAACATGAGCAGGGAAGTTTTTGACTCCAGTCACATTATCTGCCGGGATAGAAAACGTCTGCGAATGAGCTGCCGTGAACACAAACAAACACATCAACGCCAGTGGCGGCCTGTGAATGACCCCGACAACAGATGCCGACATAAAGAAATACCCCACGAAGGAAAGGATAGCACCCTTCAAGAGGACCACCCACGGCCCACAAAAACAACGGAGACAACCAGCATTGCGACGGTGGCGATCAAGCGTGACGTAGGAGTAGAGGAGGCCAGAGAGAATGCCGGTGCAGCCGCCGATGTCCTTGAAGACTGCAACTCTTTCAAGGGAGGATTGGTCGTAGTTTTGGGAGGACTTGAGGGTGGAGGAGTAGATGCTGAAAGTGTAGGTCCGACCAATACTGCACTGGATCCATATACTGTCCACCGTAGCTATCCATTTTGAGTTCAGTCTCTCCGTCTCTCAAAAACTCAACACAACATTTTACAGTACTTTTGTTTCCTGTAACTCCTGGTTGGTCTGCTCAAGCCTTCGATATCAATATTTTTTTTTGGATATTATTGATTTAATCCCTATGCTTTTTTGAATTGTTCTTTTTACTCACCGGATTGGTTCCTATGTTTTTAGAAATCACCCACTTTGATTCTCTGATTAGAATTTTGACAGTCAACCGTCACAGCAAATATAAAATGACATTTTTACCCTTAAATTTAAATTCAAAATAAAATAAAAATAAAACTTTTATTTTTTTAATTTTATTTATAATTATATATTATTTATAATTTTTTTTTAAAAAAAAACCTAGTCAATATTCATCTAATCATCTTCCACATATCCGATCTCCCACATCAACATTACCTCTGTTTCTTTTAGAGAGCCTGGAAACAAACCACGAAAAACACATGAGGCAAAACAAAATAGACCAGAAACAAATCAAATGGCCTTATCAACCTCAATCAAACTTATAATGCAATCGGGAATCTTATCCAACCAAAGGGAATCCCCCAAATTATCCATAGCTGCATCAGTTAACATTTTATCCACCCTATTACATCTCTTGAGACAGCTGCCCAAAAACACATCACTGAAACTGTTTTTCAAAGCCCAAATTTGCTCCAGAAAAATGCCAAAATCGGATGATCCATGAGTCTCACCAATAATCTAAGAAATAATAGTCATCATCCACTTCAACCAAACCATAGCCACCGTTCATTTTTCACCGGATCTTAATTATATATATAAAAAATTCAACAACATTCATCTCATCACATTAACATCACCAAACCCTAGCCGCTCAAACTCACTGCCACCACAACCCGCCACCGCCCTAATCCGTCATCGAAACCTGATCGCCAACCAACCCAACTCCGCCGTCGCTGCCCAACCCAGCTTCATCGAACCCATAAACCTTCCTAGCCTAAAAGAACCCAGATCAAAACAAAATCACTGACTATGAACACATATCAACCCAGCTTATGCTTCTGTAAATCTCTATCTTTCACACCCTAAAAAGAATCAAATACCAATAGTTGGGTTCGATTTGGTGACAGGAGGGGCGGTTACGGTTCACGACGGTCGGCGGTAGGCGGTTGATGGAGAGAGATATCGAGAAGCTTCTTTTGGGTTTCATTTTGTTGAATGGAGAGAGAGAGAGAGATCGAGAATGAGAGGGAGAGATCGAGAAAGACAAGGAGGCTGAGAGAGAGCGATCGAGAAGATGAACAAAATGTTCTTTTAAGTAATAATTTTTTTTTATTAGGTATGTATCCAAATTGGATCTCCACCATCCATCACATGAGATGGACGGTGGAGATCCAATCTAGATATACACCTAATAATAAAAATCTTAAGTTTAATAGTTTTTTTTTTTTCTTGGATATGGATCTCCACTGTCCATTTAAATAAGATGGACATGGGAGATCCAATTCTAAATTTATTTAAAAATATTTTTTTTTTAGTTAAATTTAATTTTTAATTTAAAAATATTTTTTTCTGTTTATTTATGTGTTGACACGTGACATATCATTGTTTAAAGATAAAAATACCATTAGAACCGTTTAATTTGACTAATAGAAGGTGAAATCGAGTGGTTTCTGAAAATGTAGGGATCAATCCATTGAAAATGAATAAATGAATAAAAAAAAACAATTCAGAAAAAACATAGGATTAAATCAATAATATATATTTTTAATATATATATTTTTATCACGCATATTGCGTATGATGCTGTGATCGTGGAAATTAATAAAGTTTTGGAATATTGATTATAGAAAAAATATTGCTTTCATATAATTTGATACTATTATTTTTTTAATTATTGCATAGCCACCCTGTAGTTTGAATCGTTAGCAAGTTAAATTCTTGTTTAAAATAATAATAATAATAATACAACTATAACGGTAGGACTGCTAGAAGTATCCTAAGATTAGCCAATAAGTATTTGGTCTGGAAAATTACTTCCGGTCACAAATCGAGAGAAAACTTCTCACACGTGTTTATTAAATTGATGTGGTGAGACTCGAATCGCTGGCCACTGCTGTGGAAGGGAAGTGTAATACCATCTTTACTAAAAGGTGCCAGTACTGGCACCTGATCCATGACTTTATCAAAAATCCATTTTCATTGCACTTTCTGATAATGGATCACTAGGTTGCAGAATTCTCTCAGCATTTGAATATGGTACGTGATGACGTACTCTCATAACTTAATTTTAGCCGGTAGAATAGATCTCTTCCAACGTGGGACTTAATTAGTTTCAATTAATTAAAGTAAAGTTAAGTCTCCGCTAAATAATTGAAACTAAGAAGTAAAATTAAGTCTCCAACAGTTGAACAAAGACTAGAAAAGATTTAATAAATATCGATCAAAAGCTTGAAAAGAACCAACCAAAAGTTTGGCAGAATTAACCGGACACAACTTCTTCTCGAGATGAGAACAGCTATTAGATGACTTCAGAATCTTCTCGGCACTGGGATCAAAAACACATTTTAGGAGTTATAAACCTTAAATTATTATGTTGGTGTCGGAAACACTAAAAATGAAAACTAGCACTTTTTTTTTTTTTTAAAGAATATTACACTATTATACTGTATCAAAGTTTTTTTTTTAGAAAGGAGAATGGTTCGAACCTGTAATCTCTTGTTATAGGTGTGAGGAATTTACCATAAAAACAACCTCATCTGGTCAAATCTAGTACTAAAAGGTTATAGAAATGGTAACAACTCTTTTAAACATTTTAAGTAAGTGTGTTACACATCTAAAGTATAAAATACGAAAGAAACTGGTAAGTGACCTGTGAGGCTGTGACCATAATAAAAACAGCAAAACTTGAACCTGGACTTGGTCAAAACAATTAAAAGAACTTCTGACATGTTGTGAGCTTGCAAGGTCATATTACAATTGGAAGTAGTGAAATTGAAATCTCAATTGATTTCTGCCTGTAGATGAATATAATTAAGCCCCTTTGGTTTATTTATCAAATTTTGTGAGATGGGCGCAATCTTGTAAGAACAACATTGTCATAGAACCTCCTTGTCCAAAAAAACAAGGCAACAAATGCCAAGATCATAAAATATATCATGAAGCAGTGAGTGCCAGAACATGAATTATTATCCACCACCACTTGCTGAACTCCAACAGAGAATATGTAAAATCCAATTGGAGTACTTGCTATGCTAATGGTGTTTAATATAGTTCCCAATTGTGTAATACCGAATCTTTCAGAAATAATGGTGGTCAATAACAGCCATTGTGAACCCCAACACGCACCTGCTTAAATCATATACCCACATACAAGTTATTAGAAAAACCCCCAACTAGCACCTTTGGAGGTTTCCCATAATTTTATAAGATTGCCGTGACCTTCTATTCTTCTAAGAATATCTTGTTATAAGTATGAAACCTACATTAGTATGATATTACCCCGTTTTGGGAATCACATATTTATTTTTGGGACTCTATCCAAAATGCCTTATACCAATAGAGACATTGTGCATACATCATTCTCACGTATAGTCAATATGGGAATTTGGTCGTAACTTGGTCATAGAACCTCCTTGTCTACAAGAACAACAACATGGCACCGGATAGAACCACAAAGAGCAAGAAATGCCATGATAAGAAAAGATAAAATGAAGAAGTGAGACCTAGGACAGAATTTATCTTGATCGCCAATTGCTTCCTTGTCGTAAATATAACCATCGACTCTAACAAAGAATACCTGAGATTCAGTCAGGACTTGCTATGGTAAGATCATCAAATTCTTATCTTTTTCAAAATCCATTCATTGTACTTTCTGTCCTGTAATCGATCTCTCAGTTGCCGTAATCAAATATGGTGATGAAGTACTCTTCACTTACAACATAAGTGATAATTGCTGTTACAGAAAAAGAACACATGAATGTATGATATGACAAGTACATTTGCTTCCTTTCTCTAATTTAAAATTGGAATAAAAAAAAGTGAATTCTTCATCAATTTCTCATGTTCTGTGAGATTGCTGCAACCTAGTAACAACAACTTTGTCATAGAACCTCCTTGTCCGAAAGAACAACAAAAGGGCAACAAGAGAACCACAGAAAGCAAAAAGTGCAATGATTAGAAAAGATAACATGAAGCAATGAGTGCCAGAACATGAATTCTTTTCCCCACTTGCTGCCGCAGCCTTGTCGTAAAGATACCCTACGATTCTAACAGAGAAGATATAAGATCCGATTGGACTTGCGATGGCAAAAGTGTTAACTATAGTACCTAAGTGCCCAACACCAAATATCTCAGAAGCAACACTGGACAATAACGACCACTGCGAACCATAACAGACACCCACCAAAATACTACCCACATACAAGTTATTAGGAAAACCTGAAGCAATTACTATGTGACCAATAGATAATGCTGCTTGAGTGATGGCAATGAACAATGGCCTCGCACAGCCTTTTCTTTGCAGAAATATGTCGGACACATACCCTGCTCCTAAACGGCCAAGAAAATTCCATATGCTCAGCAAAGAGACTAGAGAATTTATTCTAATGCTTGTGTAACCAAGAGATTCTCCTACTTGACTGATATTGTTTATCATAGCCATACCCGATCCCAGTCCGCATATCATGGCAATAAACAGCAACCAGAAGTTTCCAGTGCATATTGCTTGCAGGAGATTCATGTTTTCTTCAATTTGTATAATATTCTCATCAAGAGTGGTCTTTACTTGACGTGCATCATCACTAGGCAGCTGATCATGATTTTCCATGGATTCAATTGGCTCTGGATTAATGTACACTATTGAATTCCCCTCAGTGGAAAATGTTTGCGATAGCATTAATCTCTTTGATTCTTCCCTCAGAGCTCTGAATGCAATTCCAAGAGGTGAGGCAAGTAGAAGCAGCAGAAATATGAATGTAACGATGCGTTCCCATGTTCCCAAAGTGAAAATGTTCTCCAAAATTATAAGAATCATGAGATAGGCAACCATTGTCAAAGCAGCTACAGAAAAAGCATTCAAGTGTTTCTTGTCATCTTCAGAGTTTGTATCATGAATTCTTACAAAATACATGAGCAAAATAGACACAGAAGTAGGAAACACAGCTAGAAACAGAAGGTAATTGCTCTGGTTTCCTTTGAATAAGGCGTCGTATACTCGGATTATTATTGCTCCACTCAGACCCAGATAGCCCTAACCAAATATAACAATCACATTACATATATATAATTATGCTCAACTAGCAGACTTCAAGTAAGAAGAACATAGACACAAAACACACTTGAATAAGTCGACTCAGGTCTGAGACATTACCGAACCGAATGAACCGAATGAATGCTCTTAGCAACAAGTCATATTGGGTTGTGGTAAGAAACATATCCGACTTCATATGATAGAAAGTTGATGTTTGTGAAACAAATTTATAATCTTTCACAGGCAGTCACACACACACATATATATATATATATAAAGCTTAATTACCTCCATTAGGCCAACAATGGTTCCAACATGAGCAGGGAAGTTTCTGACGCCGGTCACATTATCTGCCGGGATAGAAAAAGTCATCGAATGAGCTGCCGTGAACATAAACAAGCACATCAACGCCACCGGCGGCCTGTGAATCAACCCGACAACAGACGCCCACATAAAGAAATACCCCACGAAAGAAAGGATAGCACCCGTCAAGAGGACCACCCATGGCCCACAAAAACAACGATGGCGGTGGCGATTAAGCGTGACAAAGGAGTAGAGGAGGCCAGAAAGAACACCGGTGCAGCCACCGATGTCCTTGAAGACTGCGACTCTTTCGAGGGTTGATTGGTCGTAGTTTTGGGTGGACTTGAGGGTGGAAGAGTAGATGCCGAAAGTGTAGGTCCCACCTATACTGCACTGGATCCATATGCTGGCCACCGTAGCAATCCATTTTGAGTTTAGTCTCTCCATCCCTCAAAAACTCAACACAACCTTTACACTACTTCTGTTTCCTGTAACTCTTGGTTGGTCTGGTCATGTCTTAAATCTCGATTTTTTTTTTCTTTCTGATATATATTTTTATATTATTGCGTTTGATGCGGTGATCGTGGAAATTAAATATAAAAGAAAAATATTGCTTTCATATCGATCATTTGATACGGTTCTTTCATTGTCTTATTGCAGAGCCGCCCTGCAGTTTGATTAGTGGGAACGTGTAGTGGGTTCATCGGATTCTTGTCTTTTTCTAAATTTCATTTTCGTTGCACTTTCTGATAGTAGATATTTAGGTTGCAGAATTCTGTCAGCATTTGAATATTCTTTACACGTAAAACTGTTAATAATAGTCAAATCGCCACATAGATCGTTTGATCAGCTATTTAACTAACAAAATCGAAGACTACTTGGTTATAAGTGTGTTTTGGTCTTAGATATATGTTTCGGACTGTCCGGACAGTTCGGATGGTTTCGGGCCGACTCTTATGCCTGAAACAAAAAGGGAACAAGGGCATTAACGGAGAGTCGACGGGTGGTTGGCTTTGGCTCTCCGACGCCTAAGTTAATACCTAATCTGGAAGATACAAATCTAGAGAAAAGGTAACACTTGAAATGTGATAGGAATTATCTACATGACATGAGATTGGATCTCATATTTATACTAGAGGAGATGTGTCCAAGTGTCTATACTTGAGTGTTTTGGTTAATGTCAGAAACCTAGTTGTGTGGCCGAAAGCCTAGTTAGCACTTGCTTTTTGGGTTGGTCGAATGTCTGGCATGTTGCTGCACCGTTGGTTGGCTGACATGTAAGCCCACTTGGTAGGTTGAGTGTTGTCAGATCAAATATTGGCCCATCGAAACCTGAACCACAGTCTTCATTCATTGTATGGATTTTCGGAAATGTGATTCTCAATGAAACTGTTTGTCAAGTTGATATTCTTCGGACCGTCTTGCTTCTTGGCATCGAACTAGTATTTAGGCTTCGGCCCAGGTCGGACCCTTTGGTTTCGGCCTAGGTCTGGCTTTGGAATTTCGGCCCAATACAAGGTCTGGTCGACTTTACGATATGGGATGAGATGGCTTTTCTAGGTTCTTGTGCATGAGACATATTTTATTACTATAATGGCCATGTGGCAACTGGCCCATATTTTGGGCATAACATCAGCCACCGGTCTTGTTAGATAATCTTTTAAAAAACGTGCTATCTTGGAAGACTTGATATGACCTGAAATCTTTGCTTTTGTCTTGATGACCTCTTGGTTAACCGATGCTTGCTTTTCGTTAGGCAACCACCTAGTTGCCTGAAGTTTTGCTCTTCGTAAGACAACCGTTTATTTTTTCGACGCTTGATTGCTCGATATGTTCTTTTCCGTCGAGCATCACCTCTTCATCGGGTGGTCATATTTATCATGTGGATCTTCTTTGGAAACCTATTTTTTTTCGACCTAACTTGGTATTTGGGTTTTCAGCTTGACCTTGTATTTGGCCGAAATTAACTTTTCACCGGGTAGATACTTTGTTTGGCCAAAACTAACTCATCGAATAGATACCTGATTTGGTGGAAACCGAATTTTCATCGGATCGATAAATTTTAGTTGAAATTGAGTTTTCATTGGGATGACACCTTTTGGCCGAAATCAACTTTTCGTTAAGAAGACACCTTTTGGCCAAAATCAAAATTTTCGTTGAGAAGACTCCTTTTGGTTGAAGCCAACTTTTCGTTAAGAAGACACCTTTTGGTCGAAATCAAAATTTTCGTTGAGAAGACACCCTTTGGCTGAAACCAACTTTTCGTGTGAAAGATAACTTCTAGCCAAAACAAACTTTTCATTGGGAAGACATATTTTGACCGACCCATTTTTGGTGGAAACCAACTTTTCATTGGTAAGACACCTTTTGGCCGAATCTAACTTTTCGTTGGGAAGATAACTTCTGGTCGAAACCAATTTCTCTTTGGGAGGACACCTTCTGGCTGATGCACTTTGATCGATCCATTTCGGTCGAAACCAACTTTTTGTTGAGAAGATAACTTCTGGTCGAAACTAACTTTTTGTTGGGAAGACACCTTTTGATCGATCCATTTTGGTCGAAACTAATTTTTCGTTAAGAATACATCTTTTGGCTGATATCAAATTTTTTATTGGGAAGACATCCTTTTGGCCGAATCCAACTTTTCGTTGGGAAGATTAACTTCTGGTCGAAACCAACTTTTTGTTAGGAAGACAATCTCTGGTCGAAATAAACTTTTCATTGGGAAGACACCTTCTGGCCGACGCACTTTGATAGATCCATTTTGGTCGAAACCAACTTTTTGTTGGGAAGACACCTTATGGTCGAAATCAACTTTTCGTTAAGAATACATCTTTTGGCCGAAATCAAAAATTTTATTAGAAAGATACCATTTTGGTCGAATCCAACTTTTTGTTGGGAAGATACCGCTTTTGGCCGAATCCAACTTCTCATTGGGAAGATAACTTCTGGCTGAAACTAACATTTCGTTGATTTTTATCTGACTATTCAAATGGTTTTTAGCTTTTTGTTATGTTCTAATTCATCCATAACCTATGTAAGTCAAATTTGTTTGACCAAGTTGAAACTTAATCTTTTCCTCGACTACTCTGATGATTTTATAGTTCCATGTTTTAATCCAATCAACATTTATCGTCGTAAGTCGTATCTGGTCGACTGAGTTAATATTTTGTATTTTCCTTAACTACTCTGATGGTTTTTTAGCTTTTGGTTATGATCCAATTTAGCCATAACCTTCGTAAGTCAAATTTGTTCGACCAAGTTGAAACTTAATATTTTCCCCGACTACTCTGATGACTTTATAGTACTCGGTTTTAGTCCGATCAACCTTTAATCATCGTAAGTCGGATCTGGACCGTATTGACCATTTCGACCATTTAGACTGTTATGACAATTGAGAATTTTAGTTTATTCTGAATAAGAACTTCATTGATGATCTGAATGTTAAAGGATAACATTATCGAGAGCTAACATGTTAATGTCCGGAGGACTTACAAAAGATAATGCTCAAAAGGCTCAAAAGATGTAGAATTCTCTTCTACTTGTAATCGTTCTTCAAATATTGGATGTTCCATGGGTGAGCTATGATTCCAGCCATTGGTCTTGCTATTCCGACTATTTTGTAAGTTCTTTTGCTCTGCTCCTTTCATGATGTTTATCCTTCTAGTCAGTTTTTACTGTTTCTATCGTTTTGGTTCCCAACTATTTTCCCTTTGCAGGTTGAAAGCAATGAACTAAAAATCCTCCTTGAGCTACTTCTTCCTCTTCTGCACGAGCGTACTTGGCCGTTATATCAACTAGCTCTGGGTAGGTGTTTGGCCAATGTTCTTAACTGGAGGGAGATTGACCCACTCTAGAGGCCGTTGGTGAAAGCATTGATGGCCGTAATGTGACTAAAGTCTTCCACCTTGACCACCTCTTTATTAAAATGAGCTAAGTAGTCTTGGATTGCTTCACCCTCTCCTTGTTTCAAGGATGACAAGTGAGATAGTGACTTCTTCCGTTGAGGGCTCCCCATAAATTGTTGAGTGAATGCTTGACTGAGTTGGTCGAAACTGTTAATACTATTCTGAGGTCATTGTCTGAACCAACTCCTTGCTAGGTCTCCGAAAGTGATTGGGAATGCCTGACACAATATACAGTCGTCCCTAGTTTAAGTTGCCATTATCCTGATGAAATGGCTGACATGCTCTATTGGGCCCCGTTCCTCAGTGTATTGTTCAACTTTCGACATTATGAAACTCCCCACGAATGACGTTCTTCGTACTTCCTATGTGAATGGGCTAAAATGATAATCGTACAAACGTCTTGCTCTATGGTTATCCAGGAAATCTTTTTCCATTCTCTTCATGTTGTCTCTTATCTTTCTCATTTCTGCTAGGATCCCTCCTTCATTTTTTGTAGGGTTTAAGGAATCGAAGCCTCATCGCGTATGGAGGTTTTCCCTATTCTTTGAGGCTCTCTTCCTTTTAGGGAAGGAGTTGTCATATCGAGTAGGGGTTTCCGCCTTTCTGGAGCTTTGTTCGTGCCATCCTTTACGATGCCCCTGTGAGTTGTTGTCATCCTCGTCTGACCCAACAATTGTCCTTAGAATTTTTCCTTTTTTCCGAGTAGCCTGGAGCTTACTTCGTCTATGTCTGACCCGAGGGTTGTCTTTCGGATTTTTAGTTTTGTCCGAGTAGACTTAGAGCTCACTTCATCCGCGTTCGACCCGAGGGTTGTCCTTCGGCTTTTCCGTTTTGTTCTAGTAGATTGAGAGCTCACTTCTTCCGCATCCGACCCAAAGGTCGTTCTTCAGATTTTTTGTTTTGTCAAAGTAGAATGGGAGCTCACTTCTTTGGCGTCCGACCCAAGGGTTGTTCTTTAGATTTTTTGTTTTGTCTGAGTAAACTGAGAGCTCACTTCATCAGTGTAGTGTCGATGTAAGTGTGGTTTGGTAGGCTCTCCCATGATTGCTTTTCCCTTATCGGCCTTGGTTCCCATGAAGGGGTTGTCAACCTGTAAGTCGTATGGAGCCAATAGTATCTGACTCTGTAGAGTCCGACAAATAGGGGAGGGGAATTGGAGATTTCCTCCTATGGTCTCTAGGAGCTTCTGGAGATGATAGTTTGCTTCCCGTAACAATCGTTCCGAGAGGCCCAGGGTCATTTGCATTTCGGGTAAATGTGGAGTTTGGATGGCTTGTGTGGTATCAAGGTTTTTTAATCCAGATGTTTGGGAGGTTTCGACGGTCTGGTTAGCCGTAAAACCTATCTGATCCCTATCGGTTTGAACTGGTGGATTCATGGGCTTAATTTGTCAAGATATCCTCAGAGTTAAGTAATAGCCCCCTCATTCTAGCGTCAATAGTTTACACTTAAAACTGGTAACAATATTCAAATCGCCACATAGGTCGTTTGATTAGTTGGGTATAAGTGTGTTTTGGTCTTAGATGTATGTTTCGGACTGCTCAAGCAGTTCGGGTGGTTTCGGGCCGACTCTTATGCCTGAAACAAAAAGGGAACAATGGCATTAGCAGAGATTCGATAGCTGGTCGGCTTTGGCTCTCCGATGCCTAAGTCAATACCAAATCTGGAAGATACAAATCTAGAGAAAAGGTGAGATTTGAAATGTGATACGAATTATCTATATGACATGAGGTTGGATCTCATATTTATACTAGAGGAGATGTGTCCGAGTGTCTATACTTGAGTGTTTCGGTTGATGTTAGAAACCTAGTTGTGTGGCGAAAGCCTAGTTAACACTTTCTTTTTGGGTTGGTCGAATGCCTAGCTGACACGTATTCGTCTTGATGTTGCTGCACCGTTGGTTGACTGACACGTAAGCCAACTTGGTAGGTTGAGTGTTGTCGGACCGAATATTGGCCCTTCGAAACCTGAGCCATGGTCTTCATTCATTGTATGGCTTTTAGGAAATGTGATTCTCGATGAAACCGTTTGTCAAGTGGATGTTCTTCGGACCGTCTTGCTTCTTGGCACCGAACTGGTATTTAGGCTTCGACCAGGTCGGACTCTTCGGTTTCGGCTTAGGTCGGACCCTTCGATTTAGTCTTAGGTCTGACTTTGAGATTTCGGTCGAATACAAGGTCTGGTCGACTTTACGATATGGGATGAGATGGTCTTTTCTAGGTTATTATGCATGAGACATATTTTATTACTGTAATGGTCATGTGGCAGCTGACCCATATTTTAGGCATAACAAATATAGTGGTCGATGAACTCATAACCAGTGCTGTAAAAATGGACTGGCCTGGACTGGCCCATTAGGCACGGTCTGGCCAGTCCATTTTCGGAAACGGGCCGGGCTGGGCCCGGCACAGGACTCTGTGCTTACCGAAACAGCCCCAGCCCCAGCCCCATCCCATTTTCGAAGAAAAAATAACATTCACAACTGATCAGGGTTTGTACTGCTATACTATGATGCCCTTTGGACTGAAAAATGCAGGAGCAACTTATCAGAGGTTGGTCAACAAAATCTTTTCACGGTAAATAAGAAGGAACGTGGAAGTATACATTGATGACATGCTAACTAAGAGCATCACAGCAGACAAGCATACTTCAGATCTGCGGGAGACATTTGATGTCTTGAGGAGATACCAAATGAAGCTAAATCCGAACAAGTGTTTATTCGGGGTTCCTTCAGAAAGATTCCTGGGATTTCAAGTCCATCAAAGAGGAATCGAAGTCAACCCCGAGAAAATCCAAGCCCTATAGAAAATGACTTCACAAAGGACACTCAAAGAAGTACAGCGCCTAATAGGATGTCTGGCTTCCTTAGGAAGATTCATCTCAAAAGCCACAGACAGATGTGCACCCTTTTTCAAAATAATTAGAATAGGGAAAGGACTTGAATGGAATGAAGAGTGCGAGCATGCATTCTTAAAAATTAAAGAGTATTTAGGACATGCTCCCATTCTTTCAAAACCTCAGATGGGAGAGACACTCCAATTGTACTTGTCAATTACAGAACTGACAGCAAGCTCAATTCTAGTCAGAACAGAAGATGGAGTACAAAAGTCAGTGTACTACACCAGCAAGGCACTTCTACCGGCTGAGACCAGATATTCACTGGCAGAAAAGATTGCATTGGCACTAGTCTCAGCAGCAAGAAAGCTACAGCCATACTTCTAGGCTCTCACAATCCAGGTTCTCACTGATTGCCCGTTGAAGCAGATTTTACAGAAGCCTGAGATTTCAGAGAGATTAACCAAATGGGAAATCGAGCTAAGTAAATTTGATATCCACTACATCCCCATAACATCTCTCAAAGGGCAAGCAGTGGTAGATTTCATAGCAGAATTCACATAACCGAACCTGGAAGCAAAAAAGATATTGGGTAAAAATTTCCCATGGAAGCTGTATATTGATGGCTCTTCAAACACTCATGGCAGTGGGCAGGGATCGTAGTATGCACCCCCAAAAGAGATGACGTCGAATGTGCCATGAGGTTTGACTTCAAGGCAACCAATAATCAAGCCGAGTACGAGACGCTACTAGCTGGACTCAGAGTCTGTATAGCTCTCGGGGCAGATGAGGTTGAGATATTCAGTAATTCACAGGTAGTTGTCAACCAAATCCTGGACGAGTACCAAGCCAAGGATGAAGGCATGATAATCTACAGTGATATTGCGAAACAGCTCCTCCTGAAATTTAAAGAAGATAAGATTACCCAGATCTCCAGTGAGGAGAATGAAAAGGCAGACGCATTGTCCAAGCTAGCGTCAGCAACAACCACAATCAGGCCAAAGACCATTACGGTTGCACATCTCCTTAAACCAAGCACAACTTAACCAAGAAACTTGGAAATTTTAGAAATCCGAGCTCTGCCAGACGGTTGGATGACTCAGCTAAAAAGGTTCCTAGAAGAAGGCATGCTTCCGGAAGATCCCTTATAAGCAAAACGCATCAGGTATAGATCAACCAGATATACGTTAGTTGGAGGAGAACTATATAGAAGGGGGTATTCCCGAACACTCCAAAGATGTGTATCAGAGGAAGATGTATATCGGATATTACAGGAAATCCATGGAGGAGTTTGTGAAAACCAGACTGGGGGTAAAAGTTTGGCACACAAGGTACTCAGGCAAGGCTATTATTGGCCTACTCTATTCTCAGATGCACAGCAGTGTTCAGAAAGTTGCAATACTTGCCAAAGGATTGCTAATGACATCCGATAGCCCCTTTAGCAACTCAGAAACCTCACGTCCCCATGGACATTTGCCATGTGGGGTTTGGATCTAATCGACCCAATGCCAGCCAGGACAGGGGGTGGAGCAAAGTATGCAATAATAGTCGTTGACTATTTCATGAAGTAGGTATAAGCTGAAGCATTAGTGCACATCACAGAAGCAAACATCACAAATTTCGTGAAAAAGAATATACTTTATAGGTTTGGAACACTATAATCACAAACAATGCCACCCAGTTCGATAACTTGAAATTCAGACAGTTGTGCAAAGAATACCAGATTGTCAATTACTATGCCATACCTGCCCACCCTCAGACAAATGGGCAGGTGGAAGCAGTGAACAAAGTCATCAAGCACACAATAAAGCAAAGCTAGATGCCAAGAAAAGAAGTTGGGTTGAAAAGCTTCCCGAAGTGTTATGGGCGTTTCGGACAACAACGAGAACTTCAACAAGATAAACTCCACTTTAGCGTTTGGAACAGAAGTTTTTATTCCTATAGAAACGTCATATACGTCACCCCGGGTCAGGCTATACGATAAAGAGCAGAACATTGATATGCTATTACAAAGTCTAGATGAGCTAGAAGAAAAAAGGGAGAGATACCTAATACGAAATAAGGCATATCAGCAAAGGGTAGCTCGCCACTACAACTCTTACGTTCGGGTCAGAAAATTCCAGCTAGGAGACCTGGTACTCAGAAAGGTGTCATTGAACACAAAAAATAAAGATGCAGGTTCCTTGGCTGACAAGTGGGAAGGCCAGTACAAAATCAAAGGAATAGCTGGCCATGAGGCATATTGGATTGCACGACCTAATGGAGGGGTTGTACCCCGACCATGCAATGCCCAATATCTGAAGATTTTCTATCCTTAAAATTGTTTTTTGTTCTTTTTTCTAGTTAGGACAATTTTAGTTAAGATAAATATTAGTTGAAATTTATAACTTTATTGATTTTACAGTTATAAATAAAAAATCTGACTTTGGATTTTCAAAAGAAAAGCATCAAGCTCGGGATTTCCAAAAGAAAGCATATGATAATAAGAACATATGGAAGACAAGCATGATAATAAGAACATGCAAGATAATAAGAACATGCAAATAGAATTCTCAGGACCATTAAATCCTGAATGGGCGGAGAAGCTCGAAGGAGCATGCTAGCCGAGCAAGGTCAAAATGACTTTCACAAAAAGGCAAACCCGATGCACCAGCTCGGGACGCTATCGGGAAAAATTTCGGTGAAATACGTAGCTATATTAAGAAATTCAAAAAGCTTAAAGATTAGGCAAACCCTTGCACATAAAAACTGGGGAGACGTCCTTGGTAATGTGTAAGGACTCGAACGTATGATCATGGTGAGCCTTGATGTAATGTTCGGGTAGCAATCGAGTATGAAACACAAGTATAAACTTACCTGTTTTAAGATGACTCGGTTAATAATAAAGAGTCAGTTTAATAAGATAGTTGGCAATTAAAGTTATTTGGGTAACTACCAGTTTAATAAGATACTTGGTTAAGTTACCCGAACATCGAAGAGCCAGTTTAATAAGATACTTGACGATTAAAGTTATTTGGGTAACTACCAGTTTAATAAGATACTTGGTTAAATTACCTGAACATCAAAGAGCCAGTTTAATAAGATACTTGGCAATTAAAGTTATTTGGGTAACTATCAGTTTAATAAGATACTTGGTTAAGTTACCCGAACAAGCCAGTTTAATAAGATAATTGGCGATTAAAGTTATTTGGGTAACTACCAGTTTAATAAGATAGTTGGTTAAGTTACCCGAACATCGAAGAGTCAGTTTAATAAGATACTTGGCAATTAAAGTTATTTGGGTAACTACCAGTTTAATAAGATACTTGGTTAAACTATTCGAACATGCCAGTTTAATGAAGTACTAGGCAACAATCAAGAAGTTAAGTGATCAAAGAAAATCAATCATTTAGAAAAACTTGGAATTTTATTGATTTAGAGAATGGTTACAAATTCCTTACAATAAAGAATCAAAGATTTCTACAATTCTACAAAAATTAAGGTTGTGAGGATTTCAAGCCCTTGCCAATACTCGGGTCTGGCACCATTTCGTATTCGCGGAGCAGACTTTCGTTAGAAGGCCAAGCAATTGTGTCGACTGAGTCATCCATCCATTGACTGTAATCCTCTCCTGGGATCGGTCCGACATCAGGCTCTACACTCTTCACGACAGACTCTTGACTGGCATAGAAGGTTGAGAGGGAGTAAGGGTGGACATGGTTCGATTCGATTTGATTTTAGGTCAAACCCAATTGAACCTAAAATATTTCGATTCATCCAAAATTGAACCGGTTTAAACCTAATAAGAAGTGGAAACCGAATTGAATTGAACCTATTTTAATCGATTCGATTCGATTTGGTTTTGGGCCTAATGGGCCAGCTAGTTTAATGGGTTTTTTGAATTTTTTTCAACATTAATGGGTTGTTGGATACTAATTTTGGACATTAGAATAGCCAAAAAAACCCAAATCAAACCTAACTTAAAAATATATATAAAAAAATTAATCAGTTAAAAACATATTACCCTTAAATATATTAAATATATTAGGTTTTTGTTTTTTTACTTATATACTCGGTTTATTTGGTTCAATCCGATTTTAATAAAATCAAACCGGTTTGAACCGAATAAAAATTTGATTTTCAAGTTTTAAACCGAATTACCCTTACTAATCGAATCGAATACTTTTTTTTCAGTTCGATTTAGTTCGAATCGGTTCGAATCGCAACTTAATGCCCACCCCTAAGAGGGAGTGGTCGGACGAAATCTCTAAATGCATAGGATGGGGCTCATTGCCTCGGCTAAGGCAGTAAGCTCTCCATTCCTTCATCTGAGTTCGAAGAGACTCTAAGGACCGATCCACATGATGTTTAATTGACAGCTCCCAATTGGCTCGGGCCTTCTCATTTGCCCGATTCTTGACTTTAAGGAATTCACCAGCTGAAACCAGCCCTCGTTGAAACTCCCGAAGGAGAAAAGCATCGTAGGCAGGGGATCTCTTGAAACGATCTACCCCTTGTACTTCAAGTTCCAGCCTGGCCTCTCGGGATAAGGATTCGACTGTCAATGCTTGACGCTCTAGATCATCAATTTTTCGCTTATACACCGACTTAGACTGCTCCGCTTCCTGCTCGGCCTTAAGCATAGATTCCTGGGCAGATGACAATAAGTTCTGAAGTGATATTGCTTTCTCTTCTACCGAATAAGCTCTTTCCTCGACCTCCATTTGCTTTGCCAGACAGTGGTCGGTAAAAATTTATGCAGAACCAACCTCCTGTTGGTAAGCCGTTTCGACCCGAGCTCGGCTATCCTCACTTTCCTTTAGCTGAGCCTCCAAACGCCTTAATCGATCAGTTTGATGCTGCTGCGTCTAAATTAGCTCAGCGAATTCGGCCACCATATGTAAAAGAATACCATTAGAAATCTGGCAAACAAGCAAAAAATTAATGGAGTTGGGGGTAGATTACATAAGATGCGCCATTAAAAACATTTTGAAGACGTTCGGTCAGGGAGCCATCCTGAAAACTGCTCTAACGGTCTTCCCCAATGAAAGCCAGACCAGATTATATCTCCCACAGCATATCCTGGGGAGAAGGATGTGAAGGAACCCCCGAGGGTTCAGCCTCTATATTTTCAACCTCGGGGGGGGGGGGGGGGGGGGGGGGGGGGGGGGGGGAGGGGGAACCCATGTTTGGCTGCGAAGCCCCCACATCCTCCGATACTCCAACATCAGCACTCGGGTAAGCCTCAGCCACAATATCTTCATCGCTGGAGTCGATGAAAGTGACCACCTGAGGAGCCTTAAGAGGACGAGTTGGAGAGCTCATTGCCTTCTATTTCTCACCCCGAGAATGGTGTAAACTGAGACCAGTTGTGGGATCCTCCAGAGTATCATCCCGGAAGGCTTTAAAAAATTCGGGACCTATAGGTTCCTGTCCCATGGAAGAATTACCTCCCTCACCGGCGTCAGTCTGCTAGGCAGGCTCCTCACCGACATCTTCACTTTTCCTTTGTCGATCGACAAGCAGTTGAATATCGGTCGGGCCACTCGGACCGCTAGTCTCCCCAACCGTTAGTTGAAAAATGCCCTCAAGGACATCTTCGGGAATCTGCTCCACAGCGGCTTCAATCTCTTCATTAGACTCAGGTGGGGCGATGCCTTCGTCACCTTTATGAGAAGTCTCTTTTTGACTCGCCTGAATAATTGACTTCACTTGGTGAGCCTGAAGATCGCAGACGACGTCCGTATCAAACACTAGAAGAAAAAAGGAACCACGTCAGAATGCAAAACAAAAAATATATATCGAAAGGAAAAGGTTGCAAAAATCACTTACATCGCCTAAGTTGGCCCGAAATCTTTTTGAAGAAGCCGAACTCAATCATTTTCGACTCAACGAAGAGATAAGTCTTGCTCATTTTCTCCAAAATACGAACCGCTGCCCGAGTAAGTCTGGTCAGCTCCGTATCACTATACTCAATTTTCTTCTTGTTTCAAAACTCGGGAGAACAGAAGAAACGGGGGACTTTCAACACCGTTCGAGTACCCCCAGCCGAAACGGTAACCTCAAGCTCGAGACTCCCTCCGGTAAAAAACCAATTGTTCTTCCAAAACTTGTTGGATGTAGGGAATCCTCATAAAAAACCGGGGTCATCAGAGGTATCAGCTCCCCGAATCACTTTTGTCCCCTTAGGGACCCAGCAATCCGGTGAATTAGACATAAGGAAGTAGGTCCCTGACTTGCCCACTTGCCTCAGTGTAAAAAAATGCCTGATTTCATTCAAGGATGGTGGCGATAAGTTCATCCGGCTGTACATGTTCCACATGCACATCAAAATTTTGTAGCTGTTTGGGGCAAGCTGAGTCGGAGCAATCCCTGCTTCAGCCAAAAACCAGGCAATGAATGGCTGGAAGGGAAGAGTGACGCCGCAGCAAAGCATGGATCCGTAGATCGCCACCATACCCGGGGGAGGATTCCATGCAGCTCTATCACCCGCTGGAATCAGAGTGACCGAGTTGGGCAGATCGAATCTGGAGCGATACTTTCCTATCTCATCAGCCCCGACCACATTCGGCTCCGAGTCATACCCACTCGAGCGGTCAGCAGAGAAAGAAACACGAGACACCCTGAACTTCTCTTCAACATCATTTTCGTTGACAATCTGCTCCATGATCAAAATATTGCCCGAGTTGTGCTTGCGGACTTCACTTCTACTTTGATGTTTTCCCATCCTTCGAAGAAGTTCCCTGTGGTCAAAAATATCAAAATCAGAACTAGATGAAGAACTCCATATAGGGCTAAAAGTGACGTCAGGATGAAACCCCGAAACATCAACTTCTAAAAATGGAGGTTCATCTACAGGGATTTCCCCCAGTAATCTTCTAATACAAGAAACTAATTGGAAATCCCCACGTTCTAATGCATTAAGAGCGACATAAAAAAGACGATGACGGGAAGATGGCTTCATTAAAACTAACCTTGAATTAAGTTTGATGCAAGATCTTCAATGGAGAATCGTGAACTTCTGTGTAAAGAAATATGGGTTTAAAGAAATTTCTGCTGAAAATCGTAGAGAAAAAACCAACAATGTCTCTCAGCAAAGAATTTAAAGAAATAATAACACGAAACCCTAGGTTTTCAAGGCGGGAAATAACGATGACGAGGTTTGATGACGTAGGCGGCGCATGGGAAGACGCATATGTCGTTTCTCATAAATAATCTCGAAAAATGAAGAGGTAAAATACACGTGTCAAAACAAGAACTAGACTCAGCCGTCAGAACTTTAAAGCATCACCGTCATTAAAGATCACGCGTGGGGGGCGAATCGAATTTGCAGGGTCACCATTAAGACACGCCATCATGACAAGACGTCAACCCATAAACTAAAGGGATATTGAAAATTAATTAAAATACTTTTGCCAGAAGAAACCTTGTCCAGCAAAAATATTTTAAGGGGGTATTGTCGTATGTGAATTTTACTAGATGTACATGTCATTGACAGAGAGGATAAAAGTGTCAGGTGGACATCCAAATAGGCACTCAGGAAACGTCCAACAAGGCATCATTGAAGAGAAGAGGCCCGAGTAGACAGGTATTAAAACAAGACCTGCATCAATTAAACATACTTGGGGCAAGCAGAATGCATTTTCTACTCGGGATCCGGAGACATCACTCGGGACCAACACGCATCATATCCTACTCGGGATAAACATGACAACCGAGTAAGAAGCTTAGCGAGTAGTTCACAAGTTGAGTCACGCAAGGATCCTTATCAAAGAACGACTCTAAAGAAGAAAGAGAAGGTCAAGCATAAAGGGTTCCTTATCCGAGAACACCTCTATTTCCTCAAAAAGACTACGCTCTTATAAAGAAATAAGTCATAATCAGACTACATTACTAAAGTCCCATTCGATCTCAATACAAGTCTCCAAAACAGGAAAAAAGACAAATCTAATTCAAACAAGAAACCAAATCACAATTAAATACAGAGATCTTTTATTACTTGTATAAAGCAGATTAGGGCTCTATACACATATAAATAGACTCATACTCTCGCTGAAAAAAATATATAGAAAAGAGAGCATACACAGAAATAATAGCAAAATTCAGAGAGAAAAAAGAGAGATCGAGAGCTTGTAATATTCAAGAATTCATAGTGGATTTTGGCTAGGTTGATCATTCAACCACCCGTGGACGTTTCTCCGGTCATCGGAGTTTTACCATGTAAAAAACTCGTGTCTTGTTTACTTTCTCCTTCTCTCTCTTCGAAATCTCAGCCGAAATCCAATCATTGTTGGCTTTTCTGATACAATCCAGAAATCAACGTCAACAGATAGAGAGAGTGAATAGAAAATGAAATGGATGAAAGTATTTATAGAAAAATTTGATTTGGGGGTCAAAATATAATTCGCAAGATTTGAAGGGGTGTTTTTGTAATTTGTTTAGCCTGAGGGATTTTTTATTTTTTTTTAAAGTAACCGGTTGATGTACCGGACCGGCTTGCCGGTCCAGGGGCCTAGCACGCCGGCCCGCAGGACCGTGTACCCCCTGCTCGGCACGCGGCCTGCAACGGACCGGGCCTCGGCCGGGTCCGCTTCCTTCACGAGCCGTGCTTGGCACTGCCCGTTCTATTGGTGGACCGACCGGACCGGCCTGTCTTGGGCCGGTCCATTATTACACCACTACTCATAACTTATAAAACAAGTTATAATTGAAAAAAAGAATATGCTCAGATGACTTGACAAGTACTTTCATTAAGGATTTAATTAGTTTCAACCAGAGTAAAATTGACAAAAGATTTGAAAACAAAAAACGCGAAACTTAATAAATTAATCGAGATCAGAATCACCATTGGATGACTTTAGAATCCTGCACCTTAATTAAAAACACATTTTGAAAGCCATTAATTCCCCAGTTAATAAGTTGGTGTCGATGGAAATTGTAAGAACTCTTTTATTCTATAGTCCAATAATTTAAAAGAGATTGACTTACTACAATGTCTCTCATACAGTCATACCTACATCATAATCATGAGATTATGAGTTCGAATTTCCTCAAACTCTAAATTATTCTAATATTTAGAAGAAAAAAAAATATGTGTTACAAGTTACAACCGTAAAGCATAAAAAAGAAAAAAAAAAGAAACTGCTAAGTGAGCATAATAAAAGCAACAAAACTTTGACTTGGAGTTAGTCAAAACAATTAAAAGAACTACTCACATGCTGTGAGCTTGCAACATCATATTACAATTGGAAGTAGTGAAATTGAATTCTCAATTAATTTCTGGCTGTAAATGAATTAAGCACCTATGGTTTATTTCTCAAATTTTGTAAGATTGGCGCAATCTTGTAAGAACAACATAGTTATAAAACCTCCTTGTCCGAAAGAACAACAACAAAGCAATAAGAGAACCACATAGAGCAAAAAATGCCAAAATTATAAAAGATAACATAAAGCAGTGAGTACCAGAACATGAATTATTTTTATCACCACCGCTACTAGCTGCCGCCTTGTCGTAAATATACCCGAAGACTCTAACAGAGAATATGTAAGATCCAATCGGACTTGCTATGCTAATGGTGTTGAATACAGTTCCCAAGTGTGTAACACCAAATATTTCAGAAATAATGGTGGTCAATAATGGCCACTGTGAACCCCAACAAGCACCTACTAAAATCATACCCACATACAAGTTTTTAGGAAAACCTGAAGCAATTACTATGTAGCCAACAGATAATGCTGCTTGAGTGATGGCAATGAACAATGGCCTCGCCAAGCCTCTTCTTTGCAGGAACATATCTGACACATAACCTACCATGAAACGGCCAAGAAAATTCCATATGCACAACAAAGAGACTAGAGAATTTATTTCAGTGCTTGTGTAACCAAGAGACACTCCTACTTGATTGATATTATCTATTGTTGCCACACCTGTACCCAATCCGCATATCATGGCAATAAACAGCAACCAGAAGTTTTCAGTGCATATTGCTTGCTGAAGATTCATGTCTTTCTGCAATATTAGAATGTCATCAAAAGTACTGTCATGATCATTTTCTTGACATGTATCGACAGGCAGCTCATGATCATGATATTCCATGGGATCATGTACTACACTTGTAGAGATCTTCTTAAGGGATATGATTGGCTTAGTGGAAAATGTTTGTAATAATAATAATCTCTCTGTATCCTCCATCTGGGCTTTGAATGCAATTCCAAGAGGTGTGGGGATGAGTAGAAGCAGCAGAAATATGAATGTCACGATTCGTACCCATGATACCATAGTGACCATGAAAATGTTCTCTGAAATTATAAGAATCATGAAATAGGCAACCATTATCAAAGCCGCTACAGACAAAGCATTCAAGTGTTTCTTGTCATCTTCAGAGTTGATATCATGAATTCTTACGAAATACATTAGCAAAAGAGACACAGATGGTGTAAACACTGCTAGAAACAGAAGGTAATTGCTCGGGTTGCCTTCGAATAATGTGCCGTAAACTTGTATTAGTATTGCTCCACTTAGACCCAAATAGCCCTAATTAACCAAGTAAACACAAATTATGTATATCATACTTCAACTAAGATGCGTTTACTAATCAATCAGTTTTCATTAACTAGAGGTGTTCATAGACACAAAACATATATATTTCATGAAGTTACCTCCAACATGCCAACAATGGTACCAACATGAGCAGGGAAGTTCCTGACGCCAGTGACAAGACCTGCCGTGATAGAAAACGCATGCGATTGAGCTGCCGTGAACATAAACAAGCACATCAGCGCCACCGGCGGCCTGTGAATCAACCCGACAACAGACGCCCACATAAAGAAATACCCCACGAAGGAAAGGATAGCACCAGTCATGAGGACCACCCACGGCCCACAAAAACAACGGATACGGCTAGCAGCATTGCTGCGGTGGCGATCGAGCGTGACGAAGGAGTAGAGGAGGCCAGCGAGAACGCCAGTGCAGCCACCGATTTCCTTGACGACTGCAACAGTGGAAAGCTTGGATTGGTCGTAGTTTTGAGTGGACTTGAGGATGGCAGAGTAGATACTGAAGGTGTAGGCTCCACCAACGCTACACTGGATCCATATGGTGGCAACAGTAGCTATCCATTTTGAGTTGATCAACCTCTCCATCGATCTCTCAAAAACTCATTTGCCTCTGAAACTTGATCGGCCCATGCATGTGCTTCTCTCCATAAATTTACTTTGTATATATCGGTTCTCTCAAAGTTTAATGTCAATTAATGAGATTGTGTTATTCAAAAACTAATCTTGATTTTGGACCGGGTCTTAAAGTTGGCTTTGTGGTCTGACCCGCTAATTCTACTATATTAGTGTAGTGGTATAAACATCACACCTATAAATCGAATTGATGGATTCAAGTCTTTCTCATTTTCAAAGATTTAAACCACAATTTACGTAATACTTAAAAGAAAAAGATAGTAGTTATTTATTAGAAGTCTGTTTTTTATCTTATTAAGTTTGATAGCTTTTTCTTTTCTTTCCAGTATCAATAAATTTATATATATATATGAAATCAAACAAAGGATATGCAGCAGAAATTTACGGGAAGACCCTGGAATGCGGGAGCATAGTACCCACTTGTTGAATTGAATGGGAAAAAACAATTGTTAATTGAAGTCTACAAATATGGCCACCAGAAGAATCTTAATAAATTCAATGACATTGGAATTTGAATAGAAATCTTCATATAATTATGAAATTTAATTAAATTAATTAATATTTGTTCATGGACTTGTAAGCTAATGAGATCTGAGGATTTTTAGAAAAGTCTCTCTTCTACTACTTAACTTGATTTATTAAGGCTTGGATTTAGAAGCAGTTTTTTTTTTCCTTCATTTTAGGGTTAATAGTACCGATTGCCCCTATACTTATAGCACAGTTACATAGTGTTCCCTGAAAAAATTTCTTGGCACTTAACCCTTTAAACTTCCATAAATTTACAAAAATTGACAGTAGTGAAACGGACGTTAATGGTAAATTACACTTATATACCCTGAATATATGAATAATTGCATTAAAGCTGGAAAAATATAATAATATCATATAAATACCCTTTGACATGTTTGACTAATATCCAAAAAAATCAAAATAAAAATATATATATAACATTAATTATTTTAAAAATAATAATAAATAATAATAATAATAAACTTTGAAAATAATAATATTAATAATATTAATGAACTTTTAAAAATAAAAATTATAATATATTAACAATAACAATAAAGAAAAATTAAATTATAAA
Source organism: Dipteronia dyeriana (assembly GCA_032871835.1). Classification (NCBI taxonomy): domain Eukaryota; kingdom Viridiplantae; phylum Streptophyta; class Magnoliopsida; order Sapindales; family Sapindaceae; genus Dipteronia; species Dipteronia dyeriana. Next base: position 77,307,569 of record CM065295.1, read on the forward strand.
TATATGGAACTTAGATTTCTAAATTTCAATTAAACAATTAAACTACCCATAATTCCAATTAAACAAAAATGAATTAAACTATCAATATTTTTAATTTATTTTTCTTTATTAGTATTGTAAATATATTATAATATATACAACCCATATTTTCAAATTCCAATTAAATAATTAAACAATTAAACAATCCATATTTCTAATTAAACAAAAATTAATTAAACTACCTATATTTTTTTTAAAATGAATGGTGGAGCTGATGAGTGATGATTTTTTATGGGTTGGTGGTGGTTTGCGTCGGGATTTGGTTGTTGCAAGAAGAGAATAAATATGGTTTGGAATAAATATGATTTTTTTATTGTTGTGTTTGGTTTATATTGTTTTGGGTTGGATTGTATTATTGTTGTGTTTTGTGATGTATTGTATTAGATTGTAATAAATTTTATATTATTAAAACTAATATTGATTAATTTATGTGACATATATATATATATATATATATATATATATATATATATATATATTCATCCAGATCTCTCACATTTCTCTCCTCTCACCGTCGCCTCTCTTTCTCTCCTCTCACCACCGCCGCACCAGCCTTAGTCTTCGTCTCCTTCCGTCGTCGCGGCCTTTGTCTTCCTCTCCTTTCACCGCAGCGACCTTCGTCTTTTCTCTCTCTCTTCCTCTCTTCTGATGTGTGTGGACTGAAATGGGTTGGGTGTGGTTTGGTGGTGGTTTTTGTGTGGATTTGATGGTGATTTAAGTGGATTTGGTGGTGGTTTGGGCGGTGATTTGGTTTGGGTGTGGATATTATGGCGATGGTGTTGGTTTGGGCGGTGATTTGGTTTGGACGGTTATCTGGGCTTGGGTGGATGTGGTGGTGGTTTGGGCGTGGATTGGTTTGGGCGGTGATTTGGTTTGGGTGTGGATGTGGTGGCGATGGTGTTGGTTTGGACGGTGGTTTGGGCGTGGATGTTTCTGGTTTTTGGAAAAAAATGAATAAACAATTTGTTTTTTATTTAATATTTAGGTTTTTATAATATAATTTTCAAAATTTATTAACATTATTAATTTTATTATTTTATTTTTGGGCATTAATCAAACTGGTCAAAGGGTGTTTGTGTGATATTGTTATATTTTTCCACTTTTAATGCAATTATTCATATATCCAGGGTATATAAGTATAATTTGTCACTGACGTCCGTTTCACTTCTGTCAATTTTTATAAATTTATGGAAGTTCAGAGGGTTAAGTGCCAAGAAAAAAAATCAGGGGGCACTATACAACTGCGCTATAAGTATAGGGGGCATCGGTGCTATTAACCCTTCATTTTAACACTAAGGCTCCGTTTGGTGCGCAGGATTAGATTGGACTATTTCATGAGATTGGATTGGATTGAGATGAGACTGAGATTAGATGAGATTGGACTAGACTGAATTGGACTAAATTAATATTATACTGTGTTTGGAGAAACATAAGACTGAACTGAATTAATACTATGTTTTGTTTGGTGAAAACTAGGATTAGACTAAATATAATAATATTTTTAATTTGATAATATTTTAAATTTGAAAAATGAAATATTAAAATATGTATTTGAAGAGTAAATATTTTAATTTATATATTATTAAAGTAACAATATCCAAAAGTATTTTTAATATATATATATATATATATTATTTTTAACTAAATTATTTTTAACTATAATAATTTCAAAGATATCAACAACATTGAAGGTGAAAATGTTTTGCCTAAATGGGTGGAGACCACAGTAAAATAGTCCTGAGATTAATAAAGATGGGTGGGGAGGTGGGTTTATTTAATCCCACAAACATGGGATTATTTTGCTTTTCGGACTATTTGTCATGTCTTTCAAACGTGCACCAAACACTAAATTGGGACTAAAATTATCCAATCTGGTGTGCCAAACAGGGCCTAAGGGTGTGTTTGTTGGCCATGATTGGATTAGGATTGGACTATTTTTAATCCAATCTTATGTTTAGTGAGTTCAAGTCTTCATGACTATTTTTAGTCCATACTTAAATTTATCTCATCATAGGAGGATAAAATAATCCCCTCGAAATCGGTGGGACTATTTTACCCCCTTCAATATTTACTGTTCTTCTTCTTCCATCAGTTAAATCAAAACCAAAAAACCAATTAAAGATCCAAACATACCTCATCGATCTTCAATCTGTTTTAAAAAAAAAACAATCAATTTTTTCGAAACCCATTAAATCAAACAAACTGATAAAACTCAGGAAATCAAACAAACCAAAAAAAAAAACAAGAAAATGAAACAAACATAGAAAATCAAATAAACCCACCCAATCATCCAAACACAATCAAACTCATAAAATCATTCAAACACATTCAAACCAAGAAAATCATCAAAATCTAGAAAATCAAACCAAAATCGGGATCACAAAAAGCAATTACAATAGACCACCATTGTTATCTTTATCACCACAAATTTTTTTAATAAAAAAAAAAAAAGATTCAGTCCCACCAAATCCATCTGTATCAAAAATAAAAAAAGAAGAGAGATAGAGAAGGTGAACAAGAGAGAGAGAGAGAGAGAGAGAGAGAGAACCGCTCTCCTCATGGAGGAGAAAGACTCGCCGGCGGTTGGATCATCATAGAGACGAGGAGAGAAAATAGAGAGAGTGATGAGAGAGTTTGAGAAAGAAAAGAAAATTGTTTGGGAAAAGAAAGAGTCTGAGAAAGGTAAGAATGAAACAGTTTTTAGGTTTTTATCTAATAAATATGGTTTAATTTTTTTAATTGATTAAAATGATTTTATTTATTTAGTATAATTCAATTATTTTTTATCCAATCCTATCACATACCAAACATATGATTGAACTATTTTTAGTCCAATTCCAGGTTGCACCAAACACGGAAAATACTATAATCAATTCAATCTAATCCAATCCAATCCAATCCAATTCAATCCTATCTCATATCTTAAAAATAGTCCAATCCTATCTCGCGTATCAAACGTACCCTAAATGTACCAAGATTGAATCAATTAAGTCGTCTGGATTAAATTAATTAAATTATTTTTATTTGTTTTTTAATTAGTTAAACAACTTAATTAATTAAGGATAATGATAGACATCCAACCCTTTTATTCATCATTACATCCAACTTGATGTGGCAGATTACATGGTACATCATTGTCAGCTGTCACATCATCGTCAGCTCCCACATCATCATATTGTTACATTATCACACATTTTATTTTTTTCCTAAATCCTAATTTTTAATTCCATTCAATTTGTTCCTCTTATGATGTAACAATATGATGATGTAACAGCTGACAAAGATATGTCATGTAAACTGCCACATCAAATCAAAAGATAGATAAAATGGTTGGATGTTAATCATTATCCATTAGCTAAACAACTTATATATATATATATATACACGGTCATTTTCCTATCAGTGCGTACTGATAGAATTATATAAGAACATTGAATGTGAGCCACTAATTTATAAAAATACTTTGACAAATGCATACATACAAAATCAAAGTATGTAAAATGAGTAGCTCACATTCAATGTCTTTATATAATTTCATCAATGCGCACTATATAGAAAAAAGTAAAAAATCTCCTTCTTTAATTCCAAATCACTATATTACATTTAAAATATTTAAAAGAAAATATTTTAAAATTTATCCTAATTTTGTAGTATACAAATTTATTTATTTCAATATATTGCATAAACTTTTTAAGAAAAAGATTGGCTTGATTACTCTTGCTGCATTGAGATTATGAGCTACCGCGAAACTTCAATTTTTTCTTTAAAAACAAAAACAAACAAATTAACACTATGTTCGAAGTGAGAAAAAAAATTGTCATTCAGGTTTTAAGTTTCTGTTGCTATATTCAATCTTCAATAAAATTTACGATAGTACAAGGAAAAAAAAAACAGCAATTTAGTCAACCATTAAAAGAACATCTTACGTGGTATGAGCTTGCAACATCATATTACAAGTGGAAGAAAGGAAATTGAATTCTCAATTAATTTCTGCCCATAAATGAAAAGCTCCTTTGGTTATTTCTCAAATTTTGCAAGATTGGGGTAATCTTGTGATAACTCCCATTTATACACTCGGTGTAGCCTCTATATCCTATCAATTGCACTTGTTCCGAGTAAAAGTCGAGTATTTAATGGTGTAATAAGCTTGTGCAGGTTCCTTTAGCAATCCCAGGGTAATATTACGAAACTGAGAAAAGTTGGGGCCAAAAGCAGAAGAAGTGGAGATTTAAAGGTGAAGGTTGGCAATGGTGAAGTGACACTCGACCAATGCCAGTCGCCAACGTAAAATATCAATGGTGTGGCGCTGGTGAAGCGCCACTCGACCAGCGCAACTGTCCAACTCAGTAGAACTGTGCCTCACTTCTAAACATATAAATACCCCTTCTTGAGCTCTTCTTGGCACCTCTTGCACAAACCTTGAACTCCAACTCCTCCCATTTAAATCCAAAACCTCCAAGACACCACCTTTCACTCAAATCCTTCACCTTTCACCCAAATCTTTCACCAAATCACTTCATCAAACCTCTAATCCATCATCCAAACTTCAAATCCACTCTACCAAACACTAAATACCCAACCTTCCTACCATTTCCCACCATAAAAACCCAACATTGGAGTATGGAGGGGAGCATCAAGAGAAGGAGCAAGTCAAGCACATTCAACCAACCAAGAGAGAGAACATCTACGCTTAGTTTATTCTTAACCTTTCTCTCTTTCATTTAGCACTTATATTTTATTATGGCTTGTATGAAAAACATATCTTTTGTAGCCATTTCTTATATTATGAACTAAACTCATCTTGGCTAAGGTCAAGATGAAACCTTTACCATGATTTACTAATAAAGACCACCACTTTATTCATATTGCTTGTGTTTATGTATATGTACTTCATGCTTTAATTAACATTGAGTGTCTAGCTAGCATTTGATGTGTATTTGGTTGTTGTGTGATGTACCGAGAGGAGAAGCACACAACGTGCTCGATGAAATGCATGATAGATGTCTAGTAAGATAGAAATACTCAAGGCTAGTCTCTAGGACTCACTTATTTAACCACTAAGCTTAATGAACTTGTATGTATTTCGAATGACCATCGAGAGATAGGTTATTGGTGCATATAAGTGTTGTTTCTATTACTTGAGAGAAAGTAGAGACTAATAGAGGGTGACATGAGTCTACATTCACACTTGCATAATTTATCCTTAATGGTTTGTCTATAAATTGTTGAGGATTGGTTAGGTGGATTCAAGGTCTTAGCCAAAGTCCTAATAGCAATACAATCACTTGCTTGTGTGTGACTTGCCTAGTTTGCTTGTTTATTTAAGTTTCATTAGTTGCTTTCTAGGAGTAGTTTATATTTAATGAGTGTTAGTAGTCTAATTTAATCATCAAATATTTGTTTGTTTAAATAGTAGTTTAACCAATCAATTCATCAATCCTCATGAAACGAATCTTATTTATCGTTGTGCTACTCCCACAGCTCCGCACTATTACGGGTGCTCATTTAGGAGTGATCATATTGTAAGAACAACTTGGTCATAGAATCTCCTTGTCCGAAATAACAACAACATAGCAACGAGAGAACCACAAAGAGCAAAACATGCCATTATCAGAAAAGATGACATACACTACTTGTTGCCGCCTTGTCGTAAATATACCCGAAGACTCTAACAGATAATATGTAAGATCCCAAGTGTGTAACACCGAATATTTCGGAAATAATGGTGGTCAATAACGGCCACTGTGAACCATAACAAGCACCTACTAAAATTGTACCCACATACAAGTTTTTAGGAAAACCTGAAGCAATTACTATGTTGCCAACAGATAACGCTGCTTGAGTGATGGCAATGAACAATGGCCTTGCCAAGCCTCTGCTTCGCATGAATATATCCGACACATATCCTGATATGAACCGGCCAAGAAAATTCCATATGCATAACAAAGCGACTAGAGAATTGATTTCAATGGTTGTGTAACCAAGAGAACCTCCTACTTGACTTATATTATCTATTGCGGCCATACCTGTGCCCAGTCCACATATCATTGCAATGAACAGCAACCAGAAATTTATAGTACATATTGCTTGCTGAAGAGTCATATCTTTCTGCAAGTCACCATCAGAAGTACTGTCATGATCATTTTCTTTGCATGTATCGCCAGGTGGTAGCTCATGATATGCTGCCAGGATTGGCGGCTTGGGATCGTATACTAATGATGAGTTTGATCTCTCAGAGGAAAATGTTAATGATAATCTCTTTGTATCATCCATCTGGGCTTTGAATGCAATTCCAAGAGGTGTGGCGATGAGTAGAAGCAGCAGAAATAAGAATGTAACAATGCGGACCCATGATGCCATAGTGAAAATGTTGTCCGAAATTATAAGAATCATGAGATAGGCAACCATTATCAAAGCAGCTATAGACAGAGCATTCAAGTGTTTCTTGTCATCTTCAGAGTTGGTATCATGAATTCTTACAAAATACATTAGCAAAAGAGACAAATTGGAAACACAGCTAGAAACAGAAGGTAATTGCTCGGGTTGCCTTGGAATAAGGTGTTGTAAACTTGGATTAGTATTGCTCCGCTTAGACCCAACCAAATATCCCTAATTAACCTAGAAGAAAGTACAAATCAATGTCTCATCAATTACATTCAATTATACTTAGACACAAAACATATTTCATATGATAATAAATAAATAAATAATTCGAACACCGTAAGAAAAAAAAAACAAGAATTTTTTATATATATAGTCATTATATTATCAGTTCGAACTGAAATAAAATATATCAGTTTCATGTATGTGGGATATTGGATTTAAAAGATGTTTTGATAAGTGCGTACAGCCAAGTCAAAACATTTAAATCCAATGGTCTTGATATATCTTATATCGATTCGAAGTGCTAATAGAAAAATTATATATATACGGAAATTTTCAAGTCAGTGCGTACTGATGTAATTATATAAGGACATTGAATGTGAATCACTCATTTTATATACTTTGTCTTGGCATGTATGTACTTGTCAACACTCTTTTATAAATGAGTGGTTCACATTCAATGTCTTTATATAATTCTATCAGTGCGTACTGACAGGATAAGGACTATATATATATAAAGATTTTAGTCCCTCTAGTTTACGTTTATCTGGGTTTGATCGACTAGTTTTTGAAATTACTAATTTTAGTCCATTAGTTTTCTAACAATACAAATTCGAGTCCCTACCATCCAATTCCATTAAATTTTCGTTGATTTCCATTAGGTTAACAAGAGCAATACGGAAAATGTGATAAAAGCTTATAGAAGCTTGTTTGGAACCAGGTAAAAATGGTATTTAATATAATTTAAAAATAAAAAAAATAAAAAAATAAATAATTAATCTTTAACCAAAAATTACCATTTTACCCTTAATGTATATTAAAAAAACACAAAAAAAAAATTAAACAATTAAAAATACCAAATCCATCATCTGTTTCTCCCTCAACCCATCATTTTCATCGTGATCATCATACACAAAATCCATCATCTTCATCGTGAACATCATTTGCTTCTCCATCAATGATCAACCCATTATCTTCATCGTGATCATCATCTGTTTCTCCCTCAACCACTCAACAGTGTCGATCTCTCTCCCACAACACTATTTCTCTCAATCTGTGGTAGCTGGGTTTTTGTGTGGTGGTTGGCGTCGATATTTATGAAAGAATGTGTGGTGGTCGGTGGCAGAGATTTGGGTGATGTTTGGATTAGGGATGGCAGTGGATGGTGGCTGGTGTGTTTGGATTTGAGTGATGCTTTGATTGGTTTGGATTTTGGGTTGGTGGTGGTTCCGATTTCCTTGATTGTGGTGCTGATTTCGTTGATTTCATGATGGGTTAGCGGATAGTGGCTGGTGTGTTTGGATTTGGGTGATGTTTTGGTTTGGATTTTGGGTTGGTGGTGGTGCCGATTTCGTTAATTGTGGTGCCGATTTCGTTGATTTCATGTTGGGTTTTGTTGGTGGTTTGAATGGTGGGGATTTTTGATTTTGGTGGTGGTTTGACTGTGCGATTTGATTTCAGGTTTGGGTGGTGCAAAATCGTGTTTGAGTTTGAGTGGTGGTGCGAATTCTTGTTTGGGTTTGAGAGAGTGGTTGTTTGTGGTGGTGTTCGGGTGGTTAGGAAAGTGAAGATGGTGGTGGCCGGTGGTGGTTAGCGATGGTGGTCTGTTTGAATTAGCTTTGTGGCGGCGACGATGGTGGTCTTTTTTTAGTTTGGATTTGGTGTAGATTGATAAGCTTTTCTTGTTTATTGTTGGTTTGGGATGGTGATTGGATGGTTAGGAAGATGAATGAATCGTCGATGGTGGCGATGATATAGAAATCGTTGATGGTTGGGAATTGAGGAATTTGATTCTGGTCAAAGAGAAGTCTCGTCGATGGTGGAGAGATTTTTATTTTTATTTTTATTTTTTATTTTTAATATAAGTTTTTTTTTAAAAACCAATTGTTTAATTATTTTTTATATTTTAATTATTATTTAATTAAATACAAAATTACCATAATACCCTTTATCAGTAACCTTCATTAAGGGTATTTCAGTCATTGTACGACAATCCGTTTGTTTTCAAATCTGTATACATTGATATAATTTCATCAGTGCGTTGGATGTGAACCATTAGATTTACATACTTTGACTCAAAGTGTATGGATTTGTCAAAGCTTCTCCAAATCAGTGGTCATATGCAACGTACTAATGTAAGTTATATCAGATTACCCTTTATCAAAAATCTTCATTAAGGGTATTTCAGACATTGTATGACAATCCGTTTGTTTTCACAGATTTTCTAACAGAAATACTAAAGTTAGTAATTCTAAAAACTAGTGGACCAAACCCAAATAAATATAAATTAGAGAGACTAAAATCTTAATATCCCTATATACATATACACACTATATATGCAGAAATTTTCAAATCAGTATATACTGATATAACTTCATCGGTGCGTTGGATGTGAACCATTAGATTTACATACTTTGACTCTAAGTGTATGAATTTATCAAAACTTCTCCAAATCAGTAGTCTATATATAACACACTAATATAAGTTATATAAGTACGCATTAAATAGAAATCGAATATATATATATATATATATATATATATATATATATGAATCACAACAAATCAAAGAGGCAACATATACAAATTGTCAAAAATCTTTACCGTTGTCAATTTCAGCTATGAAGCGACAAAAATACCCATTTATTTTGTTTTAAATTATTTACCTTTAATTTTACTTGACTACATGTGATACAGATCGGGTGACAATCTCATTTGGAACACCAAAAATAAAGTTGACTTTACATGCTAATAACTTTTGTATACGGATTCAAAATTATTATTATAATATGTATTCAGAAAGTTCAAGATAAACTTTCGACAGATCCGACAGAACCAATTATAATATCAGTTTAGCTGGACATCTGTTGCTTATAATTAGTACTTGACATATGTTGCCAGATGGAGGAAATAACTGCATGCATATGTGACATGTCAAGTGTCACCAGCCAAATATGGCAATTAAAACTCAATAGGTTACAGCCCAGCATTCTTCAGATACAGTTGAGAAGAATAAATTACCTGTGCTTGTATTAATCTCTTGTATTGCCATCGAGGAGGTATGGAAAAAAAAAAAAAAACCTACGAGTCCTCAACAAAGAATAAGATGTTGAGAAAGAAATCTGATTTGGATCAAGTATTAAAGTTGACTTTTGATGTTTGACTCAAATATACTATTTGGATAATCTTCAGCATGGCGAACTAAGGTCACGTTTGTTTTTTCTCCGAAATGTAATGAAATCTGAATAGTCTATAATCTAAGTCCGGATAATATGTTTGTTTTTATGTGTTAAACAATCTAAAGAAACAAAAGAGAAATCAAAAGAAGAGGAAATTGTAGTTCTTTATTGATAAAGTATACGTGGAAATTGTGAGGAATGTCACCTTTTTGTTGGTCACTTACAGTGATATCACATTTATAATAAGTTAAGTTTAAAAGGCACCTATTATGGTGAGCTATCGAAATTGCCCTTAAATAATCGATATTTTATTCTTTAAAGGTTGTCATCTAATAAAGTTGTCTGAAAATCAATCACCTACTCAATTTTTTCTTCACAAAACGAGCTTCATTCCAGATTTTGCACATATTCCAGATTTTGCACAAGAATGTAAAATAATATTTCTGATCTTCATTTCCATTTTTTATTGTATTTCTTTGTAGTATAACACTGTATGAACATTTATAAACATGTTGTCTCAAATTTTTTATGTTGATGTCCTGGAGTTGTAAACTTTTTACAAAGAATGAATGAACGAACATGTATGCATATTTTTTTGTATATATATTTGGGCGAGTTGAGTTGTAGTGATGCAAACAAGTTTATAATCTTGGGCATAAAAGCTGAAAATGTTTTAAAAAAATGCCGAAACATTTGTAAAAAAGCTCGGAAATGTGAAACTAAGTCTCGATCAAATTCTAAAAAAACTCGATTCCAAAAATAGATGCTGGATACGTAAAAAGAAAAGCTCGATCCCTGAAAAAAAGGCTCTATCCCTGAAAAAAAGGCTCGATCCTTGGCAAAAGAAGCTCGATCCATCAGAAAAAACGCTCGATCCCTGCCAAAAATAGCTCGATCCCTCACATAAATAGCTCGATCCCTTTTGAAAAAGGCTCGAAACCACACAAAAAAAGAACGATCCTTCACAAAAAAGCTTGATTCCTCAAAAAAAAAGTTCGATCCGTAAAAGTAAAAGGTCGAGCCATATGAAAAAAAGCTCGAGCCATATATTAAAAAGCTCGATTATGTAGAAAAAGAGCTCGGTCTTGAACAAAAAAAGCTCGATCCCGTTAGAAAGAGTTCGGTCATGTACAAAAACGGCTCGATCATGTACAAAAAAAGCTCGATCAGTTTTTAAAAAAAGCTTCATATCTTACACTTTTGATTTTTGTTTAATCCTTTATAATTGTAAATTTAATTTGAAATATTTTTTTCCTTATTAATGGTTTTTGATGTTGGTTTTGACAGGACAATGGATATGGTGAGAATAGTCATATCTTACAACGGTCGATGGGAGCAATTACCAGGCGAAAATCAGAGGTATTTAGGTTCCGATAACCAAGGTTTGTATGTGTCAAAGAATTTGAGTTACGACGAACTGGTGTCGATCGTGCAAACCATTGTGAAGTTTGATGAGAACGAATACAGTGCTGAGCTACAGTCTCTATCAATTGTTCCTGGGACTACATGTCGTACATTTATAAGAAACAATGACGATGTTCAGTTTATACTAGGGGGAGATAGGGTGATCCCTCAAGTATGTGTTAGCGAGAGACCAGCAGGAGGTGTCATTGGTGAAGATATCCCTCATCCTGATAACACCCAACAATTTCGATTGTCAGGCAGAAGCAACCAGTTGTTCACAGAAAAAAGTGGGATTGATGGTCGGGAAAACATATGTGTTGTTCCACCGGAAGTAGTCGCCCATGATAATAGACCGGAACCTCAATTCGACGATGTATTTGGTTATCATATTGAGATGAATGGTAGAAAGTACAACCACCAATACAATGAGATCTACAATGACATCAACAATGAGGAGAATACAGCACTGAATGTTGGGGTGAATCATGAGGTGGATAATAAGGGCAATTTAAATTCTGTAGAAAATGTAGAGGACAATCAAGATGATGCAGAACCTGTCGAAACGGAAAGACGTGTAAGACATGTACACATATTTAGTTCCAGTGCACCACATATAGTTGGGACCTCCGAGGGAAGGGCTAATGTAACTGCAGATGATTCAAATAATGCAAGAACATGGGTTATTCCAGGAGCAGAATCATACTCGTTCGGTATTGGTGGAAGCAAGAACTTGTTTGAAGATGAACCTACAAGCATGATATATAAAGGCCAGTTTTTTGCAATGAAAAAGGATTTGAAGAGACTAGTAGGCCATTTTGCAATACGGCAGAACTTCGAGTGGAAGGTAAAAAGGTCCAATAAGACAACATTACATCTAGTTTGTTTGATGGGAAATTGTATGTGGAAGTTAAGAGCGGTGAGGAGAGATGAAGGCACATACTTTCAAGTAAGAAGTTTTATCAACGAACACACTTGTCCGTTAGAGGAAATTCTTAGCCGGCACGGACAAGCTAGTGCAGTCACAATTGGAGAAGTTATTGCACATAGACTTCAACAACAAGATGGTGGACTAATGCGTCCGAAGGACAAAATCGCCGACATGAAATCAATGTATGGAATCCAAATCATGTACAGTAAGGCACACGCCGCCCTCGATTATGCGTTGTCACTGACATATGGAACACATGAGGAAACCTTCCAACTGCTTCCATCATTTGGTTACGTTTTGGAACAATAAAATCCCGGCACAATCACTGACTTACAGTGCGACGAAGATGAAACATTTCTATACTTCTTCATGTCGATTGGTGCCTCACTTAGAAGATTCCGAACGTGTATGCGCCCAGTCATTACTGTTGTTGGTACCCATTTAAAGGGACGATTCCGGGGTACAATGTTTGTTGCAACAGCACAAGATGGGAACGAACAGGTGTATCCAATTGCTTTTGGGTACGGTGACTCAGAAAACAACCTTTCATGGGAATGGTTTTTGGATTGCTTGAAGGGTGCCCTAGGTCATAATGATGAGCTAGTTTTCATTTCCGATAGGCATGCAAGCATTGAAGCAGGGATTTCTAAAGTGTTCCCTTATGCCACCCATACCATATGTTACTGGCACTTTGCTGAAAATATCAAAAAGCGATTTCATAGGAAGGATGTTGCCGTAATAATGGACAAAGCAGCACACGCATACACCTAGTTTGAATATAACCAGCATATGGAAGAGTTAAGAAACTTGCACCAGAATGCATATGATTATGTCATTGATGTCGGTCCACACAAGTGGTCTCGTGTACACTGCCTGAAAAAAAAGGTATAGGGTGATGATGACTAATGCTGCAGAATGCATAAACTCATGCCTAAAATTTGCACACCAACTACCTATATTGACTCTGGCTGAGTTCATTAAGAATATGCTGCAACGGTGGTTTCATGATCGCTATAGAGCTGCACAAACCATGCGTCATCAGTTGACCAACGCAACATATCTTGTGCTCTTAAAACGTGTGGAGAAGTGTGGTTATTTGACCGTAAATCCAGTCAATTGGAATATTTTTTTGGTCAAGCGGTCTGGAAAACAGTGGACTGTTGACTTAGCTCTGAAGACTTGTACTTGCAACAAATTTCAAATGGATCATTTTTCATGTTCTCACGCCCTTGCGGCGGCACGGTAGATTACTATAACTTGGACTTCACAACTTTGAAAACCTACTGATCATTTTCTTGGTGAAGCTGATCCTTTTCAATGTTTTTTATAGGGAGCGAAACTTGGACTTCACAACTTTGTGTGCGGACTACTACAAGACACAGACACTTATTAACACGTACTCGGTTCCTATTATGCCGGTGGGCCATCCTTCCACTTGGGTTGTGCCATCTGACATTGCTCAGTGGGTGATTTTGAATCCAAACTCCAGGAGACAAGCAGGATGCCCGAGGGCGGGTCGCCATGTCTCGCCTTCGGAGAGGACAACTACACAATCCTGTAGAAGATGTGGACAACCAAGACATAATTCCAGGAGATGTTCTAATCCACCAATGATTAATGAAGGTACAAGAAGAGCTGTTCCCGATGAATACCGCCGCAAGTGTAACATCTGCCATTCAATTGAACACAACAAACAAACGTGCCCTAACATTGACTCTAATAGGGAATGAATGACAATTTTTTGATCACATTGAAAACTTTTGGAAGTGTATCATATTGTAATAATTTGGAATTGCAATAATTACTTATTAATGAATTAATTAATATTATGGAATGAATAATGAACGAATTAATATTCATGAATTAATTACATGTCTTTGTACAACTAAAATGGTAATATACAAAAAATCACTTGGCGGGCCTAGAGTTAGCAAAAATCTCCACAGCCATTTTTTCCCGAATCATCCCCATATCATCATCTGACCAATCAAAAGGCCTTCGGTTCGTCACTATGGACTCGATAATTCTCAAAGTATGGGGACCACAGTTACCTCTACAATTCGGGACATAAAACACCATTAGAAATCGTTCATAAAGAATATCTAAACACGTGAATGAAATAGAATGTCTTACGATTTCTTTTGTTGGGGGACTGTAGAAGGATGCACCAAGCTGACCGAGAAGGGCTTATTTTCCCGAGTGAACGCCCGACGACCAGGTTGCCATGCTGTGTAGAACCCTGCGTCACTCAACATAGAGGGTAAAAACCACCGTAATGACCGAACCTGCTGGTGTCTGATCTGATAAGGGGTTTTCCTGTCTCCAGGGGTCATAAATATCAATCTTCCCACGACAAAGGTCGACGCTCACCACCAGCCAATGTTGGGCCCCAACGTTGCACGGAATCAACACCTGTAATAGTTTGCATGCCGTGTTAGCTGAGGATATACTTACAATTTTTTTTAAATCATCTCAATCATGTAACACTTACCTGGTCAACCTCGTACCATGGGCGGTTTCCACTCGTGGTTGCTCCATGGACCGTGAGAAGGTCCTCTTCCAACCATCAAGACTGTAACCATTCCACATTGCCGTGCTCACAGCATCGTGGGAATCACGAGGCATCATCCTCTCCCACAATGACAACATAAGTGGATGTACAAGCATTGACAAGTTCGTATTATTAATACAGAAGCATAAAATCCGATGTGATTCCCAAATGTTATAACTACTTACATAAAATTGTGTATCCAACACGTTGATCCTCTGGTTGTACACATTGTGAAATCCTCGCTGACGCTTGCGAAGAATATTGAGGTATGCATCCATATGCTGACAAACAATAAAACCACCGTAATTTTTAACAATTCAACAATACTTACACAAAAGTTAATATGAAATATAATAAGTACGTATCGTGTCCTCCAAGTCCATGAAGTTGGACTGCATACGCACGAACCATCTCGCGGTAACTGGTGACAGCACGTCCATATCACGTCTGTTTAATGATTGAATTACCTTAGCTATACATAAATTAGAATAAACAAGAAAAGTACATCTATTTGTATTATAAAAAGTTGGACTCACTGTTCCCCGTTGATGTTCCTCTTGAAGGCCTTGTATACCGCTAGGTGGTCACCGTCTACTAGTCTGTGGGGGTCAAAAATGTGTTCCACGGACTCGGGCCGTGTCTTTAACCTCTTTGGAAGGCATGGATCTGTGTAAGAGCTCACTTACTGCCATCCGCGCTTACCTAAACGCTTCACCGGGGGAGGGGACCTCTCCGACAGCATGAAAGTGCTGGGTAGATGAGGGGACCGCTTCGACGCCACCGATGTGCTGGGTGGGAAAGGGGACCGCTCCGACGCCACAGACGTGCTGGGTGGGGGAGAGAACTGCTCCGACACCACTGACGTGCTGGGTGGAGGAGGGGACCGCTTCGACGCCACGGACGTGCTGGATGGGGGAGGGGACCTCTCCGACGCCACGAACATGCTAGGTGGGAGAGGGGACCGCAGTGGTTGAATCGATGTGCTAGGAGGTAGGGGGATCGATGTGCTGTGAGGTGGGGGGATAGATGTGATGGGAGGTGGGGGGGACCGCTGAGCCTGGGTGTCTGTCCCCCCCTGTAAACCTATCAGTCGACCCTCAGGGACTAAATAATTGATCAGGAGGTGGGGGGCCATCCCGGTGTGTACTTAAGGTCGAACCTTGAAGCCCCCAGATCATATCCAGTAACAACCGGTGTTGCTGCTGACCATCCTCATCACTCTTTCGGATCATATCCAACAACTCCAAGTGTTGACGTTGTCGATCCTTGTCACTCTTCCGGACGGCTTCACGCACATCATTCAACATTTTAGTCCACGGAGCCTGAAATCATGTCTACATTGTTAGTAAAAAACTATCAGCACGTGTTACTAAAAAACACTTAACTTTATTTTCAACTTACCTTTCCATCACGTCCAACGCCCCCACGGGAATCCCCTGCAGATGTACCATGTCCAGGGGTGGAAAACCGAACCCGCCTATGCCTATGCCTTTCTCGTTGAGGGTCTGTCTCATATCCCTCACTGTCACTGGGCCTCAAACCCCCAGCAGCGGGCTCAGATCCCTCACTGTCAATGGTCATGTCTGTACCACTAATCCCGCCTAAGGTGGTCTGATCAGGGACCTCAGGCGGCATATCATCTATGTCATCTTCTACATGCATGCTCCCCCCCCCCCCCCCCCGTCGTCTAGGCAGGCATAGTATGGTGCATGTCTCTCAGCTGGTGTCAGCACCAGTTCCTTGATCGCAAACATCTGAAATATTAGTTAGAACAATGTCATTGTACAAATACTAACTAATAAAAACATTAACAAAATAAATACATACCCTGGCTTTGAAAATCTTTGCTAGCTTCTTCCCTCTCGGTTGTTTGGTCAACTCCCACTTCAAAATACGGGGATTCAGATCAGTAACCATCCGGATACCGACCTCTTTGGCCAACTCAGGGATCACCTCCAAAGCAAATATCTGCATCATAGATAAGTACGATAAGTATCCATACAATTTTGGGCACCAACAATAAAGTACAATTTGTTGTTCGAACTTCATACCAACAGGGCATGAGAAAGACCGTATATGTTGTAGGTCTCCACCCTGTGTACATCAGTGTCCTTTTCCTGCAGGCGTCGCTAGAACCCGTCTCTTCGCCCGTCAAACGCATGCTTCAATGAGTGAATAGAATGCCTGTACACGTGGGCACCCCACGGGAATGCGTAGAACGCATCGAGGTTCTCAACCAGCCGAAACTGCCAAACTGGAATCTTGAATCTCTCATCCACCCCCATCAGTATCCAGTTCAGCATATATAAGAGGCAGAGCTTGACAGCATCGTACACCTGTCCGAAATCTGTACCGGTGACAACACCCCTAATCTGCTCCAGCGACACCTCCTCGGCTCCAGGAAAGTACCGCTCATGTATGCCATTCTCCACTGCTGCATACATTGTGGTCTCTGGTACAACTCCAAACCGCAGTCCGGTGATCAGGCAAAATTTCACGTTCGAAAACCTTACCGACTGGGTTCCTAACATGATGTGCATCTCATCTGTGGGGCCGTTATGATGGATCTCCCTCAAAAGCAACCGATGGATAATACCACCGGAAAACTTTATCTCTCTATGCATCGTCAGGAAATGCCCGAAACAAGACGCCATGAACTGCCGACGGTCTTCATCTGCAAATTCTACAGGGACACGGTTCAGCACGTTGTCTATATGGGTGAGGGCATCAAAATGGTTGTGTCGTGTCAATTTGCCCTCGTACCAGTATCCTTCTGAAGTTTTAAGTGAATCCCTCAACCTATTTCTCATCTGCAATGTAACAGAAATACAACATCATTAGACAACATTTTATTAAAAAGCTCGATCCCTTTCAAAAAAGCTCGATTGATTTACAAAAATGCTCGATTCCTTTTCAAAAAGGCTCAATCTCTTTCAAAACAACTCGATTGCTTTACAAAAAAGCTCAATTCTTTTTCAAAAAGGCTCGATCCCTTTCAAAAAAGCTCGATCCCTTTCATAAAAGCTCCATCACTTTTATAAAAAAGATCGATCCCTTTTAAAATAAGCTCGACCCCTTTTTAAAAAAGTTCGATTCCTTTTAAAAAAGGCTCGATCACTTTTCAAAAAAGCTCGATCCCTTTCAACTAGGCTCGATCCAATTCAAAAACAGCTCTAACCTATTCAAAAAAGCTCGAAACACAATCAAAAAAGCTCGATTTCTTTTTAAAAAGGCTCGATCCCTTTCAAAAAGGCTCGATCCCTTTAAAAAAAGCTCGATCCCTTTTTAAAAAAGCTCGATCCCTTTTAAAAAAGACTCTATCCCTTTTCAAAAAAGCTCGATTCCTTTCAAATAGGCTCGATCCAATTCAAAAACAGCTCGAACCTATTCAAAAAAGTTAGATTCCTTTTTTAAATGGCTCGATCCCTTTTTAAAAAAGCTCGATCCCTTTTCAAAAAAGCTCGATCCCTTTCAAATACGCTAGATCTAATTCTAAATCAGCTCGAACCTATTCAAAAAAGCTCGAAACCTATTCAAAAAAGCTCGATCCTTTATAAAATGGCTCGATTCTTTTATAAAAAAACTCGATTCCTTTTCCAAAAACCTCGATCTACCAAAACCTAATTTTCACTAAAAAAAATAGCTCGACTAATCAAATAAGCTCGATTTTCTTGAAAAAAGTCTCGAAAACCCAGATTTCATCTTCCTCAACTGATATTCAACCAAATTACAAACCCTAACCTAAACCACAACCATTCCCACATCTCTATTTTAACCGGTTTCTACAAATCCTATCAACAAAACTCAATTCTAACATGTAGTGCAAGTAAACAACAACAAAAACGAGGAAAAATAATCAATCTTACCTTTGTCAATCGCAGCTCTTCCGGTCACTTCACCGTCGATTAGTTTCCCGTCGGTTTGACTGTTGCTTCTCTCTGACTTTGAAAACGATAACTTCCTCACTGTTAAAATATTTCGGGGTATTTTTGTCTCAAACGCTCTTTTGGTGCCTTTTAAACATACATTAGTAAAGTTGTGATATTTGTACAACACACCCCTCAAATAGTGCCAATAATTTTTTGACCCCTAAAGTATAATACAATGTATCATACAATAAGATGAAAGAAAGACGTGAGTGAAACCTAAATACAAATAGACTATATGTAGGTTAAATAAAGATAAAAGAAAAAACTATTCTACCCTTAATAAATAATAAAACAAAATAAACTTATATATCTTAACATTCTGCACATGAATTTTGAATTTAAAAATTAGATTGTTTGTTTTTTTAAAATACATCATCTAAAAACCTGTAATTTGAGAATCGTGCTCTTACTCTGTTAGTAGTTATATGCATTACATTAATAATAATAATCTTTAAATAATAATTTGATTTAAAAAAACAAGTAAATACGATTTATTTACAAAAATTAGAAATTAAAAAAAAACAACAAAAAAATGCATCATGCACCGGTACACCACACCTATTTCTTCTTCTTCATATGCTAGTTTAAGTTCAAACACGAAATCAACCACACCCACTTCACCAACTTCAACCACACTCAGACACCAAAACCATCACCAACCACACACATGTCATACCCAGAACCTCTAAACGAATTCTCTCTCTCTCTCTCCCTCTCTCTCCCTCTCTCTCTCACACACACATCCACACACTCTGTTTCGAATCCTCTCATCAACGTTTGGCTTTGACTTTATGGTGTCAATCTCCTCTAATCAACACTTGTGGCGTCGATCCCCTCTCAATGGACATTATTTTGGTGCCGATTTGAGGTTTTTGATTTGAGGTTTGGGGTTTTTGATTTGGGGGTGGTGGTGATATGTTTCTGGGGTTTGGTTTGGTTGAAGTTCGATTTGGTTTATTGTGAGTGTGGGTGATGTGGGTTGAGTTGGGTTTTAGGTTTGCTTGAGGGTTCCAATTTTCTGCGTTTGGGGATTAAGAGTGGTGCGTTTATGGGTTGAAATTATGGTGCATTTTCGGGTTCAGGGTATAATGTGATTTGTGATAGGGTAATTTGGGTATGAGATTTTAAAATAATTTCAGACCCAACTAGTGTCAGACTTCAACAAGGATTTCTGATTTTTGATTTCAGATGCTTTTTTACCATTTTTCAGATGAGTAATACTAGACATCACAAATTTTCAATCACAACACATGTGTCAGCTGATGTGTCAATTGGTGAGTGGATACATGAGTAAGTAAGATAGATCAATATTATTGTATATCCACTCAACAATTGACACATCAGCTGTCATATGTGTAGTGATTAAAAAGTTGTGATATTAGTTTGAATGTATAGCATTACTCTTTTCATATTTCAAATGCTTTGGAAAAACAAAAAAGATGTCTTAAACAGTCATTCCGACCCTTTAAGATTTCAAACTCAAAAAACAAACACCCCCTAAATTAACTTCCTTTAGAATTATGAGAGAAAATGGAGATATTGCATCGAATGGGGTTGACTTTGTGGGGATAACATAAGTTAATAAATCTTGGAAATAAACACAAAAGTATGGGGTGAGACCAAAATGTCCCCAATTTATTATTTTACTTTTTTTTTTTTACTTTTACTTTTACTTTTTCTCTCTTTCTTCCTCTCTCTTCCTCTCTCTTCAGTTTTTTTTTTCAAGAACCTCCATTGATCGAAAAGGCTTCCATTGGAGGTCGATTTCGACCTCCAATGGAGGTTGAGAGAAACTCGACCTCCATTGGACGTTGATGAAGAAGAATATATATAAAAAAATTAGATTTGGAAATAAGTCTCGGGTAGGGTGAAAATATGTCCCGGGTAACTACCTGAGACTTATTTACAAAGCAATAAGTCTCGGGGTACCCTACTCAAGACTTATTGCTTTGTAAATAAGGCTAGAGTAGGTTACCCGATACTTATTTTCGGATCTTTTTAATAAACAAAAATTGTCACCTTTTTCTTTGACCTCCAGTGGAGGTGAGAACGAACCTCCAATGAAGGTAGTTTCGACGAGTTTCGACGACCTCTAATGTAGGTCAAAACAACCTTCATTGGAGATCTGTTCTACCTTTATTGATTGACCTCCATCAATGGAGGATTTTGGGAAAAAAAATACACAAGAGAGTAAAGTCAAATAGAGGTATTTTTGTCCATCTCCATATTTTAGTGTCATTTAAACTCAAATTATTAAGTTGGTGATAGTTCTAAAAATATGTCTTTAAGAGTTCTATAAATTTAAAGGACCCTAAAATTATTTTTAATTAAATATGTATTAAAAGATAGTAGTTATTAGTGGCAAAGTATGAATAAATTAGAATAATTGAATAAATGACTACGAGGCTAGCATGTATATTAAATACGTCAAAATTTGAAATTTATATATATATTCTCTTATAAGAGATTCCTTATTCTAATTTCGATAAGTATCACTATGAAATCACATCGATTTGAATGAATTTTGATTAAAATTTGTTTGCAGATGATAAGATCATTGAAATCTATATATGAATAAAATTTAAGAATTTTTCAAACATTAGAACTATTTTACTTGAATTTTCATATATTTCGTTCATTTTTTAGATGTCTTCATATTTAAAAAAATTGGGATAAATAGTTTTAGTGCTTGAAAAAAATTCAAATTTTATTTGTATGTAGATTTCAATGATTTTATTATTCACAACAAAAATTAGATCAAAATTCATTCAAATCGATGTGATTTCATTACGGTTCTTACTGGAATTAAGATAAGGGATCTTTTATGAGAAACTCACTATATATATATATATATATATATATATATATATATATATATATATATATATATATATATATATATCTCTTATTTCTTATTTCTTATGGGATCACTTATTTACTTATTTCATAATGAAGTGATGACCTTGATTAAATCTATTAATTTTAATGAATTTTGATTTTTCATACAAAAAAATAGTTGTATTTCTTGATAATTTTTAAAATTTTATTTTTTAATAGATTTCATTTAACTTGCCCCCCAGGTCGTAGCTTAGCCGGTAGATGGACGAGTTTGGAGCTTGAACATATAACTCTCAAGTCAACGGCTCGAATTCTACCGATGACAAAAACTTTAAAAAATATTTGGTCTAGATAAATGGATTTCATTTAACTTATCTTCTAAAAAAATCAAAATTCATCGAAATCAATATATTTCATTAAGGTGCTTTATAATAAATGATTTCTTATTAATATATATATATATATATATATATATATATAGGAATAAAGATTTAAAGATCAAATTCGAACGTTATCAAATTTATTTAATATACATGCTAGCCTCGTGTAGTCATTTATTCAATTATTCTAATTTCTTTCTACTTTTCCACTAATAACTACAGTACTATCTTCTAAGACATTTAGAAAATAATTCTAATCATGTTGAGTCACAAATGAAAGTTAATTTAGTTGACCACGTTAAACATTTTCCTAATAGTAAATCGTTTGAGTCAAACCTCAAAAGTCTACTTTAATACTCGATCTAAATCCAGATATGTATCTCAACAAAATCGTTTTTTTATCATACCTCCTTGGAGCATATTTGTGTTGAAATGAAAAAAAAAAAATCATTAAATCGAAAAGTATATGGTTGAAATGAAGGATAAGAGACAACCTTTAAAAAGCCCAGTCGTCTAAGTTCTTATTATAATGTGTTAGACATGCATATATAATTATTAAACGGCTCAAACTAATCACGTTTTGTGTATTTTGTTAGATTACTTGTCTGAACATTTTTTTTTTTTAATACTACTACTGTTGGAGTCTGGTGAGATTAGTCAGACTTTACAAGAACGGTTCGGAATACTACTCCCACTATCGGAGAGAAGTTATATATGGACTACGACTCTCACAACCGGAGAGATGACTACTCTCACTAAAGACGAAACCAGAAATTTTCTTCAAGGTGGGCTGTTATGAAATATATATAAAGGTATGTCTCGATAAATGTTTTGTTAAAAGTAATTAAATATGAATTAAACATGGAAATACTTTTTTTTTAAGTATTACAAAAACTATTACAATAGTACTGTCATAACCTGTCAAGATTAAACAATATATGTGTGGTCCGGATATCTACTCCTATAACGGGAGATAACTACTTCCACAACCCGAAAAGAAAACTCCCCACATATGCTTATAAAATTTACATGGTGATATTTGAATCCCTCACCATTTACGTGGAAAGAATGTGCACTACCAGCTCTCCTAAGAGATGATGTACGAAACATTGAATACTTACATACATAAAAGAGGAAACAAAAATTGATCATATAGTGATGATTTTAATTCTTTAATGGGTAATATAGATATATAATATTTAAAAGCATTAATATATATTAATTAAAAAAAATTCCAAATGCTTGGGTGGGCTATAGCCAGCCCAAGCCCAAACTGTTTTCGTCTCTAGTTCCAACGAATCGAACGAAAACTCACTTCAAATGCTTATAAAATGTGTATGGTATAAATCAAACCCCGGACCACTAGTTGTGAAAGGGAGATGTACAACCATCTCTACTAATGTTATGTTTGATAGGAGAGAGAGAATAAGAGGGATAGATGAATTAAGAAGGAGAGAGAGAATGAGTGATGGAAAGGATAGCGTATTAGGCATTAGCATCCATCGTTCGTATTGTTTGGTGTTGAAAGAATAATTGAATGATGATGTGTGGACTATAATCTTTTTGTTGCAGTTTGGAATTAATTTATTTTAATTACTACTAAAGATACTTCTCTGGAGAAAATCTTCAATGCACCGGGTGCATTGCTGAGTGGTGCATCCGACCATTGAAGAACATACATGTCGAATAAAAATCATATGTGGTATAAATGTGATACTTATTTCCTGTTATATGTCTATTCTTTAATTGTCGGGTGCACCATTCAGCAGTGCACCTGGTGCATAGAAGATTTTCTCACTTTTCTGAATTATTATTATTATTATTATTATTATTTAAATGAAGAAACCAGTTGGTTGTAGTTTTATCTTACTGCATTTGATGCAGTAATCGTGGAAATAAAGTTGCGTTGATTTTAATATAATATCTTGCTTTCATACGATTTTTATATTTTATGTCTCAAACCATCGATAGATCGACCTTTAGAATAGTAAATTGGTCCATTTTATTGCAATCTATAATAATTATTAGTTTTTTCTTTTTGACTTGTAGTCGATCGAGTGTTCGAGACTCGGGATTAGATGTTATAGATATTACATGGATTTTTAACGAGAGGAAATGGGTTAAATGGGTCTAAATATAGCACATTTTTAACCTTAAAAAGTGAAATTATTAAGGCTTTAATAACTCTTGTTTTACTCTTATTTAAAATTCTTTTACTTTTACTTTTCACTTTTATTTTTCTCTATTTTTCTGCCTCTTCTTCCTCTCCTTTCACAATTCATAGAAACCCTTCTGTCTCATTTTCTTTTTGTTTAATTCATTCTCAAAGAATGATTTCTAAAGATAACTAAGCCATATCTTTTAAAAACTGAGGTTCACATTGGTTTGAAGAGTAGATCTGTTGTCTGCAATTCGTTTTTTCCCTTGTATTTTTTTTTCACAAGTGGAGACATATTAGGACAAATTTGATACTTATTTTACAAATTCAAAACTTATTGAGTCACATTCAAGACTTATTGTGGAAAATTCATGACTGGACTGCTCCGACTACTTTCTTGAGTACGAAGGAATCCTGTGAGAATCTTATTTTTTTTTCTTTCTATTTTTTTTCTTACTTTGGTGGGCTTGAGTTTGAGATTTACAATTCAAACACTTTCGACTTTTGTATCATAACCTCAATAAGGGTCAAAACTCTGGTAGTTCATTTATCTTTATACTAGCCAACAAAAAAATAACCGGAAAACATAAGTATCTTCTTTTTCTTTCTGAAAACAAATTATCTTCTTGAATCTAGACTGTTCTGTATCATAATTTGAGAACTAATTAAAAATCTTTTCTGTAAATCACGTTTTTTTTCTTTAAATGCTATAAAATAGTTTTTTTGTTTTTATAAATGACATTTCTGATATAAAACTGATATTCTGATAATCTGAAATCTTTTATCTACTGATTATAATCAATAATATATAAAATCTAAAAACTCTTTACCAAACTAGTACCCAGGGGCATATCTCACGTACGTGGCAAACACATCTCAATGCACACATAAAGCAAGGGAAATACATATCTCACGTACACATTGATATATGATCAAATGTGTAGAGTGTATATATATATATATATATATAATCTCACATACACGTTGATATTTGATCGAACGTGCAGAGTAATCTCACATACACGTGCAGAGCAGCCCCCAAAAGTTAATAATCTGAATATAATATTGATGGGAAGGATACAAATTTGATATCTTAAAATCCGATCAATATTTATAAACTCTTTTGTGAAAGCATAAATAAATATTCTTTTCTCTTCTTTTCTAAAAAAATCTTATAAAACACTTAAATCTAGAAATCTGAAAAACTTTTTGAAATTCTTATAATCTTTCTGAAAATCTAGATATCTATCTGAATTTCTAAAAATCTATCTAAAAATTTGTAAATCAATCTGAAAATCTATCTAAACTTACGAGAACTACTTTCTTTTTAAATCTTAATTCTTAATCTATTTTTGAATTCCGAAAATCTACACATTTCTTAAACGTCTCAAATCATCCTGAATCTGTCTTCTAAATAAATGAATAAATCATTTATTTATACTATTCTTTTAAATAATTAATGCTAACATATAATTCTAAAATAAATAACTTAAATCATAAATAAAAACTATCCATTCAAAGAACTATCATGCTCAAATTTGATTGGGATTAGTTTATATATAAATTCATCTATTGGATCCACGAGTCCATTTTTGTTACCCCTCCTGTATGGATGATATGTGTCTATAGAGAGGGTAAATTTATCTTAACACTATCATCCATACGGGAGGGTACAATGCTCACCCTTAAAAGGGGTGAGCAAAAATAGACTTTGGATCCGTCCAGCATTTTCAATACACCGCTAATAAAAATTCCTCATTCCTCCCTCTCTCTCACTCTAAATCAGATGAGTTCTATTCACTCCCTCGCCTGATCAGCTTCTCCTCTTTCTTTCTTTTCTCTCTCTTTCTGTTTATTTTCTTCCTCAACTCTCGGCCTCTCTGTTCTCTCTCTCTGGTCTGGTATGATTTCCAAATCTCATCACTCTTCTCTTAACCGAATCTCCTTTAATTCTTTCTATCTTACATCTTCATTATTTTTCTTTTATTCTTCTCCACCACCTGACCTCTCTCTTCTCTCTTCCGATTCTCCTCAATTCTCTCTATTTCTATTCTTTGATCTGTTTCGCTGCTCTCTCATCTCTCCATTTCTCTTCTTCTGTTTACTGCTTTCTCACGAAAAATAATACTCCTCTCCCTGACATATCCTTTTCTTTTGATTTTATCATTTCTTATTTCCTTGCCACCTCACAACCCACCTATCACCGAAATTGCAAATGTCCCAGTCTTGCCACCTTTTTATTATTATTATTATTTTAAAAAAAAAATTATCTCATCTAAACTTACCAGGTACCAATTATTTGGATACTTGGATCTTAGGTGAGGCTTAGGCTTGCTTGAATGAAATTGGGCGTGGATGGGCTTGGGTCAATTGGAGCTGGACCTTGCAATTCGAGACTTCTGGGGTATTTTTATAAATTTGAGACTTATTGGGGGCAAAATTAGGAATTTTTTAATTTTTTGTTTAATTTTTGATCATCTTCTTCATCTTGCTATCAATGGTGAAAGTGATGAGTTGACAATGGCACCAATTGACTTTGGAGATAATCGGATCTAGAAAACCAAACGACACTGAGTTCTTTGTTGTCATCGGTTTCGTCGGATTCGCAACGAATCGTCACGATCTGACGATGAAGGTTCGACAACGATTCGGGTTTGTTGGCTTCATTTCTCTCTCCACATAGCTCATAACTGAAAAAGGACACTTCGGTTACAAGTTTACAACGGTTGGCACCTATCGAACGTTTCCCTGTGGTTTTGTCAATCAACTCACCGATCGGTTTTTGAAAAAAAAAAGTACTGGTTAGAGAAATGGATAGAAGAGTGGGGGTATTTTTATCCAAATTCCATTTTTGATACTATTTAAACTAGAGTTATTAAATTGGTGATAATCGTGCAAATCACTCTCTAAAAAGTGCTATATAATTTCTCATCAATTTGTTAGAGTATCCCCAAAAGACCCTTCAAATAAGATATTTGTTGAAGTCAAATAAGTCACATCAGCATATTTAGCTCCGACAGATTCTTCAAATGAGATTCTTCAAATAAGATTTTCCTTCTCTCTCATCAATATTGAAGAACTATTTCTCCCTCATCAATTATTATTATATTATTTTTTATAATACATCATCATTAATATTTAATATCTATATCTATTTTATCTTTTTTATCTTTTTAATTAAATTCAAATAATATATAATAAGTTTTAATTTATAAATTTTATCATCATAAAAATTATATAATTAGAAAGATCTCATCTAAATCTTTAAAATGAGACTAATATTGAATATTTAATAATAACATATTAATAATTTAGAAATTTTATTCAAATGATTTTTATATTCACCTAAAAATAATTAGAATTGTTGGTGGGGAGGGAGGAATTTAAGTGATTTTATTAAAATAATATATATAAAAATCTATTTCTAATCGAAGACTCTTTTGGAAGAATTTTTCTTTTTTTCACTCAAATTATTACAGAGGTAAGCAAATAAATATCTGAAGAGTAAAAATAAAAAAATCTTTTAGGGATGCTCTTAAATGATTTAAAAAGCAACAAACTAGTGACCCTTCTTTAAATGATTTTAAAATATTTTTAAACAAAAAAATTTAAACTTTTGTCTTTTCTTTTAAGAAAAAAAATAATAATCAAACCCTAACTATTGGTTGAACACTTGAACCACCACACGACAAGCCAAAAGCCAAACTAGTGTTCCAACGTTAGATTTTTATTCGGCTGATGTTCTAAGTTATGGTAAGAAATTTCTTCTTTGATTTTGTTGAGGGCTCGAAAAATTATTTGTACCGGGGTATTGTGTAAATATCTCTACTCTACTAATGTATGATTAAAATGAACCATTTAACGTGATGAGACGAAAAGACCCCGAATTATTGAAAAAGAGATAAAGTTATCGTTTTCAAAGTCTGAGAAAAACAAGAGTGAGAAAGAAATCGACGAGAAGCTAATCGATGCCAACGAAATCGACGGTGAAGTCACCAAAATGAGAGTACCCCATATTTTTTTACGATCGACAAAGGTAAGTTCAATTTGTTTTTTTTTCTCGATTTTGTTGTTGATAGCTTGAAATTGCATGTTAGAGTTGTGTTTTGTTGATTGAAATTGTAGATTAGGGTTGAAAATGAGATATGAGAATGGTTGTGATTTAGGTCAAGGTTTGAAATAAGGTTGAATATATGACGAGGAAGATGAAATTCTGGGTATCGAGGATTTTTTAATTTGAAAATTAAGTTTAGTTAAATCGAGAAATTTTTAAGTGAAATCAAGGTTTGTTAGAACATGATCGAGATATTTTTTTGAAAGAATAGAGAATTTTTTTGAAAGAATCGAGCATTTGTCAAGGGATTGAGAATATTTTTCAAGGGATCGAGAACTTTTAAAAGAGATCGAGAATATTTTTCAAAGATCGATAATATTTTTCAAATGACAAGAATTTTTAAAGGGATCGAGATTTTTTTCTAAAGGATCGAGATTTTTTTTAAAGGATCGAGAATATTTGTCAAAGGATCGATAATGTTTTTCAAAGGATCGAGAATGTTTTTCAAAGGGTTGAGATTTTTTCAGAGGATCGAAAATATTTTTCAAAAGATCAGGAATATATTTCAATGGATCGAGATTTTTTTCAAAAGATCAAGAATATATTTAATATAATCGAGAATATTTCTCTTATAATCGAAGAGTTTTTTCAAAAAACTGAGACTTTGAATAGATTAAACCGAGTTTTTTTCCAATTTACTTATGTATTGTTTCTATAACACTGCAGATGAAGAGCAGGTTGAAGGATTTCCTTAAAACTCCAGTGGGAGATTGGTTCGAGGGAAAATTGAGTCGACACGGCCATTTTAAAACCCTCACCCGTATAGACGATGCACTGAACCGGGTCCCTGAAGATTTTGCTGTTGAGGATCGGTGTCGGTTCATAGCGTCCTGTTTTAGGCATTTCATGTCGATGGACCGGGATATGAAGTTTTCGGGTGGTGTTATCCATCGACTGTTGTTGTGGGAGTTGGACCATAATGAGCCAACAAATGAGATGCGGTTCCTGTTAGGGAACCATGTGGTGAGGTTTTCGAATGTGGAATTTTACCTCATCACAGGATTACGTTTTGGAGTCATACCGGACACGAGTCTGTATGCTGCAGTCGAGAACTTTTGTAAGGGATTAGATCGATAACATTTTCTTAGGGATCGAGCTTTTTTGTAAAGGATTGAGAACTTTTTGTAAGGGATTAGATCGAGAACTTTTTGTAACGGATAGATCTTTTTTGTAAGGGATCGAGCTTTTTGAAAGAGATCGATAAATTTTTGTAAGGGATTGGATCGATAACTTTTTGTAAGGGATTGGATCGATAACTTTTTGTAAGGGATAGACCTTTTTTAAAAGGTATCGAGAACTTTTTGTAAGGTATTAGATCGAGAACTTTTGGTAACAGATCGAACTTTTTTGAAAGGTATCGAGAACTTTTGTAAGGGATCGAGAACTTTTATAAGGGATTAAGAACTTTTGTTAGGGATCGAGAACTTTTGTTAGGGATCGAGAACTTTTGTAAGGGATCAAGGATATTTTTCATACAATCGAGCATTTTTTTTAAATAATCAAGTTTTTTTTTTCATAAAAATGTTCGGTCTAATAAAAAATAAGCTCAGTTTTTCTTTAAATATTCTCGGTCACACATGAAATTAGCTCGGATTTATTCAATGTTCATACAAAGTCTGGAACAAAATATCATAAGGAATTGATACATTGTTAAACCATACAGAGAAATGCATGCAAAATATCTGAAATGCATGGCAAAATATAACTGAAGATCATAAATATTTGTTACCTTATTGTGCAGAACCTTGAGAGAATCAAATTTTTTGGAGAGAGAGTAGTTGTAGATCGATTTTCAGATAATTTTTTTAGGAAGATACAGACGAGTTCAGAAAGTTGCATTTTAAAAAATAAAGTTTAGGGATAATTTTGGTAGTTTACCGTAATATGTATATTTTAAACTTAAGTTATTAAACCGGTGACATCATCACAATACACAATAAAAATGTAACATATCTCACCATTTCCACTTTTGTCTACTTTTGTTGATTCATGGTGAAATATTGATGTTTAACACATATCTGAATTTTTTAAATGGTTTGTAGAACATGCATGTAAGGTTTTATGTATATTTGATATGAAGATTGTTTGCCACTGCATGATATGTTATAAGCAATTTTATGCTTTTGAATTAATATATGTTAAAGTATAACACCACCGTAAACTCTTAGACATGCGTTTACATTGAACATGCATTGATTAATATTAAACGTTTTTTCATTAATCAAGGGTAATTGTGACAATCCAATTTTTTATGGTGCTATTGGCATGTCCTGAACTATTTATACACACTTTTAAAATTATTTAGTGTTATTTTTTTCCTTTATCAAATTACTCAAATAAACATATTTTTTATTAAAAAATTATTGTACAAAGTAAACTAATAAAACCCCACTTTTCAAATTACAAAAGCTTTAATTATATAGATTATTTTAAATCATCGAATATTTACTATTTTTATTTATATTTTCTTTTAGATCTTGATCTTAAGTTTCCCATATTTATTATTTACTGATTTATTACTATTTTTGTTTATATTTTCTTTCATATCTCAATCTCATGTTTATCATGTTTAGTATTTATTGATTTTAATGTTTAATTTATTTGTTTTATTTTTCTTCTCAAATTCCAGATCCATGTTTTCTACTATTTTTTCTCTCGGTTTATTTTCTTTCAGATCATTCTGGTATACGATAATTTGTATCAATTCTTTTGTATATTTTATTTCGGATCTTCGAAAGTTAATTTAATATTATTTACACACAAAAAAACAACGAAATCGCATCAAGAATCGCAACCAAGAAAATATACTCTAACAAAACGAAGTCACACCAAAACTCTAACTTAATCGCTAAAAAAATCATCAGACGATTAATATCACATACAGAATCTACCACCAACAATTCAATCGACTATATAAAAAAAAATCGCATCTAATTAAGATGGTTTTTCTATGAAATAAGAATAAAAACGAAGTCATGGAAATGAATGTGAGAAAACTATATATAAAGATTAGAGATGAAGTGTTTTTTTTTTTTTGAAAAAGATATGAGGTGTATTGAGTTTGAAAAATAAGTATAAAGGTTGTCATGTAAATAATAATAATAATTAATAAAACAATATAATTTTATATAATTACATCAAAAATATTTAAAGTGAGACATAAATAGTTTAGTAGTAGGGATGTTAATAGCATCACTCTTTTCTTTTTACACTTCTTTTCTAACGACATCCCTTCTCAAAATTTAAATTTAAAAAAAAGTCTAAAGAAACCTCATTTTATTCCAAGATTATCTTTTTTATCTTTTGACATTCCAATTTTAAAAACGCTCCATTATAAAGACTAAATTTCTCATACCGTATATAATCAAAACGAATTTAATTATAATAGATGAAATTAATAAATTTAGATAGCTATGTTTTCAGTCCATTCTAATACTAAAACAAGAACCAAAATATGAATATTTCACCCCAAATATATACGTAGTTGTCTTCAAAATCCAACAATGGTCCCAAGGTAACCTCTGATGTTCCTGACGGCAGTCACAACAAAGATGGATCAAAGGTTTGAAAAAAATAAATAAAAAACCTCTATTCTTATGTTGTGTTTGAAAGGATTTTTGATGCTTTGGAAAATATTTCTAAGTGACCATAATAAAAAGCAACAAACTAAACTAGTTGACGTACACTTGCTCCGACTAGGACTTAGTCGAACAATTAAAAGAACTAAATTCTCATCACATGAACTTAAAAGAACTTGCAACGTCATGTTACCCAATTAGAGAAAGGGAAATTGAATATTTCTCAATTAATTTCTGCATGTAGATTGAAGATCCTTAATTTGGAATATATTATTTCTCAAATTTGGTAAGATTAGCGCAATCTTGTAATAAAAACTTGTTCATAGAACTTCTTAGTCCGAAACAACAACAACAGGGCAACAATAGAACCACATAGAGCAAAAAACGCCACGATCAGAAAAGATGTCATGAAACAGTGAGTGCCATAACATGAATTATCTTGATCACCACCACCACTTGCTGCCGCCTTGTCGTAAATATACCCGACGATTCTAACAGAGAATATGTAAGATCCAATCGGACTTGCTATGATAATGGCATTGAATATAGTTCCCAAGTGTGTAACACCGAATATTTCGGAAATAATGGTGGTCAATAACGGCCACTGTGAACCATAACAAGCACCTACTAAAATTGTACCCACATACAAGTTTTTAGGAAAACCTGAAGCAATTACTATGTGGCCAACAGATAACGCTGCTTGAGTGATGGCAATGAACAATGGCCTTGCCAAGCCTCTGCTTCGCATGAATATATCCGACACATATCCTGATATGAACCGGCCAAGAAAATTCCATATGCATAACAAAGCGACTAGAGAATTGATTTCAATGGTTGTGTAACCAAGAGAACCTCCTACTTGACTTATATTATCTATTGCGGCCATACCTGTGCCCAGTCCACATATCATTGCAATGAACAGCAACCAGAAATTTATAGTGCATATTGCTTGCTGAAGAGTCATATCTTTCTGCAAGTCACCATCAGAAGTACTGTCATGATCATTTTCTTTGCATGTATCGCCAGGTGGTAGCTCATGATATGCTGCCAGGATTGGCGGCTTGGGATCGTATACTAATGATGAGTTTGATCTCTCAGAGGAAAATGTTAATGATAATCTCTTTGTATCATCCATCTGGGCTTTGAATGCAATTCCAAGAGGTGTGGCGATGAGTAGAAGCAGCAGAAATAAGAATGTAACAATGCGGACCCATGATGCCATAGTGAAAATGTTGTCCGAAATTATAAGAATCATGAGATAGGCAACCATTATCAAAGCAGCTATAGACAGAGCATTCAAGTGTTTCTTGTCATCTTCAGAGTTGGTATCATGAATTCTTACAAAATACATTAGCAAAAGAGACACAGAAGTTGGAAACACAGCTAGAAACAGAAGGTAATTGCTCGGGTTGCCTTGGAATAAGGTGTTGTAAACTTGGATTAGTATTGCTCCGCTTAGACCCAGATATCCCTAATTAAACAATTAGAAAGTACTGGTCAGGGAGAAAAAAGGATTCGAACGCAGTGTAGATGTAAAATGCAGCTTGTCAACCTCGTATCTATAACTTCTATTTGACAGACATTTAAATTAAAAATTATTACGTGATATTTTGTCCAAAAAATAGAAAAACGGCAAGAACAATAAAAAAAAAAATTAAAGCATGAAGAAATTACCTCCAGTAGGCCTGCAATGGTCCCAACATGAGCAGGGAAGTTTCTGAGGCCGGTCACAAGACTTGCCGTGATAGAAAATGATGTCGAATGAACTGCCGTGAACATAAACAAGCACATCAAAGCCACCG
Source organism: Dipteronia dyeriana (assembly GCA_032871835.1). NCBI lineage: Eukaryota > Viridiplantae > Streptophyta > Magnoliopsida > Sapindales > Sapindaceae > Dipteronia > Dipteronia dyeriana. Next base: position 77,341,071 of record CM065295.1, read on the forward strand.
GCGGCCTGTGAATCAACCCGACAACTGACGCCCACATAAAGAAATACCCCACAAAGGAAAGGATAGCACCCGTGAAGATGACCACCCATGGCCCATAGAAACAACGGAGACGGCCAGCATTGCGGCGGTGGCGATCGAGCGTTACAAAGGAGTAGAAGACGCCAGCGAGAACGCCGGTGCAGCCACCGATTTCCTTGAAGAGTGAGACACTGGAAACCATGGATTGGTCGTAGTTTTGTGTGGACTTGAGGGTGGATGAGTAGATGCTGAAGGTGAAGGTTCCACCTATGCTACACTGGATCCATATGCTAGCCACTGTTGCTATCCATTTTGAGTTCAAGCCCTCCATCGATTATCAGAGTTGATATCCGGAATGCATATACTGGTTTTATCTCGACAAGTATATCAGAACGTTACAAGATTGGTTTAGCCGGACAAATGTTGTTTACGATGAGTACTTGTCACTACTCACTACTCTAGTTACCAGATGGAGGAAAAGAAAATAGACACATTGGCAATAAATGTATGCATATGTGACATCTGGAGGCCAGCATGTATAGTAATAAATTCAAAAACATCGGGAATTTGGATTGAAAATCTTTTATATTAAAATAATATATAAAAAGAAATCTTACCGACAGAATTAATTACTGTATTTGTTTATATATATTTGTGACTTGTGAGCTAATGAGATATGAGATATGAGAATATTTAGAAAGTCTCTTCGTATATTATAAATTTATAATGTGTTGTATGTATAATCAATTAACGGGTCAAACTAATCACATTACATGTCTAAAGTCTAAACATAATCTTTTTGTTTCAATTTGGAATTAATTTATTATATATATATTGCTGAATTATTATTATTATTACTACTGCTACTTTAAATGAAGAGACCAAGTGGTTGTAGTTCTGGCCAAATAATATATTATCTTATTTTGATGCTGTAATTGTGGAAATAAAGTTTTGTGTTGACGTTTTTTTTATATTATGTTCATTATTTATATATATATATATATATATATATATATATATATAAAGACAAAGTCATTCTTTCTTAATTTTGATACTTGAAACACAAACACACATATCAATTATCTATAACGGAGGTTAATTAACAGAACATACCTTGAGAGAAGTAGAGATAAAGTTTCTTTCTTCCTTTAGCCATGATAACCACCAAAAATGAGATTTACGTAGGTATAAAAAACGAACCAAGCTAGGCAGAAGAAATTGCAGACCTTGAATGAAAAATGATTAGGGTACTTTTGTTCCACAAATATATGGACAAAAAGAAAGGGTGAATGAGAAAATATATGAGAATAAAAAGGATAATGCCAATAATAGATCAAATAAAGACACTGTATGTTTGTATTATATAAATAATTATAGAACATTATAGCATCCTTAATGGTATCCTAAAAACACGGGAGTAATCAAAATTTGATTATTTATTTCAAAAACACCGTCCAACAGAGTTACTAAAATTTAGTAATAGCTTCAATCATCAAATACAAACTTAACCCAAAATAACTACGGTTGTAATTTTATTCTTTCTCTTTCATTTGTGGCATTTTTTTTTTCTCTTTTTTTCTCCAATTGCCTGTATATTTTATCATTGTTTTAACCCTAAAAAATATAATATATTAGATTTTTTATTTAAATAAAATGTATCATTATGAACTACATAATCATCACTTTTAACAATCCTTGAAAACAATCCTCAAATGTTGAGGTAGCAATTTTTGATGATTTAAATTTATTAATACCGCTAAAGATATTCTTAAATAGAGAATTGTCCTATTAAATAACTAATTAATAAAACATTACATATAATTTTTTTTTATGGATAATGTTTGGGGTCAACACTCAAAAATACTAACCAAATAATGTGGTTCAATTGAATTATAACACATACATATGGATTTGAATATTTATCTAACTATTTAGATTCTGTGTTTGAACATGTGAAGTCATATCATTGAGTTAGTATTTTGGATATTGACCATTCAGTATTCAATTTTTTTTTTATTGTATAATAATTAAGAGGACATTAAATATGATAAGGACACCTAATGTTGAAAAGAGAATCCAAATTCAAAATATAGATAATTTATATCATATAAGTAATTAATAGGGACACTTCATATTTATGACCAAAACTTTCGAAGATGATATCCGTTGAATCGAGCTTCCGCTATCAGATATTATAGATATTGTTTTCGTATCACATCATTCATTTTTATATTTTGTGTCTCCGGTCTCCAATAGATAGACCCTTTTTAATAGTAAATTGATCCATTTTATTTTTATTGAGTTCATTTTTATTCACCCCATTCAAGGGATAAGAATTATCTCCTCATGTATGGATGATATGTGTTTATGGAAAGGATAAATTTGTTTAAATATTATCATATTTTTAGATAAATTTATCTCTTTCTGAACATTTATCATTCATACCGAAAGGAGTAATACGAACAAAAATGGACTCATTTTTATTGCACTCTCTAATTATTTTCTTTTTTCTTTTTGACTTGTGGTTGGGGATTAGATGTATAGCGTATAGCACTTTGCCACTTCATATAATTTGCCTTTTGGGTGCGTTTGGTACACGAGACGGGACGAGACAGGATGTGACAACTTTCTCTTGTCCCACGTTTAGCACGCTATTAATGTGTGACGTGACGGGACGGGACGGGACAAGGTGGGACAAAAACCACAAAATCTTGTCCCACCTCAGACCCTCGGCCAGACTTGTCCCATGCATGGGACAAGTCTGGAAAAGACATTTTTGCCCTCAAATATTGCAAAAATTACAAAAATACCAAATATAAAAATAAAACCCAGCTCTTCATTCCCTTCCATTCTCACGCCTCTCTCTCTCGGATCATTCTCACGTTTCTCTCTCTCTCTCTCTCCATTCTCTCTTCTTTGGCCGACGGCGAGGAGCAGAGATCTCAGTCTCTCCCGCTTGTCTATCTCTCCTCTCTCTATCTCTCTCTCTCTTCGTTTGACTTCTTTGTGGTGGCTTTTGTTGATTTCGATTTAGGGTTCTCAATTTAGGGTTCTCAATTTGTCGTCGCCAGCCGCTTGATCGACATTGTCTATCTTCCTCTCTCGACGTCGCTACACGTTAAATGGGCCGTCTATTTCGATTTGTTTGATTTGTTGAAGATGATGGCCGGGTTCGATTTGTTCGATTTGTTTGATTTGTTGAAGATGATGGCTGGGTTCGATTTGTTTGATTTGTTGAAGAAGATGGCTGGTTCGATTTGTTTGATTTGTTGACGATGATGGCTGAGTTCGATTTGTTTTGACGACAATGATATTTGTTCGATTTGTTTGATCGTCCCAGCAATTTTTTATTTTTCCAGATGAATAAGAACATATTAATTATTGGTATGAATTTTGTGGAATTGATTTGTTGTTTTTGTCAGTTGAATTTCATTGAAGAAAAAATTAATTAGTTTAATTAGTTTCATTGGAAAAATTCATTGAAGAAAAATTTAATTAGGGTTTATGGAATTTAATGATTTTTATTTACTTTTAATGAAGTAATATTTGATATTTTTCAATGACAGAATTTGAATTTGATCCAAATCTAGAAGGTTTTTATTTTTCAAATTTAATAAAATTGTTATAAACATTAGAAAGAACAAGAGGAGTATTCTGGTCATTTGTCTCATCCTGTCCCATCCTGTCCCAGTTATACCAAACGTATAACAGTACAGTTAACAGTTCTGTCTCAGACCTTCCAAACACTGTATAGAACAACCTGTCCCGTCATGTTCCGTTCCACATTGTCCTGTCCCATATCTGTACCAAACACACCATTTGGTTGCACAATTGTTAAATATTACACGGATTCCTGTAAATTCACTAATCTGGAGAGTGTGAATTTGATTATTAATCGGTGATTAAGAGTTTACTTATATAGTGAACTAAATTTCTCCGCTCATATAAGGAATTTACTTCCTTGATTATATTTCCAAAAAAACTCGATTATTTTTATTTTACAAAAGAAATGACAATCAAAATAATACACTAGTCACCGGATTTAAAACAGTAAAAGTGAAAAAAAAAAATAATAATAAATCTAAAAAGGGAGTACTTTAAAGCTAACCATAAAATTAGTGGGTTTATTATTTTTATCCAAGATTAGCATTTTTATTTTTTCTACCAAAATATCCACTATTTGGACAAAATTACCCTTCTTTATATAAAAAAAAATCTATATTTTTTTTCTTTTTCCAAAAAAAAAAGCAACTTTTCTTTTTCTTTTTCTTCTTCTTCTTCGACCTCTAGTATTCTTTTTCTTCTTCCCGAATGTGTTTAATTGTATTAGATTTGGTGTGTTTAATTTGGTGTTGCCATGTTGTGTTTAATTTGGTGTTACCCTATTGTGTTTAATTGATTTTTCATTGTGTGTTTAATTGAGTTGCCCTGATGTGTTTAATTGTTTTGCCCTGATGTGTTTAATTGTTTTACCCTGGTGTATTTAATTGAGTTGTCTTTGTGTGTTTAATTGAGTTGCACTGGTGTGTTTAATTGGGTTGTCGCGGTGTATTTAATTAATTTACGTGTGGTGTGTTTAGTTAGTATGTCTCTACGTGTTTAATTGATCTACACTGGTGTGTTTAATTAGGTTATCGTAGTTTGTTTAATTGGTAGTCTGGTGTGTTTAAAAAATCTAGAAAAAAATTCAGATTTGAATAGATGTAGAAATTTTCTAGATTTCCTCATACAAGAACAAAATATCTTTGAAAAATGGATCTCTAGTAAATGTTATTTTTTAGGAAGGAATTTTTATTTCAATAGGACAAAATTTGGATTTTTTTTTTTAAAAAAAACATAATCCGAAAAAAAAAGTTCTAAAAAAAAGGTAACAAACATAATCTGAAAAAATTTCAAAATTAAAAAAAACTTGGAATTTTTTCTTTAAACAAAATCAAACCCGGAAAAAAAAAAATAATAAACATAATCCGGCAAGTTTTGAAAAAAAAATGCCTAGAAATTTTCTTTAACAAAATCAAATTTGAAAAAAAAAATTAATAAACATAATCTGTAACTTTTTTAAAATCTAAAAAAAATTCAAAATAAAAAAAAAACAGAATTTTTTAAAGTCTAGAAAAAAATTTAAACAATACCCAAACTTAAACACAACAACCCTTAAATCAACGGTTAACATTCAAATCTGAATTGGGTCTTTACAACCTAAATCTGCAAACCAAATAAGAGAGGAGAAACAAAAAAAAATGTTTGGATTAAAGAGGAGAGAGGCGTGAGAGAAGAGATCAATCTAGAGTGGAGATCTTGTTGCAAAAAAAAAATGTGGTGGAAAGAGGAGAGAGCCAGAGAAACGTGAGAGAAAGAGAAAAAGAAGAGATTAAAGAGAGAAAGAAGGAAAAGAGAGAAAAAAATGATTCTGAGTTAAAAACAAAGAAGAGAAAAGAGGTAAATAAAATAATAAGGGGTATTTTGATCGGTCAATTATTAAATAAAAACAATAAAAATATTAAACCTCGTTATTTTTTAACTAAAAAAAAGGTTTCCTCATTTAAAAAAATTAAAAATGTCACCGAATCGACTTAAGTCAACACATAAATCAACTCAGCAAATGATCTCACCAATTCCATTCTCAAATGGCATTTCAAATATATTTTCTTCTTTGTCTAATTCTTCTCTCGTCAACATAACCAAACCAATCACTCGATTGAAAAAAAAAATACAAATAATAATAATAAAAGTAGATGGTTATTTCTCATGCCGCAACCTTCTGAGAACAATCTGGTCATAGAACCTCCTTGTTCGAAAGTACAAAACCAAAGCAACAACACAACCAACAAGAGCAAAACATGCCATGATCAGGAAAGCTGACATGAAGCATTGAGTACCAGAACATGAATTATCTTCACCACCACTAGCCATCTTGTCGTAAATATACCCAATAATTCTAACAGAGAAGATATATGATCCAACAGGACTTGCTATACCAATGGTGTTGTATATAGTCCCCATGTGACCAACACCAAATATCTCCGAAGTTATAGTAGGCATTAACGACCACTGCGAACCATAACAAATACCAACTACAATCGAACCCACATACAGATTTCCAGGAAAACCTGAACCGACAATTATGTGTCCAATTGATAATGTTGCTTGAGTTATAGCAATGAACAATGGCCTCGCCCAACCTCTTTTGTGTAGGAATATATCTGACACATACCCGGCTCCGAAACGGCCTAGAAAATTCCATATACTCAACAATGAGACCAGTGAATTGATTTCAATGGCTGTGTAACCAAGAGACTCTCCTACTTGACTGATATTGTTTATGGTGGCCAAACCTGATCCCATTCCACTTATCATTGCAATGAACAACAACCAGAAGTTGGCAGTGCACATTGCTTGCTGAATATTCATGTCTTCTTGATCTTCATGAATATTCTTCATGTCTTCTTTATGATCACCTGCAGGTAGCTCATGATATGCCAAGTGATGATCTTGTGCTGGCTCAGAGTTGTATACTAATGAAATCCTCTGTTCAGTGGAAAGTGTTTGTGAAAATGCCAACCTCTTTGTGTCCTCCATTTGGGCTTTGAATGCGATTCCTAGAGGTGATGCAAGTAGAAGTAGAAGAAATATGAATGTAATGATGCGTGCCCAGGAAGGCAAAGTGAAGATGTTTTCCAAGATTATAATGATCATGAGATAAGCAGCCATTGTCAAAGCAATTGCAGAGAAAGCATTCAATTGCTTCTTGTCATCAACTGATTTGGTTTCATAGATTCTTGCCAAAAACATAAGCAAAAGAGACACAAAAGTAGGTAACAAAGCTAGAATCAGAAGAAAAGTGCTTGGATTTCCATTGAAAATCGTGTCGTAAACTTGGATTAGTACTGCTCCACTTAGACCCAAATAGCCCTGACCAACAACAATGTTTAATGTCACATTACATACAATTATATTCAATACAGACATCTTAGAGATAAATAGTTAATGAAGTTGTGAATTGTGATAGATTTGAGGTAAATGACGTTAATTCAGTCCGATAATATTTCATTCAAGTTGAAGCATTAAAATTACCTTCAAAATGCCTACAATGGTCCCGCCATAATCACCGAAGTTCTTGACACCAGTGACAACATTGGCTGTGTTGAAAAACGTCTGCGCTTGAGCCGCCATGAACATAAACAGGCACATCAACGCCACCGGTGGTCTGTCGATCAGCCCTACAACAGCTGCCCACATAAAGAAATACCCCACAAAGCAGAGGATAGCTCCCGTCAAGTGAACCACCCACGGCCCACAAAAAGAGAGTAGCAGGCCACGACGCTGATGATCATTATCGTGGCGGTGATGGTTGAGGGTGACTAATGAGTAGAGGAGGCCTGAGAGAATGCCAGCATTGCCACCGATGTCTTTGAAGACCGAGACGGTGTTGAGGGTGGATTGGTCGTAGTTTTGAGTTGACTTGAGGGTCGGAGAGTATATGCCGAAGGTGTAAGTTGCACCGCTGCTGCACTGGATCCATATTCCGGCCACCGTAGCTATCCATTTGGAGTTCAGGCTCTCCATTGTCTCCAAAATTGTCAGCTGGCTAGCACGTATACCAAGTCTTATTGAGATTTGAGAATCATCAATTCATCACATGCTAATATGTTAAATGGGTCGAATTAATAATGTTTTAGTATATTTAATTAATTTCACATCTCAACATTATTGAAAGCTAATTTGTTGGTGTTGCAATTAGTTTATCAATTTTACAACTGGCTCATGTTATCATATCTTTTTAAATATATATATATATAAAAAAAAAAAAAAAAAAACAGGTGCATGTTTGCACCTCTGGCGACATTATTCCAATTGATGCAACTTTGTGTATTATAAAAATACAAACTATTAGTAACTTTCGGGTGTTCGGGATCTCGATCCCAAAATTGAATCTCGTACTTCCACAACGTTGTATAATATGTTTTACAACGCTGTGAAATCGAATACTCATAAAAAAAAATATACGTGATCTAACACCCGATAATTTTTGTACAAACTATTGCTTTCATTTTACTTCAAACGATTCTTTATAATATTATGTACCTCTTACACTCTATATGCTTGGTGTTCTTTGCATCCGATTACAAGTTGGATATGGAAAATTGTACATGAAGGCTCATGTTCTGGAAGAATGCCGCAACCTTCTGAGAACAACCTGATTATAGAACCTCTTTGTCCGAAAAAACAACAGGAGTGCGACGAGGCATCCAAAGAGAGCAACAGAGGCCATGATCAGAAAAGATAACATGAAGCAGTGAGTGCCATAGCACGAGTTATCTTGACCTTTTGCTACCTTGTCGTAAATATACCCCATGACTCTTACAGAGAAAATGTATGATCCTACAGGACTTGCTATGGCAATGGTGTTGAAAATAGTACCCATGTGCCCAACACCAAATATTTCAGAACTAATGGTAGGCATTAACGACCACTGCGAACCATAACAAACGCCCACTAAAATCGAACCCACGTACAAGTTTCCAGGAAAACCTGAAGCAACTATTAAATGGCCAACGGCTAATGTGGCTTGAGTAATAGCAATGAACAATGGCCTTGCCCAGCCTCTTTTGTGCAGGAATATGTCAGACACATAGCCCGCTCCAAAACGACCCAGAAAGTTCCATATACTCCATAAAGAGACCAGAGAATTTTTTTCAGAGGTTGTGTAACCAAGAGACTCTCCTACTTGACTGATATTATTTATGGTGGCAAGCCCTGTGCCCATTCCACATAACATGGCAATAAAAAGCAGCCAGAAGTTTGCGCTGCACATTGCTTGCCTGAGATTCATGTCTTCTTCGTTTTGTGCCATACTGTCATCAGAAGTGGCCTTCACTTGAGAGGAATCACCAGGAAGCTCTTGATATGCAATGGAATCTTGTGCTGTCGAAAACTTAGGGGATGTGATCGGCTCAGAATTGTACACTAATGAACTCCTCTCAGCAGAAAACGTCTGTGATAATCTCTCTGCATCTTCCCTCTGGACTTTGAATGCAATTCCGAGAGGTGAGGCAAGTAGAAGCAGTAAAAATACAAATGAAGTGATCCGTTCCCAAGATGCCAAAGTGAAGATGTTCTCCAAAATTATAATGATCATGAGATAGGCAGCCATGGTCAAAGCCACTGCAGAGAAAGCATTCAAGTGCTTCTTTTCATCAACCGAGTTTGTTTCACAAATTCTAACCAAAAACATGAGCAAAAGGGAAACAAGAGTCGGCAACAATGCAAGAAAAAGAAGGAAAGTGCTTGGATTGCCCTTGAATATTGTGTCGTAAACTTGGATTAGCACTGCTCCACTTAGACCAAGATAGCCCTGATCAAGCCGAAGGTATAATGTGATGTTAAACACAACTATGCATAACATACTTCATATATGAACAGAGACAAAGCGGGCACATTATAATTAGTACAATGTTATCGAAAAATATCAATCTCTCACACATCTAAGCTTACCATTCATCAGGTAGCACTAGAATTAATGTCATTGACACACAATCATTTAGGAAAAACCGAAAATCAGTACAAAGAATGTGTCATGAGCAAGCATTGCAACTATAGCCTTCCCTTATTTTTCCAAAGTCCACAAATGACACTACACATCATATGATAAATGCAATCATTTCAAGTTTTATTAATAGCAAATCCAGTCTACACTTTTTGATTATAAACTAACAGCAAAGAAGTACCTATACCCAAGAGAGGAATCAACGATTCTCAGATACAGTCCACAAACTCAATGTTCTTAAGAAACGAATACTATAGAATAAGTTAATCAACTTCGAATTGTCTTAATAATGGACTTCCCAAACATAACTTGTTTCCATTATTGAACATCATGATTCATGCCGTCCACAAAATTATGTCCTTTTAATCTGCCTTATCCTTTTGCTTGTACATTCAAAAGACTGAATTTTCAAAAAATTGTTGGTACATAAAAACAGAGGACAAATTTAGCTGATATTATAGACTGGAAGAGACGTGACCTCCAGACTGGAAGAGACGTGACCTCCAGACACTCCAATTACATTTTCATTAGTACCCCACCATGGAAACCTAATCAATTCCATCAAACCCGCCAGCTAATTCACTTCCAAATAATTGAATTTTTGAATTGAGTATTTTCTATGATTACAAAAAGCAAAATAAGAACCAAAGCAATGAAGAAAGTTATCACCTTCAAAATGCCCACAATGGTCCCACCATAATCACCGAAATTCCTGACACCAGTGACGACATTAGCGGTGTTAAAAAACGTCTGCGCATGAGCCGCCATGAACATAAACAAACACATCAGCGCCACCGGCGGCCTATCGATCAGCCCGACGACGGAAGCCCACATCAAGAAGTAACCCAAGAAGCAGAGGACAGCCCCGGCGAGGTGGACCACCCACGGACCGCTGAGGCGGAGGCGATGGCGGAGCGTGACGGAGGAGGAGTAGAGGAGACCGGAGAGAATGCCGGCGTTTGCGCCGATGTCTTTGAAAACAGAGACTGTGTCGAGCGTGGATTGATCGTAGCCTTGTGTGGACTTGAGAGTTGAAGAGTAGATGCCGAAAGTGTAGGAAGAACCGCTGGTGCACTGGATCCATATACTGGCCACTGTAGCTATCCATTTCGTGTTCAATCTCTCCATTTCTGACTCTCTGTTTCTCCAAAAATTTCTCTGTTTTGTTTGTTGAAGAAAGCTGTGCAGTCAATCAAATAAAATAAATAAAAATAGATTGAGTCCTCTATGTCGTCGTCATCATCATCTTCATCCACCAACAAAGTTCTTAATTTATCTCCTTTTGGTAACATAACGGTTTGTTATTAGTTTCCAAATATAGGTGAAAATTAAAAAAGCGACTCCACTGGGGATCGAACCCGGAATCTCTGTCCGTCAGTGCTGTTGTTGTGTGCTGTCAATCTCATTCTTTAATATTAAATCATAAAAAAGTGTGGACGAGACAAGCATGAAGCATGTTACATCAAAATGTTAACAGACGTGTACAAATTCTTATGGTGTCTAGAATCCAATGAAATTAAACTACGTGTATACAGTATATAGCCACGGAATCAGCCGGATACATTATACTTTACACAGAAATTTATAATATATCTAAAAAAAAAGAAATTTAAATATATATTTTCTTTAAAACACGTTACTATCTATCTCTATTTCCATCTCATCCCTGCACTTTTATTTAAAAACTTTAAAAACGACTCCACTGGGGATCGAACCCAGAATCTCTGGTTCCGTAGACCAGCGCCTTATCCATTGGGCCATGGAGTCAGTTGTGTGCTGTCAATCTCATTCTTTAATGTTATATCATAAAAAAGTGTGGAGAAGACAAGCATGTCATATCAAAATGTTAACAGACGTGTATAAATTCTTATGAACTAGAATCAAATGAAATTAAACAGTGTATAGCGTATATAGCCACGGAAACAGCAGATACATTGTAATAATAGTTTTGTTTAAAACTATTCTACTTTATTTAAATTTAGTATCTAAATAATCTATCAACACTCGAATTCATTTATTCAAATCGTAGCATTTACATTACATAAATCTGATACGATTCAAATAGATGGATTAGAGCGACGTCACATCATTTGGATATAAAATTGAGATAAAGTAGAGTTATGGTTTTCTTTAATGAAACTATGTGCAGCTGATGCAATAATTTGTGTTTAGGCATATTGATAATGGTTTTGATTTCCTTCCTTGTTTAAAGATGGCAATCGGACAATTATGAGTTGGTTAAAAAGGGCTCTTATTATCATCGTAACAACTACTTTGCATGAAAAGACTTTATTGTCTTATTTAATTTGTGTACAAAACAGAAGAAAAAAACAGAGCTAAAAGCCTAAAACAGGCTCCACTAATTTCAGAATTCAAACAATATCAACAATCCAGTTCGGTCAGACTCATCATCCGGCATTAAATCAAATAATCTATCAGCATTATGATAGTTGACCTTCAAAATAGAGAAAATAAATTGACAATTAACAAAAAGTTTCACTACTTTGTAACTGCTGAAGAATGGGAAATATGACCACTTTTTCTCTGTGTGCCCATACACTTCGAAAAACCATAAGCATTTCATTATTCTTTACAAAATGCTTTTCCGGCCACCAAATACGCTTTTATTCTAGTAATTGAACGACATAGGCTGGGAGATGAAGTCACGATTAGCTTAAGAGAAACAATGGTGTCCGATTTTTTTGATGACACAAGAAAAGATACCGAAATTTGGGGAATTGTTTCTCTACTCAATTAAATCTGGAAATCTCAAGAAAGGAACTCAGATATCAATGTTACTTTATTTAAATTTGGTTTCCAAATCTGGTGTCCAAATGACGTGATAACATTATAATCCATCCATTTAGATTGTATTAGATTTGTATGATATAAATGAATTGATTAAAGTGTTACCACATTATTTAGACACCAAATTTAGATAACGTAGCATTACCCATTAAAGATACCGTACGTGAGAAAATGCACTTCTCTCTACTTTTTGAATTTGGGAAGAGTCACACTAATTTACTTTTTTGTATTTTTTGTTTCTTTCTATATTTTGAAGAAATATATGAATGAGCAAATCTAGTAAATATTTTCTAATTTATTTTATAAAAAAAAAGGGAAAGAAAAAAAAAATTATTTTATCCTTTTGGTTTTCGCTTCTATCTCTTTCTCTTTTTCTTTTTCTTTCTTCATTTTTTAGGAAATTGTCCCTTCTTCTTCTTCTTAATAAACTCAGTCCTTTTATTGCAACATTCTATCTTAATCCCGTTTTGTTAATAGTTATAGTTGATTTTCAACCTTAGAACATGATCCCTTCATTGTAAACTCAGTAGACAAGTCGAAGGAAAGATTGGTTGAACAAGAGTGATTACTGTCCTTTGTGTCGCTGCAATCTCCTTGATCATTTTAATATTGAATGTTTTTAGTGTTCGAAAGATGTATAGATATAAATAGGCTGTGTCAACCAGGAACCTCCTCCACAAAGAATCGCACCACACGGGCTTCGGGAGCGAAAAACGAGCCGGAAAGACTCCTTAATTAGCAAAGACGGAGTCAGAAATAGAAAGACTTGTTTGATATTAATCATGAAGTCATAAAATGAAAAGATTGTATCAAATGTTATAGTTATAATTAATGTGAAATCATAATTTTATTTTAGTGATTAAGAAACCACCAATTAAAGCTTGGTAATTTTGTAATTTGTCAATGCTATAATCTTGTTATAGTAATCTCACAGTTATAAAACTTATTTAATTTGTCATGATCATCCATTTTTTGCAAGGAATAAAAAGTGGGAAACTGAATAACAAATGAGATTGTATGGAAATTTTTATTTTTGGAAGGTTAATTACACTGCTATAATTACTAATCCATTCCGATATGAATGAAATTTTGCTATAATATGTTTAAATGTCTATTGAGATTACAATCGAGAATAAAAATTTAGAGTAATACCACTTCGCTTAAATTTGGTGTCCAAATGTGGCAATAGTTTACTTCTTTCATTTAAATCATGCAAATCTAATACAATTCATATGAATGGATTATAGTGTTGCTACACCATTTAGATAACAAATTTAGACAAAATAACATTATTGAAAAATTAAAGAAAATCAACTTTCCTCTTAGATAGGAAATCAGGAAATTAAACTTATGACTCGTTTGACAAGCTGCATTGGATTGTACTGGATTGATATTATATTGTATTAAATTTTACAATATTTGGTATATCACTATGTCGTATTATATTATAAAAATATACTATTTTTAATTTTATATTATTTTTAAAAATTAGTTAATAATTTATTTTGAATATTTTTATCATGAATAAATAAATATTTTTTATTTTCATTGATGCAAAAATTTAAATAAATGTTTCCAATATAATTTGAAATTATATAAAAAAAATAGGGATATTAAGATTTTAGTCCATCTAGTTTGCCTTTATCTGGGTTTGGTCTTTTAGTTTTTTGAATTACTAACTTTAGTCCATCAGTTCTCTGACAATACTGAATCCAGTCTAATTCCGTTAGTTTTTCGTTGACTTCCGTTAGGTCAACAAGGGTATTATGGGAATTTTGATAAAAGCTTCTAGAAGCTTTTCATTAATAAGGGTAAAAATGGTATTTCATTTAAAAATTTAAAAATAAAAATATATATTAAAATAATTAATATTAAAAATTAAAAATATAAATTATTTTTTAGAAAAATATACAAATACCCTTCATAAATACATATAATTACACTTGATAAATTTATATAATTATATATCTACCCAAATAATAATTAAACAATAACCCCAAAACTTTAGGAATTAAGAAATTGACCCCAAAAAAGACACAAACACCATTCATAAATACATATAATTACACTTGATAAATTTATATAATTATATATCTACCCAAATAATAATTAAACAATAACCCCAAAACTTTAGGAATTAAGAAATTGACCCCAAAAAAGACACAAACACCCTTCATAAATACATATAATTACACTTGATAAATTTATATAATTATATATCTACCCAAATAATAATTAAACAATAACCCCAAAACTTTAGGAATTAAGAAATTGACCCCAATCCCTTCCTCACATTCTCCAGATTTCTTCATCTCCCTCTCAGTCTCTCTCCCTCGTTCAACACCATTACCACCACCACCATTACCACCACCACCACCACCACCAAACCCTTTCTCCAGATCTCATCTTTCTCTCTCTCTCTCTCTCTCTCTCTCTCTCTCTCTCTCTCTCTCTTTCTCAATCACTCTAATTTCTCTCTCTCAATTTGGTGATTTCATGAAAAACGTGATCATGAGAGGCTGGAATGGGTGGGAAACGAATCGAAAAATGGTCAGAAGTCGATCAGAGCAGAAAACGGTCAAAAACGATGTAGAAAAGTCAGGTTTCATGTCGGGTCAACCGGGTCAAGAACCAGGTCCGGGTTGGGTCGTTGACGGGTCGCTGGCTGAGGAAGACGACATGACGTCACGCTGACGTCGAGCTGATGCAATGGGGTATACTCAGCAATTCTGGGGTGCACTCAATGGCCCAAGGTGGCTTGTTTCAGGGTGCATTTAGTTCTGGGCTGGGGTGTACTCAATGGCCCAATGTGGCTTGTTTCAGGGTGTATTTAGTTCTGGGCCGGGGTGTGCTTAGCAAGCCCAACAACCCACTTCATAAAGGGCATAAAGGGCATAAAGGTCTTTTTACAGGTACAAGGAGCAGTATGGTCATTTTGTCCTTTGACGTTGTCAGTAAACGGAAACCGTGACATAAGGACTAAAGTTAGTAATTAAAAAAACTAGTGGACCAAACCCAGATTAACGCTAACTAGAGGGACTAAAATCTTAATATCCCTAAAAAATAATAATAGAATAACACATTTTTTCATCAAAATTTCATATTTGTTAAGAAGAAAAAGAAAAGTTAATGATTTTTACAAATACAATACAACATAATATCACCGAATACTTCGCATTAGCTAATACAATTAATGTTTGTTGTAATAGACAATTAAAATATACTAAAATAATACAATACAGTGTTTGGCAATACAACTGGACATCAAATTGTACATTTTAATTGTCTTACAATACATGGCAATACAACAGGACATCAAACTGTACTGTATTATTTTAATTACCTAATACAATACAATACATGGCAACAAACATGCGCTTAATTCCTTAACAATTTTTAGTAAACAATTGTGGTAGTCAAAAATTGACCTTAAGCCCGACAGACAAATCCAGAACTAAACAATGGGTATAATTGCGGGATAAGCTCAAAACAATGGGATCCAATTGATCCCCAATCAACTTAGCTTGTCAAGTCGGTTTCCACCTTGACTCAAGCTCTATTCAACACACTTTTCTGATCATCGGAATCTTCAACTGCTATTGCATAGTTACCAGCAGATTCAATCCTCCACGCTCCCACTACACATCACTAGTTCATAATATCACTCAAGTGAGCACTCGACGAACTAATTATTATATTTACGGTTTGATTTCATTACAAAAATTTGTTGTATTTATATTTTATGAGTATATAGTTGACTTGAATGTTGGTGATTGGTCCACAAGTACTGAAATTTATAATGTATCTTTGGACTGTTTTGTAAACTATTCATTTTTATGAAGTTGGTCATCCGTCAGATATTTTAATTCTCCCCATTAGAGCTTTTAATTCCCATAGGCCCTACCTAATCTCTTAATTTTGATCTTTTAATTTTAATAGTTAATAGTAAAATTTTAAAATTGTTATAAATATTATGTAATTATATATGAATAAATGTCCTTCAATACATGGAAGTAACTTCCATCCATATATCTTCCTCTTTTCTCTTGTAACATCCAAATGATTTATGGTCAATTTATGTTGTAATTTATATACATTATTGTGTATGTTATGACTCTAAAGATTTGTAAGGCTATAAATAGGAGCCTTTCATATTGATGTATTGAACTTGAGAGATATTAAGGAATAAAATAATATCTTTTATTTTGGGCTATTTTTCTCTCTTCAACTACTTTAAGTTTATGATTTATGTTCTTATTTATTAATATTCATTTCATAACGCATTGTCAGTACGAATCTCTAACCATTATATGTTTCAGGTTTCGGATTTGAAAGTTTCTTATTTGAAGACAAATGCCATATGATCAAAATTTGATAAATGATAAGAGATAACACATTCGTGATGAGATCGAGAGATCTAAGGAATTGTAAAGTATTTCTTTCTCTAATTTTGGGCTAAGAATATTTTTTTTGTTTATATTATTTTTCTTCTTAATTTTATTCTTAATATTTATTGGGTTGACAATAAAAGAAAGATTAAATGATTGTATTACAACCGGAAGATTGTAAAAATGAAATTAGTTATATTGCAACTCAAATATCGTAAAATCATAGAGCTTGGAACTCGATTTGATATATATATTTGATAATTGTTAAATCAAAGAGCTTGAAGCTCTATTTAATATATATATATATATATATATATATATATATGATAATTGTTAAATCAAAAGGCATGAAACTCAATTTAGTGTTTTAAGATTGTAAAATCAAAAAGCATGAAGATTAACATAACGATAAAAAAAAATCTTATTGGAATTTATCGATTGCAATCAAATCAAAATATAAGAATAATGAATTTATATTAAATCAGAACCTGAAGTTATAAATTTCAATCAAAGTAAAAATTATTTTTGGAATCTGAAGTTCTAAAATTCATTATTCTCAATTTTAAACTTGAAGTTTATATATGCATGTGAAGTTATAATGAAGTTTTAAATTTCTATTAAATGAATTTTATTATAAACCTAAAGTTCTTGAGATGTTAAATTATAAACTTAGTGCTATGATATAATCATAACCAAATATCCAATCGTTACTAGATATTGTACAATCAATATTGTGCTTTATTTCAGAGGACATGTACTTAAAATAAAATCTAAAAAAATACAAAATGATAAATATATTTTATCTCATTTTGAAGGGTAAATATATATTATCTCATTTTGAGCACAATCTAAGTATTTCAATATGATTTACTTTGTTGTTATTTTGACTTAATTTATTTATACAACTACTCTTATGAGTATGCTATGTGGTTGCCAATATGTTGGATTTTCCACATCAGAAAGTAAATTTAGTTTTAGTTTTAGTTTTAGTGGTTCTTATTTCAAATATGTGATTGGATTTGATTAATGAACATAGAACCAGAAGTTCTAAATTTGAATCCAATTGAGAACCTGCAATTCTTAATTTAAATTTAAAGTGTCGAATTGAACCTGAAGTTCCATACTTTTGAACATGGATTTTTGAATCAAAAGGTAATTCAATTTTACATTGTTAAATGGATATTTAACGACCAATATATTCAAAAAGAAAATACAAAGGCTTGAAGCTCTAAATATTAATACAAAATCAAAACATGAAGTTTTACTTATCAATCTTTTTAGAACCGAATGTTCTCAATTCTAAGTTAATTAGACTTAAAAGGTGTGATGATATCAAATTTAATTAGAATTGAAAGTTATGAACCTGTAGTTTATTAACAAATCATAAGTTCCAAGAGTTTGTATGATTTTATTAAGAAGTTGATGTCTTGAAATAAGAGATTCCAAAATGTGAATACAATATTCATTATTTACGTTTCTTCATCATTACAAGTGTACGCAAATGTGAAACCTTATATTTTCATATGTTAGAATTTTTATATTTCACATATCTGTTAATCACAAATTGCTTAAGTTATTTCTTCACAACAATTGAATTTATTCGTTTTGTGATATATAATTTTATGGTCACTTGAATTTTATAATTTTTGAAATTTGTGGTTTTATTATGTAGTAGATTTGTATTCACGTGATCTTATTAATATAATATAATATATTTTTTGTGCTTAAGTTGTATAAAATTAAGTTTTTGTATTACTTTGAATTATAATAAAATATTGCATTAAACTTGTAATTTCAACATTCATGAAAACACAACATCATATTTTGCTAATTCATAATCTTTGTTATAGTATCTAATAATTGATATGATTTATCTGTGAATTATATTTTACTTTAATTTCTTATCTCTAATTAAAATATTTTATGATAAAAATAGTGTTATTTATTCCATAATTCTTTCTCTTAGCGATATCTAAAATGTACGAAAACTTTCATATAAAATATGAATTTTCAAATTTTACATGATATAAATTTTACTGTCATATGTACATTTTGATATATTTACATGATACATATGAACAACTAATATATTTGTTGCTTAATATATTACATACTTATAACTGTTATGATATCTAAAATTCTTATTAAGATTAGATATAATTTGTATTTAGATTTTTACTCCAAATCATATTGATTTGTTATATAGTATCATTGTTTTTATTTATTTATGATGAGTTGAAATATAAATATTTTATGGTAAAGATCCAATAGTCATTTTGCTTCGATAAAAGGACTTATTTGATTACCAAATGAAAAGAATTGATTGAAATATCTTACACTTCGTAACTCAAATATTTGTTTCTAAAGTAACAATATATATTATGATAATTACATGCTGTTAGGTTTTGGTTCGTATTCTCAAGTGAACCCAATATGAACCAAACAAGACTCAATTGATATGGTACTTCCTTGAGACGTGGGATAACGTTTGGAAGTTGAAGATGGTGTTTGAAGGAGGTTTGAAGATGAAGAAGAACTAAGAAAACGAAGTCTGGTGAGTTCCGCGGCGTAGACCGCGGTGCAGACAGACGCCTAGACTGCAACACGAAGAGCGGTCATGTCCAGGCTATCAAGCGCCGTGTGGACAACGGCGGAGGCAATGGTATGGACAGCAGCACAGAGAGCAGTAGTTAACAGTGGCTTTTCACGGTATAGGAAGCGGGGTGCACACCGCGACCTAGACCGCGGGAACAACGTATTTTACCCAAAGAGGAATGTTGTGCGTGGAAATAGGAAAGTGTTCTCTTATGGAAGTTCTTGTGCTAATCAGAAAAGGAAAGAGTTTGTCTTCATGAAGAATAGGAAAGTCCTGTAACAAGAAGACTTATCATAAATAGGAAATAGTATTTATATGGAACAAGTAAGTGTTGTACGTTTAGGAGTAAGATTTCCTCTTATGTTAAACTCCCTGTAATTAGTATAAATAGATCTTGTATCTAGATTATTTTGTGTGGAGAAAAAAGAACACCATGTAACATCAGAGAGTAGTGGAGGGATCCGGGTGAGAGACCCGTGGGAATATCCGGAGAGGGATCTAAGAGAATATCAGTAGATCAAGTAAGAGATCTGTGGGTGATATTCAGGGGAGACCTAGGGGATATTGTGGGGTTCTCGGTAAGGATCTTGGGAGCGTGGTTTGGGGTTTGGGTGCGAGAGAGAATCCTGGAATATATGGTTGTAACAATTTATCATATAGTGGAGTTTTCTCTGTCGTTCTGACGGCCCGTGGTTTTTTACCCGATTTGGGTTTTTCACGTATATCTTGTGTTGTGATTGGTTTATTTTCTCTTATCTATTTTTTCTGTTATTGACGTTATTAATTGCTTTGAGTTATGAGCATATATTAGGCACGACGATTCCGCGATCATCGGTTCTTAGAAATTCTCCAACACATGCCTCTAATTTGCTCTTGAATGATCAATATTGAGATTAGATATTTGAGAACATTTGAATTGATATCATATCTTATGTTAATCATAGAACATTACCCAATTGTATTAATATCATTCTCTGAAGTGAATGATGTTTCCTTTAAAATAGCATGGTTGTGATTGTGAATGTAGATAGTTGAAATAATTATTGAAGCTAAGGTGATCACCACGAGAAATTCAGTTCAATCCACCAGAAGTGGAATAACACCAAAACAAAGCAAGAAACTTGAAAGGATTTTGAATACTCCTTTCAAGAATTATTAAATAAAAAACAAATTATTTGCTATTGATGTTAAATATAGGATAAAAGTTATGTACATGCGGTACATCTTAATATTTTGTTAGTATTTACCAAGTATACTAAACACTCTTGTAGAGCTAGTAAAATTACATGAAAACAAAATTTTGTATTTGTTAGATCCAGTAGATCTACAACTAAATAAATTATTTTGAGTCCATTAAAATTATTTTATATTATTTTTGTCTCATGCCAGAAGCATATATTTGTGTCTATTCTATCATAAGATCATATGCTTAATATGAGAAATGTTATGAACTAAAAGTTCAATTAAAAAAAACGATATATCAAAAAATTGAAATATTTTATATGGATATTCATTTCTTAAATGAAATTTATTTTTGCTATTGAATATCTTCAAAGGACATAAGATAATATAATATAGTACTTAAAGGTACAGTATAACAGAATAAATGAGATCGTGTAGAAAATTACAATGATATAAAAGATTTTCCTGAAGAATAAAAAATTAATTTTCTCGTCATTATGCGGAGAATTATCAGAATTTGATAAACGATGTGAAATTACATGACATGTATGCATCATCTTGTGATTTGTATAGTATGTAAATAATGTTTCAGATGATTCGGATAAAATAAAAAAATTATATTTTGTCAATAAACAAACTCGGGTGGTTGTTCCCGTAGAACAATTTATGAAATGGTAGAAAAAATCATCTGTCAGTGAAAGACAATTTAGTTCAAGTGATAAGGTTCCCTATAAATGAAATTTGAAATATCATAAACATAGTGAAAATAATACTCAAGCGATAACTAAATCATCATCATTAAAGGCTCCTGAAGAGTTAATCTCTCATAAGTAAAAAATAAAATCTTGAAGATATATAGAGAAATGTTAATCCCCCATATGAGACTCTTAGAATATAAAATAAAAAGATCTCAATTGTCCCAGTAGAGACACATGTACAAGAAATAAAGAGATTATATTTATCTGAAAGAAATATTTATATAAAGAGACATGTGTACTGAATATTAAAGAGAAGTCAATAACCCCTAAATAGGCACGTGAATTACGAAATGTAAATCAATTATATTGATAATATATAAATTGAGATCGTATACTGCTACGTATTATGAAAAATATGATGATGATCTTAAACTATAAATTTTATATATATCGACATAATGGTGAAAAATAAAAATTAGAGTTATAATTATTTAAAATTTAAAATTTAAAATTTTTGGACATGTAGTCCAAATGTATGATGAAATCAAACTTATTGAATTATTTTTCGTACGAATTAATATAAAAAGCTTACCGTAGAAACTTAGTTTGACAATGAATAAAAACTCGGAAGGATTTAAATGGCTAAAACAAGTTATTCAAAGCTACATGAATTTTTATATAGTGAAAATTAAACAATTAGAATGCATGTAGTATATTCGTCATGATAAATATTTATTAAAGAATATGTTGATTGTGTAAAACTTGTACTAAGTTTATAAATTATAAGTGAAACAAAATCTAAGATGAAAAGTCTTGGAAAATAATATTTAGTCTTTACTAATGAGTTTGGTATTAACATGAATCAACATATATAAGGAAAAAGCCCTGAAGTACTTTTTCATGGATAAAACACATCGAATAGATTTCTTTATGGCTATTCGATGACTTAAAGTAATGTATGATTTTCTATCGTTATTGAAGAACTTTAGGTCATGAAGTACCGAATATAAGTTCAATTAGTATTTTATAAAACAACATGATGCCGTATATAACAAATTGGAGCAATACAAAAAGCAATTAAAATTCTTCACATATAATCTTTAAAAAAGGTGGTTGTTAAAATACACTCAATTTTCAATCTTATAGATTGATTAATAAATGAACTAGCAAGTACAACAAACAAGATCTTAGTGCATATTATTGGGATGCAATATCTTTGTAAAAATATTGTAGCATCCGCATCAGAATGAGGGGAGGTGTATTTATGAAGAGATTTTACAATTTGGAGGAAATGCAATAAATTGTACTATTTTTCCTTCACTGGGTTTTTATCCCACTGAGTTTTTTCTAGTAAAAGGTTTTAACGAGACAGTTTTATACCCCATTACCATCAAAGATTAATTGAAGATGTAAATGGATAATGTACTCTTTTTTCTCTGGTAGTTTTTTTTTCAACGGGTTTTTACTAGCATAGGTTTTAACGAATCATATTCATTGTATGATTGATGGACATTAATTCAAGGGGGAGTGTTATAAATATTATGTAATTATATATGAATAAATGTCATTCAATCCATGGAAGTAACTTACATCCATATATCTTCCTCTTTTCTTTTAGGGCATCTCCAACCCGAATAGTTGTTTTGATGCAACTTTTGCACTAAAATAGTGCAACTGTTGCACTATTTTATTATTACATCTCCAACCCACTGCATCAAACTTTACACTAAAAAGAATATTCTCCAGAATATTCTATTTCTTTCCCTTTTTTTAATATTTCTACACATTTTACATTTCACCCCATAATTAACATAATATTACAATATGATAAGAAAATGTGAAATTAATTCATGAAAAGAAATTAAATTTTATTAGGTAAAATTATGCAGTTATTATTAAAATAACTTGAACATTACATTTCAGGAAAAAAATGCATATAAATAAAAGTACATATTGGTCATCATCTAATTATTTGAATTAAAATATTCATCTCACAGATGTTCTATTAAGACATTTCGGAGTGCAATGTGAGCGTCTTTATTCCTGATTTCTCTATGCCGAGTTAGAAATTGTTGAAATCGGGTATTTTCATCTAACATTATCTCAATTTCTGGAGTTGGTGTTTTCATACGATCCCCAATTGATGCATCAACATCACACTCATCTGCGATTATCATGTTGTGTATAATAATACACGTAGACATTATATCATGTAAAACATGTTTATGCCAAAAACGGGTCGGTCCTGCCACAATTGCAAACCGTGATTGGAGAACTCTAAATGCACGTTCTACATCTTTTCTACAGGCTCCTTGTTTCATTGCAAATATATTTTTTTCGGATCACCTGGATCATGAATAGTTTGTACAAGTGTAGACCATTTTTGGTATATATCATCGGCTAAATAATAACCCATATTATATTATTTTCCTTGAATGACATAATGAGCTGGATGAGCAATACCTCGAGCGAGGTTGGAAAAAAGATGGGATGCCTCCAACACATTAATATCATTGTTCGTACCATGCAAACCAAAATATGCATGCCATATCAACAGATCATAATCAGCTACAGCCTCTAGAATAATTGTTAGGGATCCACTACGACCTGCATATTGGCTTGCCCAAGCCGTTGGATAATTTTTTCACTTCCAGTGCATACAATCTAGACTACCCAGCATTCCTAGAAAACCACGATCTTTACCAATGCTTCAGTAGTCTTGCAACTTCAGTAGCGTTAGGTGATCTTAGATACTCACTTGTAAATTCCTCTACAATAGCACGACAAAATCTCTTCAAACTCTCAATTGTTGTGGACTCTTCTATTTTAATATACTCATTAGTAGCATCCGCTGGACAACCATATGCCAACATCCGAAATACTGTTGTTATTTTATGAAGAGCGGATAAACTCAGTCTACCCACACTATCTATTCGTTGCACAAAGTAGTTGTCAGGAGCTTCAACTTTTTCAACAGTACGAAGGAATAAACTCTTACCCATTCGAAAGCGTCGACGAAAAATTTGATCATTGTACTGTGGGTTCTCGAGAAAATAGTCGTAGAACAAATGACGATCAACACTTTCCCGGTCACGACTGATCACTATATGATCAGGAATTGAGCCTCTACGGGTCACTGGGTTGTTTTGTTGATTGAGATACAGAGTCATGACCTGTTGGAATTGTACATGTTGGGCAAGCATCTCTTCTTCTTCTGCATCCATCGCATCAAGATCTGCTAAAATAACCTTTTTCCTCTTCATCGGAAGATGAAGATAAACCTAAGAGATTAGCTGGACCTCCAATATTGAAATTCATTTTTTCTTGTAGTTTGATTGAATGAGTTTTAACGGAGATGGTGTAGACAATTTATATTTGTTAAATTTTATTATTATAGATAAGAAATATTAGTTATCCTAATTATCAACCAATGGATGGATTGCATCACCATCTGAATAGTAGGTTTCAATCTCTAAAATAATATCACTTCTTGATCCATGTGCCCAACAATAATTGTAAGCCCACATGGAAAAAAGTATATACGGAGAAAAAAATATCTATCAATTATTGCATTCAAGAAATTTGATCTTCACTTTTCCCGAAATAGAAAGATAAGAAATCAGAGTTGTTAAATGTCAGTCATTGGATGGATTGCATCACCATCTGAACCATAAGATTCAATCTCTAAAATAATATCACTTCTTGATCCATATGCCCAACAATAATTGTAAGCCCACATGGAAAAAGTATATACGGACAAAAAAACATATATCAATTATTTCATTCAAAAAATCTAATCTTCATTTTTTTCAAAACAGGAAGATAAGAAATCTGAGTTGTTAAATGCCAGTCATTGGATGGATTGCATCACCATTTGAACCATAAGATTCAATCTCTAAAATAATATCACTTATTGATCCATGTTCCCGACAATAATTGTAAGCCCACATGGAAAAAGTATATTCAGACAAAAAAAATATCTATCAATTATTTCATTCAAGAAATCTGATCTTCACTTTTCCTAAAACAGGAAGATAAGAAATCTGAATTGTTAAATGCCAACCATTGGATGGATTGCATCACCATCTGAACCGTATGATTCAATCTCTAAAATAATCACTTGGTTTCTATAAATATCAACCCCCACTAAATTAAACATATCCCTTCAAATCTTTTATACATTCAAAGCACGTTTCTCTCCAAGTTACGTTTCCCTTCAAATCTCTTTACCTTCAAGGCAATTTTCTCTTTAACTTACTTTTCCCTTCAAATCACTTTTTTCCATAAAATGTCTACAAAATGAAGTTCTTCATACACAAATGCAGAAGCCACACATCTTTGTCACATATATCTTGATGTTTTACAAAATCCGATCATAGGTATTACCAGTCAAGGGATATGTCCTGGACTCGAGTGGAGACCGATTATAACAACAAAAGACTATCTTTTATCACTAAACTTTTTAACAAATGAAGTTTACAGTGTCGCATGCAGACTATCCTTACTACGATGGGGAAAATGTGAGGATGCATACGACAGATTGAAAGTCTAAAACTTAGTGGTGCCTTAGAAGCTGATATTGTGAGTATTTGTTAAAATTCAATTTGTAGAAAAAAATATATTTCATATTTGATTTTAACCATACATTTGTATCATTTTCCAGATGAAACAGGCAAAAATGTTATTATCCCAGGATGCCAAATATAAACATGGATTCAAGTTTAACCATGTGTGGTCCATCCTAAAAGACATACAAAAATTCACAGATAACGAGACAACAACGTCACCCTTTCAAAGGGAAACTAGCCATTTCGTTGCATCACAAGAAGACTCTCCAAATCCAAAGTCTCTCACCACGGTATCTCCTGGACTATCTCAATTTTCTTTAAATATGAGTAGTTATGACGGTGGGGGTAGTTCATACCAACGGCCAATTGGGGTGAAAAAAACTAAATAAAAAATGAGGCTTGAGGAACTGAATTCAACCAACTTCAACAATTTGAAAGAAGGACAAGAAAAACTTTCGGAAGTTTATAGCAAAAACGTTATGCATAGGGAAAGAATTACTGATATTTTGGAAAGAAAAGTAGGGTGTTTCGAGAGAAACGTGACGTGCCGTGAAGCCGAAATTATGATGATTGATTTGAATATCATAACTGATCCAATGAAATGGGAGTTTATGAGTAGACAACAATATAAAATTATGGCAAAACAAGCTCAACAACAAGAACAGGGATCTCAAATCCATCTGGGTATTCTGGGTCTTTTGGTAATTTTTTCGATAATATCTAAGGATCTGAAAATGGTCTTCCAGACTACTAATGGGTTCTTGTAATTCATATTTTAGTATATTCCAATTTGTGGTAATTTATTTTATCACTATGGAGATGGTGTATTTCATTTTTAATGTATTTTGCTTTAATTTCCACTTAATTGAATGAAGTTATTTATTTCTCCAAATTTTGCATTTAATTTATTAAATTATACACTTCAATTTTAGTTTTTTATAAATATTAATACCAATAATAATTAATTCACTACAAAATCATTAAATATTAGAAAGGATCAAATTGTAATAAATTTAATTGATTAGGGTAAAACTATGATTATGGAAAAGCTTGAAATAAAGGATATAATTATAATAGATATTAAAAGATAGGGTTAATCTATGATATTTAAAAGTTGAGGGTTAAAAAAAAGGATTGCGCAGAGCAACAGTGTCACGCAATATATTTCGCGACAGTGTATAAAATCCGACGATTGGCACAGTGAAAGCTATGGGTTGGAGGCTGATTCTGATGAATTTGGAGATTGGCGTGGTGGTTGGCGCTGGATTGGAGAAGCTCTTATAACACCCAAATGATTTATGGTCGATTTATGTTGCAATTTATATACATTATTGTGTATGTTATGACTCTAAAGATTTATAATGCTATAAATAGGAGTCTTTCATATTGATGTATTAAACTTGAGAGATATCGAGGAACAAAATAATATCTTTTCTTTTGGATTATATTTCTCTATTCATCTACTTTAAGTTTATGATTTATGTTCTTATTTATTAATATTCATTTCATAAAAAAAAATTACTATTCAAAACAATACCATTACACATCGTACAATTTAATTAATTAATTAATTCTATAATTTTATAAGCAATAAAATATAAAATTAATTTAACTTTACAGTTTATATATTTTCTTTCCTTTTAATTTTCCCTTTTCTAACTTTAACCGTAGTTTTTTTTTTTCATACTCATAATTCAAACGGACAATATGGTGTTTACATAATCACAACAATCAATTGTTTATACAAGTTACAATGATATATATATAGTTTTCAAACTTCATAATTAAACAATGGGCACTATGATTGTCTCCACTCCATCGTGTTTTCAAGTGAAATTATCATTTTAAATTCGTATAACCACATAAAAGCTGAAGCAGGTCGGTAGAGATCCTCGACCTGTCATGAGGGAAGCTTATAGCATGTTCAAAAATGGTGGTGATCCGAAAAGGTAAATATTGTTTTTTTTTTCCTTAAAAAAAAAAAAATTCTAATGATAACATCAATATGAGATGTTTGTGTTGTTTTAAGCTCCTGTGAGCTATGTTATGAGTTTGCACACCCTTAGCATTTAGGTCTCACATTTGTTGCAAGAATGAAAAATAATTATTTGTTTCTGCATAGCTTGTTGCTGAATTTTCAAACGATCGACCATTAAATGAATACTTTTATGCTCCTTTACATGTCAGGCTATATTATGAGTCTTATGTTTGTTCTCAACCTCAATATATATATACTTGATCCTACATATATGAACCTTGTACGGTGTTTTTTTTTTGTCTTGCTTTTAAAACATTCATATACATGTTCAAAAAAATCAGAAAAATCATGAAGGATTGCTAAGGTTAATTGTATTTACAAAAAAAATGAGTGTCCATTTACCTTACAATATTTATATTCATATTAATGAGACAATGAGAATACATTAGAGTAACATTTTAATGAGTGAGATTCTTTAGATGGATGAGGCAAGAGTTGGCGATAATCCAAGTAAAAGGCTTGCTCTCTTCCACAAATTAAGTGAAACTCATCAACTTCTCGGAAGAAATATTATAAGTTTATGATAGAAAGTCGTTGATATTGATGTTTAATTATTAGTCACGTGCACAAGTAGAAGGATAGTAACATATATCTGGAGTCTGGACTGTTTCTTTTGTTGCCATAGTCAACAACATTGTTCATTTAAGCCTCATGCTAGAAGAAACAGAACTCGAAAATTACAAGAAAGATCTCAACAAATAGCATATATATTTTTGTTTATTTCAATGTTATTGTACTAAACGTGTTAGGAAATTAAATCTAACAAGACATTTCTAAAAATAGCATTTAGAGGACTTGTATGGGTTATTATGCCCTCTGTTACGTACAAGTCAAATAAATAAAAGATAAAATTAGTTTTTAGAGTCT
Source organism: Dipteronia dyeriana (assembly GCA_032871835.1). NCBI lineage: Eukaryota > Viridiplantae > Streptophyta > Magnoliopsida > Sapindales > Sapindaceae > Dipteronia > Dipteronia dyeriana. The sequence goes on from CM065295.1 coordinate 77,369,781, forward strand.
TAAAAATAGTTTTTGATAATTGTCAGATTAAATAAGATTATATTGTATCTACACACAGTTATATTATATTCATTAGTTCGGTTATTATATTTTCAGTCTACTATATAAATTTTAACTTGCAATAATAAAATAATATGATTAGATTTTATTGTTGAATTTATTCTGACATTGTAAAGATTTCAGAGCTCGTCCTGTAAGCGTTTTTCAGTTGTTGTTTTTCGAAAATAAAAATAAAAATGAAAATAGTATTTTTGGTTTCAGTTTCAAATTCTGAAAACGCTTCTAGTAACATATACTGAAAGCTGTATTTTGAAAATAAAAACGGAAAAAACACGTCTGGTAGGTTAACCAAAAACTATCAAAAATTGAAATATCAATTTTGACATTTTATTTAATTTTATTACAATTATAAACAAATTGATTAAATAATTAACCAATAAAATTTTTATATTGTAAATTTTAAATTAAACAAAAGTAACACGTCAAAAATTAAATAAATAAAAAACATATCAAAAAATGAATTAATCAAAATTAAACTCTTAAACTATAAATAATTAATTATAATATATATATATATATAACCTTTTTTTTTCTTCCCAAAATTAACATCTCAAAACAAAAAAAAAAACTCAAAACAAAAACATCATGAAAATCATTCTTCAATTAATTTTTAGAATAAGTGAAAAATATATTCAAACTGTAATATAAAATTAATAAAACTAATTATCAAATTATGGAAACAAGAAAGAGTTCTTACCGGAATATGTTAGGAAAATCAGCTATTAATTGTTTTTGTTTTGAAGAAGTTTTTCTGATGTTAAAGTTCTTTATAATAAAAAGAAAAAAAAATATTAATATGATTAGGGCTTTAATAAAAACAAATTTGGAAATATACAAAACTAATGAGGATAGTATTGGAAGTAAAAGTTTGTAATTAATTATACTAGATTTGTATCAAGTGAAAAGTGAAAAAAATTCACTTAAAAAAATGGTTTTAATGGCTCATTAAATGATTTTAACATTTATAAAATCAAACAAAACAGCTGAATGAAATACATTAATTATTATTTAGTGTTAAGTCAAAAAATCATACGGAGACTACGGGGCAGTAATATTTGTTGATCTGAATTTTCAGATGGTATATTGAAGTTTGTAATTTTGGATCAATATATTGTTTTCTTTTAGATTCAAATTTTATACAGTGAAATGAAATAATAATAGCAGTGTGCTGAGATACTCTTAACGAGAAAGTTGTTGCTTTTAATCATACAAGGAGAACTGAGAAACCGTCTAATACCTTTTTCACACACACGCACACACAAAAAAAAAAAAAAAAAAGTTGAATTCATGATATTTACAGAAAGGGAATGATTTCCTTAAAGTAATAAAGTAATAAAGTAAAAAAAGTCCAATCACCTGATTATGAGAAAGTGCCACGTGGATAAGACGTGTCGAGGAACGTGGAGACACGTGAGGGTGCCAATGCGGACACATGCGCGAGTAACGACAAAAAAAAAGTTTGTATAGTAAATGAAGATTGTTCTAATTTCAAGTTTTCAACGGCTGACACAATATACGGACCACACGTGATGACAAGATACGGGCGGCGTGGACGAAGCCCCCTCTTCTTCCGGTCCCTACTTCTTATTAAATCCTAATCACAAACCAAATCCAATAGTAACAGACATGGTTTAATTAAAAGAAAGATAGTCATACCGTAATCACATGCTGACATGGCGGGAAATTTAAATAATCACCCAAACCCATTATTTGTCCACACTCTTGTCCAGCGCGTTAGCTTCACCCTCCAAATAACCAATAACCAATAACCAAAGTCAAGAAATATTAAATATGCAATAGCAATATGTGAAATATATACAAGACCTATATATAGTTGCCGGTAGTAATAAGAGAGTTATTTGGTTTTAGTTTTATTTTTCTATATTTTTTATTTTAACTATATAATAATTAGATCTGTAAAATATATAAATCGTTGTGAATAAATAAAATGAATAATAAATAGAGAGATGAAGAAAAACGAATAATATTAACTTTACTATTTGTATTGATATCTAAACAATTTTACTATGAGGTGTGCTTTCTATTTATAATACTTTTATAAAATCGTTTGATTCATTTTCGTTTGATTCATTTTGAGGAAGAGAAAAGACGGTCACTTTATATAAATGATAATGAAGTAAAACTTATGGTTTTCGAGTGATATACGTGTGTAGTCTATGAAGTTAGGTGATAGATATGAAAATTCATACTAAATTCATAACATAAATTCTATAATTTGATATTTAAATATTTAATATCAGTAATTATTGTTTGTTAATTTTTTTAAGCCAATTGATTTTCCCATATAATCTATTTATTAAGATTGCAATATAATTATAAATCAAGAAAAAAGTTTTTATCAATACGAGATATTTATACATTTTTTTTGTTTTACCGTAAATGGTATATATAATAGTAGTCGCGTGCCGTCAAAGTAAAGTGGTATCAAACTATCAACCAAATCTCATGACGGTTCGCCGTTCGGTACAACGTCCCCATCACCCTCCGTGGCAAATTACAATAATCAGAAACCAAATTTAAATAAACAAAATTAACTAAAATAAAAATTAAATTAAAATCAGACAAAAAAAAACTAAACAAACACACAATAGAGAGAGTTAAATCGAACACCACTTGCAAATGCGAAGCCTTCTCTTCCGTTCTCTCACCGTTGATGCAATCCGTATCTGCAAATGGAAGGCGCGGATTCTCCAGAGAGCGCGGCCGATAAAGACGAGGACGAGGCGCCGCCGCCGCCGGTTTCCGACTCCTTTTCCGGCGTCAGCCTCACCGATGCTCCGATTCTCTTGCTCGTTTACTTCCACAAGGCTCTGCGCGCCGAGCTCGCCGACCTCCGTCGCACGGCGGCTGCTGCTTCGGAGCGCGGTTCCTACGACCATGATCTTATACTCGAACTCCACCGGAGATTCGAGTTTCTGAAACTTGTTTATAAGTGTCACTGTGAAACCGAAGATGAGGTCAGCTTGCTTCAATTTTTCTGTTTGGTTCCCGAGAAAATGGAACCAAAGAAAAGTCAAACTTTTTTTTTTCTTAACACTACTTTTGATGCTGAAAGGCATTTACCTTTTTATTAAATACTATTATTACTGTGATTTTTAGTTCAAATGAGAGCAGAATTAAGCACTTTTTTTTATATAAAAATAGTTCATTTACAACTAAAAGTTCATTTACAACTAAAAGTTCAATATGTTTCCAGTAACAAAACTAATTTTCTTGCATTCAATTCTAGGATTATTTTATGAGGGAGTGGTTAGATAAACTAATCATTGCAATATTGTAGTCTGTGAATGTGTAGGAAGTTGCATAAAAAAGTTGACTTTTGTTAAATGTTTGCTAACTAGCATCAATTAATATAACCATAGCAGTCTGGTAGTGCTCCATAACTTTATTCATAATTATAATTTGGGATTTCATGTAATCTAGAGGTTGCTTTAGGTTTGATGCATATAAAATTTGATCAAAAGGTCTAGATAGTTTTGTTAAACTGAAAATGGAAAAAATAATGTTTCAAATTTAGACATTTATCAATTATCAGCCATTTCAACTTTCGAACCATCAAGAGGGAAATGAATTTTGTTTTCTTGGCAGGTGATCTTTTTAGCACTAGATGTACATGTGCACAATGTGGCCTGTACATATTCGCTTGAACACAGGAGCATAGATGATGTCTTCGACTCGGTTTTTGATCGCCTGAATGTGTTGCTGGAGGGAGATCAAGTTATGTCCAAGCCATTTCAAGAACTGGTCTTCTGCATTGGCACCCTCCAGACTTTCATTTGCCAGCATATGCTGAAAGAAGAGGAGCAGGTAGGTTCCCATTTATATTTCTCACTTACAATGTTTGCTCAGTTTGGGAAATTAGCCATATTGTATGTTTGTCCTCTCGTATCAAGTTACTCTACAGCACCCTTAGAGGCTTAGAGATAGTCATGATTCATGAAAACTTTTGATTCTCACTTGGTTACAAGAAGTTATGATTTCTCACTTAGTTGTTTGGAGGACATACTCCGTTGAGTTGGTAAATTCATTCAAGTTAACTAGTTCAATATTGATGAAAAGTCGAAAACATTTCAGCTTCAGAGAATCTCATGTTATTTAAGCAGAGCCCTTGCTGATAACATTGCTTTTGGTTAAAGTTGAGCATATCTGAAAAGACTTTTGTACATAACTACATATGCTTGAAGAACAGGAATAGAATAAATGAATTTAAAAGAAATATAAAGGAGCCGAAAGCAATATCATTGCTACCATTTCTCTTTTTCCTGCCTCTGGCCTGGCTAACAAAAAGTGAACTTTAATCATATTAAAGTTATACAGAAGAGTTTTGTGAAGCTTTTCATTTCTAAGAGGACCAGAGACAACTTCTGGACCCTAATATCAAATTTATTATATATTTCATGGATTCATATTAGTATTCGTTGCAATAATTTATCCTTTGTATAATCCAACTGCAGTGCGTGTTTTAAATATACTATGTATGGGGCTTGCAGGTTTTTCCTTTGCTGATGCAGCAGTTCTCTTGCACAGAGCAAGCCTCACTTGTATTTCAATTTCTATGCAGTGTTCCTGTAATGCTTCTAGAGGTTATTTTACCATGGTTGATGTCCTTTTTCTCCGAGGGTGAGAAAAGAGATATCACACATTGTATAAGAGAACTTGTACCTGAAGAAACATCAATGCAAGAGGTAAATCCAATAATTAAATTTGCAACATGATTCATCTTTCAGAGGGTGATTAGTTTAAATATGCTTTTGCAGGTGGTTATTTCTTGGCTCGTTAAAGATACTGGACCAAGAGCTGAACGTATTGATGGATTTTTAAATCAGAAAAGTATACTAAAATTTCTTTCAGCTAAGAGGTCATTTGGAGAAAATTGGTCCTGGAACAAAGCATGTGGTCTCCAAACAAATGTTGGATACGGTCAAATTGATGGTCTTCTACTATGGCATAGAACCATAAGGAAGGATTTGGAAGGAATTCTGGACAATCTATATCTGATAAAATCTTCAAATGTTTTTCTGGATCTAGATTCAGCAGTTGTCCAGCTAAAATTCCTCATTGATATCATTATCCTCTACAGGTAATTAGTATATACTCAATTACTTAATCAAGGTGCCAAGTGGAACACATGTTTCTTCTACTTCTGCAGTTATTAGCAATAATCATATATCTAGAGGGTTTTTTTTTTCCATGTTTTTTTTCCTGGTTTACAGAACTGCAATGGAGAAATTTTGTTATCCTGTATTAAATGAACTTCCCAGTGGCTGTCCATCTCCTCCCAAAGAGCAATTTCAGATTGAAGGTTTACAGCGGTTACTAAACCATTTTTTTCAAGATGGTATACCTCTTTGCAAGTTTGTGGAGACGCTTATCTGCGAACTGGAGTCTTTTGTGATGCAAGTCAGCAAACTGTTTTCTTTCCAAGAAACCGAGGTACACCATCTATTTTATAAACGTTCTTGTAGTGCATGTGTAGGAGAGAATACCATTCACAAAGTTAAAACTAGCACTAAGTTAGAGCAATTTACTATTAGTTTCAGTCTCTGAAGAGTTAATTAGAAATGCTTTCCTTTTGTCTTGTTTTTATCAGGTGTTCACGATCTTTAGCCACAATTGCAGCAATGAGATGCAGCAGCAGCTACTATACATGACCTTATATATGATGCCACTTGGGTTGCTAAAGAGTGTGATCACTTGGTTTTCAGCTCACTTATCTGAGAATGAATCCAAGTCCATTCTTCATGGCATAAATCATGAAGATTCTTTAGTCGATAAATCATTTGCGTCCCTCTTACATGACTGGTTCCGCATTGGTTATTCAGGTAAAACCTCTGTTGAAAACTTCAGAATGGACTTGCAAAAAATGTTCAAGAGCAGATGCTCTTTCCCATCTGAGCAAATCAAGGAATCTGTTGAATCTCCTTCCTTTCACCTATTGGAGCCAATTTTTACCAACAACGACAACAAATGTTTGTCCTATTCTTCATCTTCTGACTCCCACACTACTACGAAGAATGAGATGTACTTCAGTGGAATCAATCTGCATATATTTTTCCCTCCATCTATTAGAACATTACATCCCGCTCCAAAAGTTTCTGTTGAAACAGCTTGTACTACTTCCACCATTGATGCGCCAATCCCAATAGACCTCATTTTTTTATCCCACAAGGCGCTAAAAAATGATTTGGAATACCTTGTTTCCGGCTCAGCTCAGTTGGTTGAAAATGCTCCGCTTCTCATGGATTTTCATCGACGATTCCACCTGATACGGTTTCTCTATCAAATTCATAGTGATGCAGAGGATGAGATTGCATTCCCAGCTTTGGAGGCAAAGGGGAAACTTCAAAACATTAGCCACTCGTACTCCATTGACCATCGACTAGAATCTGAAAATTTTATAAAGATATCCCATATTCTAAATGAGATGGTTGAATTGCAAGTTTCAGTTTCTAGTATTGATTCAAATACACAGAATCAGACAATGTTCAAGTATCATCGGTTGTGTATCAGGCTCCATGATATATGCAAATCAATGCACAAATTGTTGTCGGAACATGTTCATCGTGAAGAAACGGAGCTCTGGCCGTTGTTTAGAGAATGCTTCTCTATTGAAGAGCAAGAAAATATCATAAGGTCCATGCTTGGAAGAATAAGAGCAGAAACATTACAAGACATGCTACCGTGGCTAATGGCATCATTAACTCCAGAAGAACAAGGTATCATGATGTCTTTGTGGCTCAATGCCACAAAATATACACTGTTTGAAGAATGGTTAGGAGAATGGTGGGAGGGGTATGTTGTAGAAAAGGTAGCAGAGAAATCAAAAGTTGCTCCTAAGTTGACTGCAGATCCTTTGGAGATCATTTCAACATATCTGTCTAATGACGTTCTAGATGAACAAAAAGGAGAATCCCTTTGTGAAAGAGGCAGCGATTTTCTTCAAAAAAGTTGCAGCTGGACAAATATCGAGTCATTAGAGAAGTGTAACGAAGAACAAAATAATAATGAATGTACAGAATGTAAAAGACATTGCAGTCATGATGACGAGAAGACATGCAATGAAATGGCTGATATCAAGGATTGGATTGATAAACCGGGACAAATTTTCACAGACAGTCAGAAGTGTAGCAATCATCAGAGCCTTTGCACAATGAGTCAAGAAAATATGGTGGCTGCAATAAGGAGAGTATCCCGTGATTCTTCCTTAGATCCTCAGAGAAAATCGTATATAATCCAGAACCTGTTAATGAGGTTGGTAGTAAGCATTTCTTCGCTTCCAGAATTTTAACTTGCTTTGCCTCAATGCTGGAGATTACATTCTTATGATACCTGACACTGCTGTCAACTGTTTTAGTGATTGGATTACTGGACAACAAATAACTCGTTCAGAAGTAACCACCTCAGGTAACGGGGAAGAAATTCCGGGTCAACATCCATCTTATCAGGACCCTCTCAAACTGATATTTGGCTGCAAACACTACATGAGGAACTGTAAGCTCGTTGCCCCCTGCTGCAACCAGCTTTATACATGCATACGCTGCCATGATGAGGTAGCTGAACATCCAATAGATAGGTAATAACAGCATTTTTCTTTTGAAATTTTAGCTTTTCATTTTTCTTTCTCACATTTTTCTGCCCCTTTGGATATGCTCGTAGGAAATCTGTTACAAAGATGATGTGCATGAAGTGCTTGATAATTCAGCCAATTGGCTTCACATGCTCAACTATTTCCTGCAAAAATTTCTCCATGGGAAGATATTATTGTAGGATCTGCAAATTATTTGATGACGACAGGTGATGTAGCCTGGTTGACCTGTTTTAGTTTCCAAGCCTTCTTATCATTTGAAATAATTGGTAATTGAATTATAGATCTTTAAGGGTGTAAGAACTGAACATGTTGCCTGGAGTTTCCAGCAGAAGTCTTCTGATAATCAGTTTATGGACATGCCCTTAGAAAACACTTCTACTGTTAATAGTTATTATGATAATGTCTTTTTCTTTTTAGTACATTGCAATGTACCTGGTTTGGTTATGATTATATTAGACTTATTATCTCTAATTTGTGAAGTTCCTAAAAGAAATCTTTCAACAGGGAAATCTACCACTGCCCTTATTGTAACTTGTGTCGATTAGGGAAAGGTTTGGGCATTGACTACTTTCATTGCATGAAATGCAATGCTTGTATGGCAAGGTCTCTTTCAGTGCATATATGCAGAGAGAAAAGTTTTATGGACAACTGCCCGATCTGTCACGAGGACATCTTCACGTCCAACGATCCAGTGAAGGCCCTTCCATGTGGTCATTCAATGCACTCAGCTTGTTTTCGGGTACTTGGCTTTTGTAATTCCCCATTTTTCTTTTGTTGAGACTAAAAATATTTGGACAGCTCTATTGACACTTCTGATGCTGCTGCTAGGATTACACTTGTACTCACTATACCTGCCCTATCTGTAGCAAGTCACTTGGGGACATGCAGGTCAGCTACTATTTCCATCATTTCATTCTGTTTTTAAGTGTGGTAAATTTTTGAAGCTTTTACACCTGAAAATGTTTTGCAGGTGTACTTCAGGATGTTAGATGCATTGTTGGCTGAGGAAAAAATTCCACAGGAATATTCTGGTCGAACTCAGGTTTGTCATCCTTTTCAATACTACTCATGTCAAATTCAATAACCTCCATGCTGTACACTATTGCTAGATATATGTTTTGACTGACCATGAAAGAAAATACAGGTCATATTATGTAATGATTGTGAGAAGAGAGGAAATGCTCCCTTCCACTGGCTGTATCACAAATGCTCGTATTGTGGGTCATACAACACCCGGCTTCTTTGAATGTATTCAATAGTGAGTGAATAATTTCTTTACTCTAAACTATTTTATAGAGAAAGATAAAGTTCTGTAAAAACCATACCTTGTCTTCTTGTGATTGATTGAAAGCACTGTGTTGCTAATCCTTTATATAATCTGCTTGAATCCATAATGATATCTCCTGTCTTCCTGTTATCCTTTGCTTGGAGATTTACATATCTGAGATACCAATGCTAAAGTGTGGATATTCTGTTTTGTATCATTAGAAAATCAAATCGTACACTTACCAAAGTAAGTTTGCATATAGTGCTCCTAGATTTCTGAACTTTGCCAATATATTGGTTCACAGTAATCACAACTTCTTGATGTTATTATTCGTTTGGAAGTTGTAGAAAAATGGTAAGCTGTGTTTTTTGTTTACAGGTTTGAGCTCCACTTGGAGAACTGATGCTATAGATTGTTATCAAACTAGGTATTGTTGGGCATAAAGTTATGGAAAATTACCTATACATCACCTCTGTTGTTGGCTACAATCAAGCAACTGTCCTTAGTTCCATCTTTTGTTTACCACAAAGGATGAACACTTTAGAGCCAAAAATATACACTCATATAATGGCAGGTACCGAAATCCGAAGTTTCTGAACTAGGACAAGCATGTGAGTTCAACATCAAACAAATTCAAAGATTCAGAAGGATAGGACTTTGTACGTAGAAAGAACATAAATATAATGAGAGCAATGATATCAATCTGCATAACTCAATAATATAATTCAAAATCAAAGAAATTATTTTTATTGAAAAACTATAAATTGTAATCTGAATTAAATAATTGATTAAAGAACTAGTTTTTTAATTTTGGCTATGCATGTTTATAATTTGCCTAAAAGGAAAGTAAAAAAAAGGCTCAAAATTGTGGAATTTACTCCATGAAAGAAATAATGATCAAAAAGTAAAAAAAAAAAAAAAAGGATGACGCTAATCTTCTCTGGCTTATTAATCAGTTGACACTGGTAAGACTGAAGCATGCAGCAGCAGTCTTCAATTCATTTTCTGCAACGTGCTCAATGGATTGAGTTGTATCCTTCAATGATTCTTCCGAGCTGCATACGAAAATTACACTGTTAATGTCAGATTCATCAGAATTATGAACTACAAGCATATCCATATATAGTTGTTTAATCATGAATGTAACTTTCAGGAATATTGAAAATGTAGAATGTACCTTGACTCATAAGCCTCTTTGGAATCTATGTACGATTGTCTGTCATCAATGGTATCAAAAAAGGGATGCAACTCATCATAATCATGAACAACTTCTTGTTGAATTCCTGAAACCTGTAGAGATTGAATTGCCATGGGATTGTTATTATTGTTCATAGCATACGGATGTTGAACCCAGATCGAATTCGATAAGTTATCCTTGGAATCAATGTAAGTAGAGCTGTAACTGTTATTAGAATAAGAGTGCTGTTGTGCAATAGGCAAAGCAGCAGCAGATACAGCATTGTAAGGCTGCTGTGGAGCATGATTGAAAAGCGAAAGTGCATTATTGGGCGGCGCCATACCCAACTCTAGTTGCGAAGGCACAACATCATCGGGCAATGATGAAGAAATCTGTTGCTGATAATGTTGCTGCCTATACATGTCGAGTTGTAAAAGAACTGCATGAAGCTCTTCCTCAGCCAGCCAAATCTGATCACGCAGCTTTTTAATAACCCCCATACATCCATGAACAGGGTACTGGTCACGGATATTGGCTTGGTGAATAATAGACCGCATTGCTTCAGTTTTCTGATCAGCATCCAAGTTCTTTAGTATCTTCAAAATGTTGCTGACACCAAACAACTTGTGAGCATTTTGAAACATTTTGGGTTGATCAGGAGGGAAGTAAGGTTTCAAAGGGCACTCGGAAGAGCACCGTCTTCTTTGGTACTTGCACGCAGCGCAGGCTTGGCTGGTGCCACCCTTAAGGGTCATATCTATGGCATTCGAATCAAACCAATCAGAAGGTGAGTTGTTGTTATTGATTAATAATAATATTGCCAAGTAGAGGAACAAGTGTTGTTTCATAAGGAATGATGAAGAAGGAAGAAGAAATAGAAGGTGAAGATATAGTAGAAAGAGAGAGAGAGAGAGAGAGAGAGAGAGAGAGAGATTGTTATGTTGAAACTGAAATGGTTAACATAATTGATCTGAACAGGTCTGATATCAGCGAATTTAGTGGATGAGGAGACTTAGTAAAACAAAAAGATAGATGAGAGAAGCTATAATTACGGGGATGTTTCTTTTCAACTTCTCTTATTCTATGAGGAGAGGAGAGGAGTGACCGTTAGGGACAAATGTTCAAAAACTATAACACTCCCTCTTTTTTAGGACACCTATGCTCTCTCTACTAATTAACTTTTGTTACATGGGTTTGGTAGGCTGCCAAATCAATTTTCCTTCATTTTTTGCATGATAACTGGTCGTTTAAATTGTGTGAAATCTACCAAATATCACCTCTTTTATGTTCTAAACTATGCTATGGAAAGAAAAAGAAAAAGAAAGAAAAAGCTTATTTTCTTCAAATATTAGTCTGTTATACATGCCTCCTTCCTACGATTGACACTCTCAAACGTTGTTGGATGATAACTCCAGATTTGAATCGTCATACCAATTCAAAACCTTTTAGTCAATATATTAATTTCAATAAAACGAAAAAAGAAAAAAGAAAAAAGAAATCGTTGTTTCATTTAATCACTTATTGCATGCCAATTTTTCTTTTCAACTAGCAGGAACATCTGAAATCCTATCCAGGACGTGTAATCAATCCTCTCTTATTCAACAAAAACTGAAACATTGAGTGGCCACTGCAATAATAATTCACTTGTAAAATGAACAAAAGGATTGACACAAAACATGAATCTGATTTATTCCAACCCAAAAATTCATGCATGTTGCATACATTTTGAAACTGAATTATGAGCAACATGAATTCAAAATTTAAACTTGATCGGCATTATCATGATGATGATGATAAATTTCGGTACAAAGAGTTGAGGACCCCCAAGGGACCATGGTCATATCTATACATAAACCTTTTTTAAGAAAAAAAAATTGGGGGGAAAATATTCCTGAAAAAAGAGAACTACGGGAAATTTTTTATCCTAACTAACTAAATTTCCCACTTACATGTATTCCCCAGCACAGCATTCATTTCTTTGCGATGCATCAGCTGACCTGGCAACTAGGTAGGCAATTACTTCTCTTTTCTCCACCAAACCATCTTATTCAAAACGTCCAATTAAAAACAAAAAAGGTGAAAAATCCATGGATAGAGTTATCCGAGGCAATAGTACCAAAAACTATGTTTTCAGGCTAATCTATTATATGATTCCTCAACTTAAATAAAAACTTCTCATTGATTCCTCAGCCTCCTTCCGACACATCCTTCTTCCCAGAAAAGCCACTTTTCTCCTACAAAATTCCTTAATTATATCACAAAACTCTTGATTTATATCATAACTCTCTGAATGTTGTACCAAAACTTCTCGACTTCCTTTAAAAATCAATGTTGCGAGTATTAGTCTGAACTGCAGGGATGTAGGACGCAACACATTACTATAAACAACGTCCCATCCCATCATAGACAGTGATTGAATGCCAGGTCATGACAGACTTTATGCTTCCCATTGCAGCAAATAATGGAGATAACTACCGCTATGTGTATCTAATTTACAGCTTCAAAGAAAAGAACCTGAGGTTGCAAGTGCCCCTTTTCACACATGATAAGAACATCGGACCAGCTACCAATCACCTAAACATCAAACACAGATTGTTATTAACGTGAAACAGCCACGTATATGGATATATTATTACGGGTTAAAAGAAAACAGAGCTCAAATATATACCAAATCCCGGTATGTGTGGGATTTGATTACAAGACCTCTTGTATAATTACAAGAGATCCCACCTACAAACTAATTGATAACCACATCTACTAAATGCAGTATTTAGAAAAAGGTTTAAAAACAAAAGTTATTTTACCTTGACAGTTTTGTCATCATACATAATCCACCGTTCATGATCAGGACTATATGCGAAGCAATGGTAATGTTGTCCATAGTAACAAACCTGAAAGTTGCAACAGTGGCAGATTGTCAATGATGAGAATCAATCTCTTAGTTATAGATGGATCTATCAAACATCTGAAATTCAAATAAAGGCAGAGACTATATAACAAAAGGGTCCACATATATATTATTCAGTAAGGACAGGTGATAGAAATGGAAATTAAACAGAAGTTTCAGGCTCTGGCATACATATTAACACTCTCTTAGTATTTCTCTATCGTCTATTTTATGGATATTATTAGCAAGGGAATGGTTGAACAAAACATTGAAGGTAAAATTCAAATCTCTGCCACCTCCACTTCTAGGTGTTTAACCAATATCCTCTTGGGTCTGCCAAGAAAAGGGTGCTAAAACTTTGCTAATTTTAATGACATTGGCTCTAATTGTGCTACTACATTCCAATGCCAACAACAGGATGACGACTTCCCTTCCAGAAATATTAACAGAGTCAAACCCATCTTTAAAATTTACCCAGCAAAGGTCATAATATCAAACTGCATTCAAATTGTCAAGGTTCATCGAACAAAACCTACCACAGAAACTAAGCTATGTTTGCTCTTTGGATCCAGCCCACGGTAAAGGACACTGATATCGATCTCAGTGCTTAGGGCTGCTAGTGTTGCTGTTATATCTTCGGCACTCTCACATGTTTTCTGCCAACCCAGAACTGCAAGACCAAACATATACATCAACACCAGTTTTAACAGCATTCACCACTAGTATAGGAAGATTTAATCCACAATTCTAAAATCACCTGTTGTAAAAACATGTGGTGGGGTTGAAAGAATGTGATGGATGTAGTTGAGTTTCCCACATCCACCAGCCTTTGGATCACAAGCTAACTGATGGTTCATCTCTACAAGATTCAAAAGCTCATCCAAGGAGCTTTCTGCACACATAACCTGAATGGGAAAAAGAAAACAAAAAGAGAAACAGGGGAATTATTTCATGTACCAAACAAAACATGACAACTTGCAGAGACTATCTTCACCATCAGAAAAGATAAGCATTTTTACATAAGTTATCTTCCTGAAACAGATACCTTCATAGTTCGGAGTGCACTAGCATTTATGTTATGAAAGAAAGAGGTGTACTTAAAATGTCTGGATTCCAAACCGCAATGCTGGCAGTACATTTGTTCAAAAGTGTCCATTCCGAAAAGGGAATGGACTATGCAAGCATTGTTTGTACAGTCCCAACCCCCCGTGCAATTGCTTTCCACTGATTCAGCATCAGAAATACTTGTACCCAAAGTAAATGACTGATGAAGGCAGCCAAATATCTCCGCCAGTACTTCAGAAGCATCATTCATCTGGGCCTGTCATTTGCAGGTATATTAATCATAACTTTTCAAATACAAGAATTTTTTTATAGGAATTATTTATCAATAAATAGACTGTAAAGATTATAAAGCCAACAGGTGCAAAAACAGTTATGTCAATTCACCTCCTGGAAGAAATTGCTATCTGGGTACAAATTGCTCAGAGCTATCCTCAGTGATGTAGGGGCAACTGCTTCTTTCCGCGTATCTGTTGACGCAATGCTCAGTGCAGAAAAAATCTCATATAATGCACAGACAACACAAGGATCTCCCACATGAGCATGTTCTGATGGTGACCTCGTCAAGAATTCCTCTCGGAACTGTTTTAAATGCCATAAGGACTGAATTTAAACAGAAAAAGACCAAAAAAAAATCAGTAAAAATAAGTATGCAAAGAATAAAATAAATAGCCCCAACAGAGATCATAAACTGAACTTAACTGTGTAACACCTACCTGTATAATAACATTTAAAAAGCAATTGTATTCACCAACTTCATTCTTCAGTCCTGTACCATATACATCAGTTCCATTCACATTCTCACTGGTGATTTCATTTGATGAAACGCCAAAGTCAGTTACTTCCTGAGGCAACTTTTGTGGCACCCTCAAACTTGAAACCAAGGGGATTTTCTGACGCTCTTGGAATGCATCTAAGAAACAGCATCATACAAAGTTAGAGAGTTCACTAGTAGCTTCAGATAACATTTTGAAGTAACTCCTAATAAGATAAGTAATAAAGTTATCTGACAGCACATCCGGTAATTAAATTGAATCAAAACACTTGATTATTGGAGTACCATAAAAAAAAAAAGCCAATGTGAAAATAAAGAAAGATAGGGTTTACCAAGACTTTGTCGTACAGCTTGTTTAAGGTCAGCTTGGAACCTTTCCTCATCGTCCTCCTCTGCTTGTAATTGTCTCAACGTTTTCGTTCCACCATCGCCCAACAAAGGACCAGCTGATTCCATGCAAAGAAATCCATGATAACATTAATTAAACATTAAATAGATGGGCAGTGGTGGCTAAAAAGTAGAATTTTCAGGCAGACAGTTACATGTGATGGAGAACATGTGACAAAATAAAAAGGCACAAGTGACCGTGACACCAACAAAAACAAAACATATTACTTCTGGAATGTAAAATAATCTAATATGCAAGTGTCAATAAGACAATTTGGATAAGCACTTAAGCAGAAGGATCAACAGAACCTATAATATGTATGAAACCACATAAACGGCATTAACACAGCAGAAGGTAAACTGTTTCCATATAGATAATGACTCAATCCAGAAGTTCAAAAAACTCTTATTCTTTCATATATTCAATTCTTATATGAAATCTGGAATTAATTTATGACATCATGGGGAATGACCTCCATATCTTCTTTACAATGTGACATTGACACAATACAAGATTTCCATCAAGGATCTGATTTAAATGGTTCATTCCTTCTTTAAAAGAATACAGACTAAGGGAAAAGCAATATTGCCAAGATGGTAGAATTAATGTCAGAGACATTCACTTTCGCAAGAAGCAAGTTGTAAGTCATAACAAAAAAAAAAAAATTAAAAGTGGCATTATTAGCATGATTTTTTTATAAAAACAAAATGAACAATATAATCATTATCCCAAGTTACTAATGTTTTACATTTTCAAATACAGCTTTATGCAAAATTTGGGAGTGGGTGGTTTCATATCAACATGAAGAAAGTTCATGCCTCCGACTCCTACGCACCAGGGTTGAAAAAACCAATTTTGTTATTTGGTACACATCTTTGACATGTTTCACTATGATGCCAAGTGATCTCAATTCCAATATTTTCTTATTAAATCACCTCAGAAGCATTAAAGTCTACTGAAATACACTGATTTAAGCACCTATTAAAACATTATTGAAAACAAATAAAATGTCCCTCTTAAATACAAGTAAAACGCATTAGAAAACATAATATTAGAGCACAAAATCTAATAAGAACATAGAGCTTACCACCACCAGCATTAAGACTTTCATTGGATCTAACATTATTAGTTTCCTTTTCAGACAAAACGGCCCGACTCTTCCCATCTTGAGACCTGGTAGAACTCCTCTGCCGTCTATTTTTCCTTCCCGGTCGTCTATCAAAGGGCACAAAGCCATCCTCCATAATTCCTCCATTAGATATCCCTGCAAAACAGAAATAGATGATTAACATGATTGCATATGTTATAGGATACATGAATCTTACTATAAGATTGAGAACCTTGTTTAATATTTGCATGATGTGTAGTATTGGTGCTTTGAAAACCAGAAGTGGGTGAAGATTGAGTTACTGCAGCACTGTTTGCACCATTCACAGGCATGCCTTCTAAATTGCTTGAAAATTCATTCATCAGCGGCAACTGTTCCAGAAAAGTGCAAGTACAGTACATAAGTGCTAGTTCGTAAGGATTTATTAGGTAAAGTATATATATCTTCTACAATAATCAGTAAGGATTTCCTCTTAGCAATAATAGCATATCACCTGTATTCAAATAAACAAACCAACTGTCCAAGGAAATGGACATTGGAACCAGTAGCACCAAGTTCTATTTTATTTCATATAACAACGTCAAAGACGGGGAAGCTTACTGGTGTTGAAGGTTTACTCGATTCATGCACATATAGATCATTGGCACCGTTATCCAAGTTATCATTATGTGCTCCATCTGCCACCTTTTCAGAAACTGTTTGAATAGATCTTCTATGTTGCTCAGCAAGGTGTTTCAGTTTAGCCTCATTCTCAATTCGTCTTTGATACTCTAAGGTTTCTTCAAGCTTTCTTTCCTCTGCTTCAAGCTCAATTTTACGTCTAAATTCCTCTTCCTGCAGTCTCAACTCATCACCATTCAGAGAAACAACAGTCTCCGACTCTGGATGATCACCATCAGATTCAACTGGAAAGGAACTGCATCAAGACACATGCATCAAGAAAAAATTAAGCAATAGTTATATAGGGTGGCATGTCACAGAAAGAGTGAACGTGTGTGTGGAAAGGGGATGCAAGAGGGAAACATACACTCGCTCAGCAGCCTCATCATGAACCATATGCTGCTCATTACCGCCAAAAGCCTGAAAAAGTAAGAAAATATTAGAACTGTGTTATGGATTTTGTATGTTTAAGTAACTTCCAACTGAAATTTAAAAAATAAAACTAAACCACAAATTTAAAACCTTTGAATCCTTGGTTTTCCTGAAATCTTTGTTCTTTCTTTTATCCTTTGTCTTATCATGCATATGTTTTGAATTATCACTTCCTTTTCGGGCACCCTTCTTGGAATCAAGGGCAAGTTCTGCCAAAAATGCTTCTCTTGCAGCATCAGACTTCTCTGTGGCATCTTTCTCAGCCAGATTCTCCAAATGTGCCTGGAATGAAATATTGAAATTAAAATTTATAAAGTTAGACCCAAAAAATGTAAGGAACTCCACAGGGAGGTCAAGTTGTTCAATACCAACCCTCAAGTATGACTGCACTAGAGGCAATAATATAGACCGGTAGTCATGGGCAGAAATAGGCTCAAGTTTCAGTTCCAACTGCTGCATCCCAGTGACATTTCTCATTATTCGAGCATCTATTTTGCTGAGCTGCACAAGCAAATAAGAGAGTTAGAACAGTAAGGTTCAACATCAATGTTTATAGTAATAAAAATGTGTATCTAGAACCATCGAACTGACCTCCACAGATAACTGTTCTTTCTGCCTCTGGATTGCAACTTCTATGCATGTGTCTACTTGATGCAAATAGTCCTTGGTTCTCCAGTCATCATCTTCACCAGATTCCAGATCACATAAATGTGAACTCATACCAGCATAATTATCCTCGTACCCAAATTGATTGACATTCAGTGTTTCAGCTTCTTTCAGAACATTAGATATAGCATCTGATTCAAACCGACTGCCAATGAACGTATTATCATTTTCACCCTCAAGAAGCTCTTCTCTTCTCTTCCTAAGGACAGACTCATAGCTCCGATGACCAAATTCTGTGACAGTCTCCCTCTTCTTACCCTCTTCAAGACAGAGATCCTCCACTGCCTGCAGTGCTTCCTCATAGTTTAAATGCTCACATTTTCTCTCACAAAGGCTCTGTAAGTGATAAAATTCCTTCTCAAGAGTCTGGAGAATTTCCATTCCCTGATGTGTTTTCTCTTCTTTTGTACGCGACCACGATGTCAGATGTTCCCCACTTGACTGGCCTGCAAAGATCCAGGACAGTAAAGCATCCGTATCTGACACAGCCCCATATTCATTGCCAACATTAACACGAGTTGAATCAACAGCATCACCAGAGATACATTCAACTGGCAGTAACCGTTCATCCAGAAGGAGACATGATGCATCTCCATTAAGAATAATCTTCTCTTTGATCTCAAAACCCTGAGTGCCACGTTTTGCTTCATCCGTAGAATTAGTTTTCTCAGAATACCTACCCAAACCACAAGAATGAGATAGATCCTGCAAGAACTTGACGATTTTTTTGAGTCGTGAAGCACCTAAAAAGCATATGCACATTGGTGTTTGGTCAACACCATGATTCAGAAGATGAGAACCAGAAGCCCAACTCTGCAATTTATCCATCGTGTATTGTATGACTTTGCTAAGATGGCTTGCAGCAAGATATTTATGCTTAATAAGCATCTCAAATAAAGCATGAATTCTTTCAAGCAGCTTTGCACACTCAGCGTCATCAGACACCGGCCAACTATCAATAACTGGATATATAATAGCCCCCTGGTTACCATCACAATCTTTACACTGGATGCTCCCTATTTTCTCACAATCATTTCCCTCAACAGCACTGCAATTATAAGTATCCCCCAAGTTTTCTTTCTCAGGTGAAGAATCCCATGCATCTTTAAAGCAATCATCACACTCCTCATTCTGGTTCCCTGAGTAGAAATCCTCACCAATCTCAGAATCTCGGGATTTTGATTCATTCCGCCCAAGCATTTTAACTGCCGCTACAATATCCAATGGCTTCCAAGAACAATTAAGAATCATATCAATCCACTCATCATCAACACTCTGAGGTAAAACTGACTGCATTTTAGGCAACAAATTCCCCATATGCTCCTGCACAACATGGTGCATATGCGACTCTGAATCAGCAAACTTCTCATTACACCTACAACAAACCCAAAATCTCCAGGTCTTATTTTCCTCTGCAAATGACAATGCCTCCGCTAAAACCTCACTTGCCAAACCATCCTTCAACGACCCTAAATGAGCTTTAATATCAAAAACCCTAACTCTAAGCAACTCCCTCTTCAATTCCACACTCATGGAATTCCAATAGGACCGAACGTAATCCCTCCTCTCTTCTTTGGACCCACTTTTCCTCACATTACTCCCATACTTCCTCCTCTCTCTTTCTCTCCTCTCAGTCCCACCCGAAACAGAATCCACAGTCCTCTCCCCATCATTACTTTGTTGCAATTGACCAGTCTCTGATTTCTGTTGTAACAATCTAGCAGCGGCAACTCTAACCTCAATCTCTTTTCGTCTTTCTTCGGTTGTTTTGGTGGCTTTTTTAATCTCATTGGGTCTCCTAGCTTGAACTAACTTAACCTCCATCGGGTCCTCAGTCACTCTCCTGATAGGGATCAACCTAAACTTCTCCTCACCAGTCCCCAAGTTCTTCATCCACGTTGAAATCGAAGCAATGTTCGATTTCTGTATCAAGCTCCTAAGCTCACTCTGCACATGCGCAATACGAGCTTCGGCCGTCAAAATCTTCTGCTGACTCTCGTCCTGCAAGCTCTCTTTAGCGGGATCTATAGGGATTTCAATAGCTAATGCGCGCTCACACTCTTGAACTACCTCTTCGTATTCCTTGCCGTCGTTGGCAGCCTCGTACAACAGATTCGCGTAGAAATGAGCAAATTCGACTGAATTCGGCGATAGCTCCACAGCTTTCTTCGCCGATTCGATTGCTTGCTTCAAATATCGCTGCTTGTTGTTCAAATCGTCCATGAGCGCAGCCACCTTCACGTTCGCCGTGCCTTGCACGCGGTGAATCAGCGCGTTGTACGGGAACCTATTGTGGCGGGAACACAACTCCCTCAAAGCCCGCGACGCCTTCGCGTGATTTCCGCGGCGGAGAGTCGTCAGCGCCCGCTCGCACTCAAGCTTGATCGTAGCTAAAGTCGAATCACCTCCACAGCCGCCGTTCGATTCCGACTGCTCCGTCTTGGCTTGGACGGACAGCAGCACATCGGGAACAACAACCGCCCCCACTTCGTCTGCGGCCACAGAAGTAGCCGTCGACGGCGGCGGTTGTTTCGACCGAGGAGGAGTATTTTTCTTTTTAGGCCCCATCTATTAATTAAATCGATTTTTTATTTACATACATATATATATATATATAATCAAAGACACACGAGGGAATCGAGCAAGGGGGCACTTACTTGTAATTAAATGAAAATGGTGAGGGCAGAGTATGGATTCGAGAATTTAACGGTGACAGGGATGGATCGGCGGTGAAATCTAACAAGAGACTGATGAGTTAACAAAAAGAAGACTGACGGAAAGTGTGACACAGAAGAGAGAGAGAGAGAGAGAGAGAGGAAAAGGCACCTAACCCATGGAAAAGGGTGAGGTTTCATAAGAAACGAAATTTAATTTCTATTTATTTATTTTTAATTATCTCTTAAGGCTTAAGCCCGTATTAATTTTTATTTTTATTTTTAAATTAATTAATTTTTTAAAAAATTATCTCAACTGGTCATTACTATTTACTCATTTACTTTTTAATCTAATTATTGAGGTATTAAAGTTAAAAAATTGAATTAATAATCTGAGTTAATATAACAACCCCATTAGGTGTGAGGAATTTACTATTACCATCGAAATTTCATCTCGTCATTTTGTTTATAATTGTAATGATGTGATATAAAGATTTGTAATCAGACATTATCATCAGTCAATATAATTAGAAAATCAAATTGGCTTTTAAGGGTGTAAATGTAATGAATGTTTCAAAATATATTCATCATTAGTCCTCAACTGTTTATTATTTTATAAAAAACAAAATGGGTTCAAATTTTATTCAAAAATCAACATGTGTAATGAGTCAGAATTTCGTCAAGTCTCAACTAGTATGAAATGAAATTATTGTATATTAAATGTAGGTGTCCTCTTAAGTCCTATCAAAACACATGAGAACTAGAATTATGGTCGATGTAAACTTGTTAACTGTAGATGGAGAAACTAGAAAAGCTTCAAGTGCAACAAATGAAATTATTTTTAATTGTGTGATTTAGAACCAACAATTATGTAACTTCAAAGTAAACAGTTGATTGGAGAAATGAGATTCTCCCACCAAACACCACAACTGGGTTCTCTCTATCAAATCTCTCTGCTTTTTTCAAGAGTCGATTATTGTTTTCTTGGTCAAGAGAATGATTGTGAGACTATCATGTTAACATCATTCATCACATGTTATGACCAATTTGGGGTTGAAAATTGCCAATCACAGGTCTTATGTAAATTTGTTGACAATCACAGGTCTTAATCAGTATTTCATTTACATCATTTTAATTGAATTCAGAGGCAGCAGTTTTTGGGACATAAATACATACCGATGCAGCGGAGAACAGAACACCTTCCTCAACAAAATTGTGTTCACCCTACAATGGATTGATCAACCAAGCCACAATCAATCAACTACAGTAAATGCATACGCTCCACATACGATTGGAGCAGCCACCGATTAAGAGGCTCTCCGGACCCTACAAAACATCCCGAATTGCCATTTTCGGTGAAAAATGGGAAGCTGAACATATGCAGCAATTCATGCACTGCCCGTCTCACCAGAGAGGAACCTGTCACCCTGCTACGCCGTCCCCAACCAGTCACTATATCTATACGACTAGGAGTAACGCCTGACATTAGCATGTTCTTGCGGAACCAGGCTAGTGTCCTTGAGAGCGCTATCACAGCGGTACCATCTGACATTACGTGCAGGTTAATAAGCCAATAACATGAGCTTTTCTCTTTAACAGCGTCAGGATAAACATTCTTCTGTGCAGCCACCTCCCAAACTGAACCAGCCTCCTCCTTAAGCCCTGACTTGTGAAGAAAATCCACCACTGCATCTACAAGTCCCCTCTTGCTCTCTCTATCCTCACTGTGCATCATATCCAAGAACTTGCTCACATGATCTCGAACATTTTGACCGTCAGGTCCTGCTGATGGCAAGGAAAGTAGGAACATATGTGCAGGGTGCCCTGAGACTGACATAAGCTCATGACAAAACCCCATATCATAAGGTGACCGCGCTTCTGTACAACAGCTTAGGAGCAAGGTGTAAGTTTGCAAAGAAGGCTTTAGACCCAAAGTCAACATTCCGTGCAATAAGTTATAAGCATCAGATAACTGGTGCACCCTAAGGAATGCGCTAAGCAAGGAATTGCAGGTAGGCACATTAGGGCGTAAACCTGCATGAAGCATCGCCTGATACCACTCCCAAGCCTTCTTAACATTACCAGCCTTTCCCCACATATCAACTAATAGGCCATAAACCGGTTCATCAGGCACCCAGTTTTTCCTTGTCATCTCAGAAAAAATGGCTTCTGCTTCATCAAGATATCCACAATGTCCAAGAACCTCCATTACTATGCTGTAAGACACTTTGTCTGGCTCAAATCCTGCATTCTGCATGTCTCGGTAAAGCTTTAATGCACTCTCATAATTCCGAGCCTTTGCTTGCAAAGCAATCATAATATTGTAGGTCACTAAATTGGGAACACACCCCTGATCAACCATCTCACAGAAAAGTTTGTGGGCAGCAGGTAAATGGCCAGCTTTTCCAAGGCAGTTGATTATAACACTGTAAGTGAATGTATCAGGAGAAAGGCCAGCTGCTTGCATTCTTTTATACATGTCCATGGCAACATCAAGAAACCCAGCTTTCGCATGAATGTCAATGAGTGTACAGTATGTGACACGATCGGGTTCACAACCTGCTGCTTGCATTTGATCAAACACGGCCAAAGCTTTGTTCAAGTAGTTTGCACGTCCGTAACTGTGGATAAGGCGATTATATGTCACGACATTTGGCTGGCATCCATCCATTACCATCTGACCTAGCAATTTGTTTATAGCACCAAACTGCCTAGCACGACCAAGGAGACCCACCATGGTGGTATAAGTATGTTCATCATGCTTGAACCCAGTCTGTTGTTTTAACCAATAGAAAAAACCAAGAGCAACAGTATGATCTTGAACCTGCTTTAGAACTTGGTTTGCTTGATAGGCATCCATAGGATAATTGATCTTTCCAAGAGCCTCTTCTGCTGCAGGGCCCCACTTCATCTGTCGCAATATGCGAGA
Organism: Dipteronia dyeriana; assembly: GCA_032871835.1. Lineage (NCBI taxonomy): Eukaryota > Viridiplantae > Streptophyta > Magnoliopsida > Sapindales > Sapindaceae > Dipteronia > Dipteronia dyeriana. Next base: position 77,393,455 of record CM065295.1, read on the forward strand.
AACACTTTCCACAGCATTCCCAGAACTTGCAAACTGCCTGGATCTTGGAGCGAATCCCACTGGCATTCTCATGTCTTTTGAAGGTTTGCTGAAACCTTCTGATACAACAGACTCCACAACCTTTGCTTCTGTACTTTGTGCATTGGAATTATAACTAGATGTGACACGATTTGAATGAGCTTTGGGTCGCTGCAGTATATTCCTTCTATCATAAGTCTCTGAAGACACGCCATGAGTTTCCAGTGAATTCCCAGTTGCAGCATTTGGAACTCGCTTGAAACTCTTTGTGACATTCAATTTATCACTCTTATCCTTTGCACCACGATAATAGCTTGAATTATTCGACCCTACTGTTGTCTCGGCAGATGATTTTGGATGAACTTTTGAAAATGTTTCTCTTTTAATGGTCTTCACATTTGTAGAATTTACAATCAAAATAGGCCTACTGGCATCGACCACACAATTTTTGGGGGAGTTTGATATTGCACCCCCGTCTAATATGGGAATCTTATAATTTACCAAATCAGAAAGATAACTCACTGCTGCAATACCAGCCTTAACAAACTGGTCAGCGATAGGAGGTGAGGAGGGAGGATCTTTTGAAGTAGCATCAGTATCACTAGCATAACTGACACAATCTGATCTTCCTAAAGAACCATGGGCAGATACTCTCTCAGTTTTGTGAGTCCCCAGCACTTTTACTGTGTCCCCCGAAATCACAGCACCTAATCTGGCTGAGGTGGATGGCAATTGAGCCTTATGCTGCCTTCGTGAAACACAAGATTCATCATCACAGCATGTACATGAGCTGCCATCTGATGCATTACATCGTGGACCATTAAGAAAAAATGACCGAGCAGTGCTTGAAAGGTTAGTGAGCTGCTTTGCTCGCAACATAATCTGCAAATGCCATAAAAAGTTAACACCACAGATAAAAATAAAAACATGCACGATACCTCCTTGCAAACAAAAACGAAAAAATCTGTTATCCGATGTGGAGCAAGGGAATGCACTTATTTGTTAGATAACACATACAAGGTCATTGTCCTAAAGCTATTAAAGGATCATATACCATGTCCTTGTCAAAAGAAAAGGCTACCATAGCAACCAAATGTTCCATCCAATGAAATTAAAGTACATCAAAAAGTCATAAGACCATTGACACGGTGTACATTTTCCATCCAACGAAATAGCTACACAACTCCTCGAATCCCAATTGATACAGCATTTGGTAAAAGAAACCAGAATAAGCAGTCCGGAGATATATTTTATAGTTAAATGCAAGAAGGAAAAAAGTATTTGAAGCTAATTAGCAACTATAAAGAATACATGAAGTAATTGCAGCAGAACATTTACAACAAATTAAGCAGAATCCTATATCCAACTTCTGTTCTTATGAAGTCATATCGATCTGTGAGAAATAAGATTAACATACTGCAGTTATTTGGAATAGACAGGGACTAGACCAGTCACTCGGGGTTATGTGTTAAAGTTTTATTGGTTTTGTCATTTCTAGTTCGCACACGCCAGTTTTTAGTTCAAAATTCTGACGTTAATGTAACTGACACCTTCGCTCACTATTCCATGACTATGACAACCCTACATAAAGTATGGGAAACCTTAGAGTGCAAGCACAATATTGCATCAACCCATCCAAATGCACCAAGCAAAGGCTTGGTTGTCAGTGTTCTGCATCAAGCATAAATTAATAAATACTCAAAATAGAACAGGGAAATTACTTAAAAATCTTACAGCAAATATACACAATCAAATTATGCAGCTAAATTAAAGTGAGTGAATAAACTAAATAGAAACCTTTTAACAGGTCTTCACAACACTACTAACCAAGTCATTGCAAAAGGATGAAATAATTAAAATCAATTTTCTTGTATGAAATGAAGGCTTGATTGCATCCATGTAAAATTGTTAAGAATTGTATGCCATATGAAGGGATTATATGAAAAATAGCCAAAAATGCACAGCAGAAGCTATATAAGTAACCCATCAGCAAGAGAAATAAACCATGGGTTCCAGATTGCTGGAATATTATATATCACCTCTGAGAAGCATCCTTTGTCCTCAGGTGGACATACTTGACCAACCAAAATGTTGAAAAGCAAACACGAGTCTGTTATTTCTAAACAAATTTCAATATACAAAATCATCATTACACTTTAACTTCCAAGTAAATTTACAGATCCTAGCAATATTATATGCATTTTAATCAGTGCAGTCGATGGTAATTTGCACAAAGAGCACAAATGAGTGCCTTGAATCTACACAAGGGAATACAAATTGTGTTTAAAAAAAAAAAAAAAAAAAGGTTATGAGACCCCCATAAACGTTCAAAGAATAACTAAAACATCAATCATTCCATTCTCATTTCTCACGAAGGCCTATGTGTTATGTCTCGTATATAAGACCCCGCTCCTATTCTTTCTTTCTTATCAGGCTCTCTTCCCCTTAAATAACAAAGTATCTGTCCCATTTCCCCCTCTTCATTGTGCTATAAAAGAATTTTGTTTGCATTCCAATTTTATCCTGTCAAATCCCCTTTGTCACTGACTAAAAAGGAATGCAAGTCAGGTATGGAGCAACTATAAGTGGTAAGCTAGTGGCTGTGGAAGTGAATAACAGGTGTTTTGAAGGTGCTAATGACACGTCGAAGCCACAGCAAGGAGTAACGCACTTTGTTTAGACATCCACCGGGATGACATACGAACTGAATGGAATGGTGATTATAGCCGCTCTCTATTGATATAAAAAAATATAGCAGTATGAGGAAAACACAGATCTTATTTTCACCTGTCAAAAGCATCCATGGAGGCAGCATTAAGCTGCACAACCAAACTTATGGGACTTATTTTTCTGCCTACCGATTTCAAAGAAATATTTTAAATTTAACATTCAAGATGCTGTTCCAGATCGTGTCAAGTGTTTCTTTTTCCAAACAAAAACTGAATACTTGTATTGGTACAAAACAAAATGTAAAAATATGTGAACAAGCTGTCTACAGCACGGAAAAACGGTGTGCAAGTGTGTTTTACTTATGTGCTTAGGAAACTGCTGCTATAAACTATGACTGGTGTTTATTTTTAGGTCTCTTCTCACAATTACATTGTTGTTTAAATCTTTCCAATCAACCTGAACCGTCAAAATATTAAATTGAATAGTCTGTGCAGCAATTTGGGAGTTCCATTCATTTATTGTTTCAAGTGCATATAAAGTACTTGCAAACAGACAAAAAAACCATACCCCAAAATCAAAAACACTTAATAACCCGATTAATCTCCAACCCTTAAATAAATTGTCAAAGTTCTCTCATTTACACATACAATACATCAAAAAGATCACAACTTTATCCTTAAAAATGCGTTCTTTCATCCAAATAATCTAAAAAATACACAAAAACAACCATCACATTAACATCCATCGCATCTAGTAAAGTACAAACAAATCCATGTCCTCAAATCAACAAAAAACATACCCACGAGTCGAATAACATACAAATGATGCTGGGAACATCAAAACAAAACAAAAACAAAACAAAACAAAAATACCCCAACAACAATGACACCAAAAATACACAGGAAAGAAGATCGTGACATGAAAAATACCTGAAACTAATGAATAGTCTTCTGGGTCTGTTCCAGAAAGAAAGATGAGAGGGAAATAGATAGAGAGACAGGAGGGAGGCGGCTCCCTGCTACCGTCAACTCGTTTTTTCCAAGCAAGTTGGGGAGGCTCAAGGCTTTTTTTTTTTTTTTCAGGTCATGCTTTGATTTTCGACTATTCACAGCTTTTTAGTTTCACTCTTCTTTTTATTTTTTTAATTTTAACCTACTTTTTCCATAGTTCTCTCCGGTGTGTACTGCAGTGGCGCATGACACGTGGCTTCATCTGGTGTCTTGCACGTGATAGCGAGGTGATTTTTTTAGATTTTTTTTTGCTTCCGACTTCTTCATTTTGTTAAGAGAAGACTGATTTCTCGGGGATTGATTCTCTACCGCCGGATCCATTGAGTAGTATGGTATTCAACAGGTTGAGTTTGACTTCTCATCTCAAATGGAAGTCAACTCTTTTTTTATGAAATTCCAAAATGACATGCTTAATTTTCACAAATTTTAATTTGATTTAAAAATTTGTAAATAATTCAGAATTTAGTAAAGGGAACACGACACAAATTTATAACAATATTACACGGCTAACATTTTTCGTGTTGTACAATAGAGGTATGATTGTTTCTCATCCAATTTGCATCACTTTTTTTTCTCATTTTTATGCAATTCAAAAACCATGACACCATGTGGGAATTTTTATTTTGAATAGATGGACACAATTATTATTTGAATCTAATAAATATTAATGATAATAATGGATAAATTTTTTTTTTAACAGATGATTTCAATGTTTCCTTATATGTTTTTATTGATGACCTACCAATACACAACCAAATTTGTAATGGATGGTCTAAATAATTAAATATAATAGCTATAATTTCTATTTAATAATTACTCATTTGTTCATAATTCGGTGAAAAAAAATTAAAAAATTATGTATCAAATTTAAATTGGGATATATTTTTTAAAATATATTTTTGAAAGTGTTTAGATTGGGATTGCAACACCTTCTATATAAAAAATTTCTACGACTTTAACATTGCAAAAATAATTATTATATTTCCTTTCTTACTTGGTCAATTATTTACTTTCATGAATTGAACAAGTCCCACACTCCCACCAGCGTCATTTTAAAAATAAAAAAAAAAAAAAAAAAAAAACTATATCAAAATCACAGATTGAATGGGATAAAAACATGAAACTAATCGAACGGACACATTTTTTAGAAATGTCATGATCCAACGGATGAGAGTGTGATTGGTTTAACAGTAGCTGTGATCTCGTAGAGAATCTGCATGCGTGTGACTTGCCAACGTGGACCCAAACAGAGAGACAAGACAGATCTCTTTGCAGCATTTCGTGGATGTCAAATGTTTCTTGTCTTCCAAGCAAGATCTATCTTTAATCTGCATTCAACTCTGTCGCTGTTGTTTCAATAATCATCGCTAACTGAACAGCCACTACAAAACTGACACGTATTTAAGGTATTTAATAATTTTATTTTATTTTATTTATAATTTTTTATCAATTACGCCAGTCATAAATCATAAAAAAAGAAAAATTATATATCTTCCTTATCCTTATTTCAATACGATAAGGTAAAATTGATCCGATAGCAAACCCCTCATATTTACCTCATTAGGTTGTGAGTGTGAGGGTACTGAAATCTAAATCTAAATGACTTTTATATATATATATATATATGATTTTACCGTCAACATGTTTGTTTTTTTAAAATAAAATTGTTTGAAAATAAATAATTTTACATTTATATTTATATTAATTAAAATAAGTAATTTAATATGTACAATTTTTTATAACATTTTATATGTTTTTTTTGTAAACAAATTTCAATTTAACAAAATAAAAAATTCATCAAAAAATATAATTTTACGTGTTTTACAAATAAAGTTCAAATTCAATTTATTGTCAAAAAAAAATCAGATTCAAGTTCAATTTTATATGTTGTCCATGTTTCCAATGTTTATAATTCATGCAACCAAAATAATTTTTTTTGTTTCCTGGATCATATGCACCGGAAACCAAATAAAAAAATGGTTATTGAATTTTTTTTATACAATTATTTTATAACATTTCCATGCCACGAAATCTACTTAGTATGATGAACAAATTTATTTAGTATTATACAAATAGTTAGATAAACATAAATAAATAAAAAGTTATAACCGGGATTTGGTAGGAGAGAAATTCAATTCTTCAATCCCTACAAAATGGTATGAGAAAAAATTAGGGTTTTTTTTTTCTTTTCTAAAACCTGTTTAAAATAAAAAATATGTTAAAAGAAAAAAAATCTACACCGTATCAAATTAAGATAAATTTGGAAATATATCTTCTTTAGGAGTATAAATTTGGAAGATAATGCTTTAATTGTAATCCAGTGATTTGGAATTAAGTTAAAAGTCAGGACTTTTTACTTTTTTATTTTAAGTTGTTTTTTGATATTTTTAAGTTGTTTGACTACTTAAAAAAACAAAACAATTTAATGAGTTCAATTAAAACGTTTTAAGTGGAAATAAAAACAAACGAACCATGAGTCATACTATAAAAAAAAAAATCCAAATTTATATAATATTTTTAAAAAATGTTACTAATTTCAATTACTACAAAACTTTATAAAGAAACTCATCACAAAAATGAATATATATCGACAATAATATAACAAGAGGACGGATTAGGTTGATCTAACGAAATAATTTTACAAAATCTCAGTTTTGTATTGCCATAGAATCAGAACTCAGTGCAAAAGTAAGCGCATATACTGTATATTGACTATTGAGAGGATACTATAAATTTATCTATCAAAAATACAAAAATATAAATGAAACTTACTATCCCGTCAATTAAAATTGATGCATTGTATACATAGTCTCACAATTAACTATAAAACCACAATAAACGTGGGGAGATCTCATCTGGTTTTGAGAGCTAAATTCTTGTAATTATGGAAGTTGACAAATGATATTCGGATCGTGTGTTTGGAGCATTTGGTATCGATAGATAATTAATAATAATAATAAAAGATAAATATATATATATATATATATATATATATGAGTACATTGGGCTCATATTTTGGGAGGATATAATGTGATCCAGCTTAAAAGATGAAACAGATAACGACCCTTGTGGGCTTATGTCTTGTAACCACTTCTGACAAATATTGGGCTCATAGTGTTGTACAAGTGTAGGCCCAATGGCCCCAACCAAATTGCAGATATCGATCATGGACCCAGAACTTAGCACCAATTTTATTTTATTTTTTTATCAGGATGATCATCAATAATCATGTGAATAGTCTAAATGTGAATTTTTAAATATTATGTAAACTGTTGTTGATTTTAAGTTGCAACAAAATTTAGTTAGTGTGGTCTTCACTTTGCCCAATTTTTTTTTATTTTTTATGATTCATGAAAAAGAAACAGTAACTTTTAACTATTATATATATATATATATATGGCTAATTATCACAAATCTCCTTAGACTATATCCGAATTCGTATGTTACCTCCTGAATTTTTTTTAGGTACTAAATCCCCTGAATTATCAGAAATTGGTAAAAGTAAATGAAAATCTAACGTCGTTCATTGTTCTACCATGACAAATTGCACTAAGCACTCTTATTATATACATAATTGCATCAAATCAAAATAATAATAATAATAATAATATGTCATAAATGCCTCTCTTGCCAAATTATCAAATTTTAAAAATTATAAATTAAAATTTTAAATTGAAAGATTGGTTAAATAATAATAAAATTCTGAACTTTTTGATAAAGAAAATTAAATAAACAGATAAATGAAAAAATTAAATTGATTTAAAAAAATATTATCTTTTTTATATATATTTAAGGTTAATTGTCACAGATTCCCTCAGACTATACCTGAATTTGTATGTTATCCCCTGTATTTTTTTTAGACATTAAACCCCCTAAACTATCATAAATTGGCAAAAGTAGATGAAAAACTAATTTTATCCACTGTTCTGTCATGAAAAATTACACTAAACACCCTAATTATTTATATAATTGTATCAAATCGAAAAAAATATAATAATATAACATAAATACCCATCTTACCAAATTTTTAAAAATCATATTTTAAAAAATAAAAAATTCAAATTGCAAATTGAAAGCTTGGTCAAATAATAATAAAATTCTAAACTTTTTGATAAAGAAAATTAAATAAATAGATAAATTGAAAAATTAAATTGATTTTAAAAATAAAAAATTATCTTATATATATCCCTAAATATAAAACCCAGATGAATATATAAATTATTTAATGTGAAATATCATTTAAACTATCTTTTTTATTAATATCTCTAAATATTACTTGTTCGTTTACAATAACAAGGTTATTAATAATGTAAAAAATAAAAATAAAAAATTAAACAAAAATTATAATAAATAAATAATAAATAATAATTAAAGTAATGATAATAATTTTAATACAATATACTTTTTGTTGCTATTATCATTTTTATTTAAATATCCCTCAATATCACTTGTTCAATTACAACAACAAATGTATTGATAATGTCAAAAACAAAAATAAAGAATGAATGATGATAATAATGATGATAATACTAAAAAAACAAAAATAATAAAATAATAAAATAGTAATAATAATAATAATACTTTAAATACCCTATACTTTTTTTAGTCATTATCATTTAAATTATTTTTTTATTAATTAAATATCCTTAAATATAAAACTCAGATGAATATATAAATTATTTAATATGAATTATCATTTAAACTATCTTTTTTATTTAAATTCATGAATCTACAACCGGACAAGAAAGATGTCATTCATAGGAAATATAATTGAGAATTGAATAAAAAAAAAAGAATATGGTATTTAAAGTATTATTAGTATTATTATTATATTTTGTATTAGTATCATCATTATTATTATCATTTCATTTTTTATTTTTAGTTTTGACATTATCATTATTATCATTATTATTATTTATTATTATTATTGTTTAATTTTTATTTTTTGTTTTTTATATTATTAATAACCTTGTTATTGTAAACGAAAAAGTAATAATTAGAGATATTTAAAGAAAAAATATAGTTTAAATGATATTTCGTATTAAATAATTTATATATTCATCTGGATTTTATAGTTAGTGATATTTAAGGATATTTAAATATGACTAAATATAAAACCTAGATGAATATATAAATTATTTAATGTGAAATATCATTTAAACTATCTTTTTTCTTTACATGTCTCTAATTATTACTTGTTCATTTATGATAACAATGTTATTAATAATTCTAAAAATAATAATAATAAATTAAATAATAATAATAATAATAATAATAATAATTATAATAATTTAAATACCCGACACTTTTTTTTGTTGCTTTTATCATTTTTATTTAAATATCCATAAATATCTCTTATTCAATTACAATAATAAGGATATTGATAATGTCAAAATAATGATGATGATGATAATAAAAAATATATATAATATAATAATACTAATAAAATAAAATAATAATAATAATAATAATAATACTTTAAATACTTTATACTTTTTTATTCAATTCTCAATTCTATTTCATATGAATGACATCCTTCTTGTCTGGTTGTAGATTCAGGAATTTAAATAAAAAAATATAGTTTAAAAGATAATTCGTATTAAATAATTTATATATTCATCTGAGTTTTATATTTAAGGATATTTAAATAATAAAAAATAATAATTTAAATGATAATGGCTAAAAAAAGTATAGGGTATTTAAAGTATTATTATTATTATTACTATCATTATTATTATTATTATATTATATTATTTGTATTATTATACTATTTTAGTCTTTTTAGTATTATCATCATTATTATTATCATTCATTCTTTATTTTTGTTTTTGACATTATCAATACCTTTGTTATTGTAATTGAACAAGTGATATTGATGGATGTTTAAATAAAAATGATAATGGCGGAAAAAATATAGTGTATTAAAATTATTATTATTATTTTCATTATTATTTATTATTTATTATTATTATTATTATTATAATATTTTTTATTTTTTTACATTATTAATAACCTTGTTATCGTAAACGAACAAATAATATTTACAGATATTAATAAAAAATAGTTTAATTGATATTTCACATTAAATAATTTTTATAGTCATCTGGGTTTTATATTTACGGATATATATATATATAAGAGATAATTTATTTTAAAAAAAATCAATTTAATTTTTCCATTTCTCTATTTATTTAATTTTCTTTATCAAAAAATTCAGAATTTTATTATTATTTGACCATGCTTTCAATTTACAATTTGTTTTTTTTTAATATGATTTTTAAAAATTTGGTAAAAGGAGTATTTATGTTATATTTTTATATTTTTTTCGATTTAATACAATTATATATAATAAGGGTGCTTAATGTAATTTGTCGTGACAGAACAATGGATGACCTTAGGTTTTCATTCACTTTTGTCAAATTCTGATAGTTCAAGGGTTTTAGTGCCTAAAAAAATTAGGAGGTAACATATGAATTCGGGTATAATCTGGGAGAGATCTGTGACAATTAGCATATATATATATATATATATTGTTTCTTTTATCGGTGTGCACCGATATAACATACATCAGTGCATTGCATGTGAGCTATAGATATTGATAAGCAATTAAGCACCGATAAGTGTATCAAGGTTGGTCTTGGGCATAGGCCCAAGAGGCGGTCGTCCAGGGCCCCCTAAATTCAATTAATTGCGTATTTCTGTTTTTAGGTTAAAGTTTTTTTTAAAAAAATAATAATAAGAGCTCATATGTCACTTATCACTTAAAATACCCACTAAAGAAATATTTACATGCTGCTGATAATATGTTTTTTTGTTAAAAAAAACACATTAAAGAAACAAAATTATTATCAAATTGCAAATTGCAATTCACTATATATGAGTCAAACATCCGAAATCCTTTTAGAATTTTTTGTTCCTGTGTATTTCTATCTTTAAATTCGAGTAGAGTTTTTTTTTTAAAAAAAAAACAACTCATATGTCACTTATCACTTATCGCTTAAAAGACCCATCAAATAAATATTTATAAGCATATATTTTTGTGTTAAAAAAAATCTCATTAAAAAAACAAAATCATTATCAAATTGCAAATTGTGATTCACTATATCATAATTAGACATTCGAAATCTTTATAGAGTTTTTTGGTAGTTGGTAGTTGGTACTTGGCAGCTTCGTTCTTACAAAACTAGAAATTAGTGAAAAAAAATGTTTTTCAGTTCTAGGATTGGAATTTGGAAACTTTTTCCTTGAAATCATCCGTAGTTGTTTTATAAGGTAATTTAACATATCTTTTACTCCTTTTAATACGAAAAACCTCTTCTCATTTTTCTATTTTAGTTTTGTTAGAATTTTGCATGTATTATGCATTATTGAACCTAAAAGTCAGGAACCTTACTAAGAGCATCTCCAATGCATTGTCAAATTAGTGTGTCAATGCTAAAGTTTAACATAGAGTGCAAAAATCTTCCTCCAATACAGTGTCAAATACTGTGACAAATTTGGCATATGCTACATTGTGTGTCAAATTTAGCACACAGTATATCACATGTCAAATTTGGCATAGCAATAAATGTACCTTTTTTATTTATAAAAATACTATTATATATATTTTTAAAATATTTAAAATAATTTAAATTTAATGTACATTAATGATATTTCAATCAAAATCTATTCCATATAACCATTCTTCAGCATTTTAATGAATGTATTAATGATAAATGTTGACCTTTATAATTTTAATTAATAAAATAATAAAAATAACAAGTTAAATACAACTGTACATTTGAACACAATACTAAACTGTTGTGTCAAATATAGCATTTTACATTTTTTTTTGTCAAATTTAGCATTGACAATAAGACATGTATTAGAGATGGTTTCACCAATTGAAAAAATTGTTCTTGAATTTAAACATATATTGAAAGTTGGGATTCGGGGGCCTCAATTTTGTAGTTCGCCTTAGGCCCCTAAAATCTCAGGACAGGCCCTAAAGTGTATGCAAACTGAGTCAAAACAATTGAATCTTGTTGACGTCGGGTTTTTGATGTATGGAAAAAGTCAACAAGAATTGGATTTTAGCTGTGATTTCAAAGAGAAAGAGAAGAAGAAAGTAATCGAACGCAAGTTTTTTACGTGGTAAAACTCCGATGACCGGATAAATGTCCACGGATGGTTGAATGATCAACCGAGTCAAAATCCACTATGAATAGAATAATTACAGTTCTCGATCTCTCTTTTTCTCTCTGTATTTGCTATATGGTTTATGTATCTTTTCTGTATATATTTTGTGACGAGATTATGAGTCTATTTATATGTCCATAGAACCCTAATCTTCTTTGTACAAGTAATAAAAGATCTTTGTATTTAATTATGATTGTCTACTTGTTCGAAGTAGTTTGTCTTGCATGATATTTTTTGAATGCCTATTCGGATGTCCACCTGGTATTTTTATCTTCTTTGTCGATGACGTGTACGTCTGGTAAAATTTACATACGACAATACCCCCTTAAGTTTTTTTTGTCGAACAGGGTTTCGTTTCAGGAAAAAGTATTTTAATTAATTCTTCAATTTTTATATCTTTCCAGTACCAGAGGAAATATCTTATCATAATGGCGTGTCTTAATGGTGACCCTGTAAATTCGATTTGCCTCCTCACGCGAGATCTTCAATGATGACGACGTTTTGGAATTCTGACGACGAAAGCCAGTTCTCTTCTTGACACATGTCTTTTGCCTCTTCATTTTTTGATATCATTTATGATAAACGACATTCGCGTCTCCCCGTGCACCGCCTAGGTCATCAAATCTCGTCATAGACTTTTCTCGCCTTAAGACCCTAGGGTTTCGTGCTATTACCCCTTTAAATTCTTCACTGAGAAGTTGCGCTGATTCATTCTAAAAAACTCAATTCCAGAAAATTTTCCTAGCCTAGATTTCGTCTCGCAGAAAATCACCATTCTCCGTCGAAGGTCTTTGCATCAGATTTTATTCAAGGTTAGTTTTAATGGAACCAACTTCCTATCTTCGACTCTGTACTATAGCTCTCGAAGCGCTCGATCGTGGGGATTTCCAGTTGGTTTACTACGTTCGAAGATTGCTGGGGGAAATCCCCCTGATGAACCTTCTTTTTTAGAAGTCAACATTTTTGGGCTTCACCCTAACGACCATTTTTCTATATCCAGCTCTAATTCTTCATATAGTTCTGAATCTGTCGTTTCTGATCACAGGGTACCACTTCGATCAAGAATGGGAAAACATCAAAGTAGAAGCAAAGTTCATAGGCACAACTCGGGCAGCGTACGGAGCAGACTGTTGATGAGAACGATATTGAAGAGGCGTTCAGAGTATCTCGTCTCTTTTTCTCTGCTGATCGCCCGAGTGGGTTTGACACTGAACCGAATGTGGTCGGGGTAGAAGAGATCGGGAACTATCGTGCCCGATTCGATTTGGATAACTTGGTTATTCTGGTTCCCGCTAGTGATAGAGCTGTGTGGAATCATCCCCGGGTATGGTGGCAATCTATGGATCCATGCTCTGTTGCGACGTCACTCTTCCTCTTCAACCGTTCATTGCCTGGTTTATGGCTGAAGCAGGGATCGCTCCGGCTCAACTGGCCCCAAACAGCTACAAGATATTGATGTGCATGTGGCACATGTGAAGCCGGATGAACTTGTCGCCGTCCTCCCCGAGTGAAATCAGGCACTTCTTCAAGTTGAGGCAGTCTGGAAAGACAGGAACCTATTTTCTCATGTCTAATCTGCCAGATTGCTGGATCCTCGAGGGGACAAAGGTGAATTGGGGAGTTGATACCTCTGATGACCCCCAAAAGAGGGGTTTTGTATGGGGATTCCCTTCATCCAACAAATTCTGGAATAACAGTTGGTTTTTCGTCGGAGAAAATCTCGGACTCAATGTTACTCTTTCTGCTGGGAACACTGGGACAGTGTTGAAAGTTTCCCGTTATTTTTGTTCCTCTGAGATATGAAACAAGAAAAAACTATAGTTCAGCAATACTGAGCTGACCAGACTTGCTCGGGCAGCAGTTCGCACCCTAGAGAAGAAGAACATGACTTATCTTTTCAATGAAACGAAAATGATAGAGCTCGGCTTCTTCAGCCAGATTTCAGGCTACTGCAGGCGATGTAAATGATCCTTGTAACCCTCTTTTTTTCCCATTGTTATTTTTTACTTTTTGTATTCTGACGTGATTCCTCTTTTTTCTTCTAAGTGTATGACACGAACATCGTCTGCGACCTTCAAGCTCGCCAAGTGAAGTCGATTCTCTAAGCGAGCCGAAAAGATGTTTCTCGTCAGAGCAATGATGGTATTGCCCTGTCTGAGTCTGACAAGGAACCTGATGTAGCAAAAGGGGTAAATCCCTAAATATGTCCTCGAGGACGTCGTTCAGCCGACCCAGGGGAGACTAGTAGTCCGAGTGGCCCTACGGATCTAACTCAGGAGTTGTCTGATGAGAGAGAGAGGCAACGTGAGGGTCTTGGTGAAAGGCTTGTCGAACGGCCAGACGCCGGTGATGGAGGTGAAAACTTCGAGGGTCAAGTACATATTGATCCCGAATTTTTTGAATCATTCTAGGATGATGTCCAGGAAGATCCTACAGTTGATCTCAGCTTCCATCGTTCTCGGGCTGAGAAGCGGAAGGCGTTAGGCTCTCCTACTCGCCCTCTCAAGGTTCCTCAAGTAGTTTCATTCGTTGAATCGAGTGATGAAGACGTCGAGGCTGAGATTCCCCCGAGCATTCATGTCGAAACATCGGCTGGTATGGAGACTTTTGAGTCGAATAGGGGTTCATTTCCCCCCGAGGTTGAAGATGCTAGAGCTGAACCCTCGGGAGGCCTTTCCTATCCTTCCCTTCAGGATATGCTGCGGGCAATGTCATCTAGTCGAGCTTTCATCGGGGATGACCACTGGAGCTGTTTTTGGGATGGCTCTTTAACGGGCCCTCTCTAAAATGTTTTTAACGGTGCATCTTATGTAAGTTATCTCTAACTTCTTCAATTGTCTTGCTTGTTTGTAAGATTTTTAATTAAATTCCTTTGTAGATTGTGACCGAGTTCGCTGAGCTGGTTCAGACGCAGCAACATCAGGCTGATAGAATAAGGCATCTCGAGGCTCAGCTGAAGGAAAGTGAGGATAATCGTGCTCGAGTCGAATCGGCTTATCAACAAGAGGTTGGCTCTACCCAAGTTTTTACCGACCACTGTTTGACGAAACAGGTGGAGGCCGATGAAAGGGCTTTTTTGGCAGAAGAGAATGCTATGTCTTTTCAAAACTTATTGTCTTCTGCTCAAGAATCAATGCTTAAGGCTGAGCAGGAAGCGGAGCAGTCAAATTCGGCCTATGAACAGAAGATCGAAGATTTGGAACGCCATGGTTTGACGGTCGAATCCCTATCCAAAGAGGCCAGGCTGGAACTTGAAGTCCAGGGGGTTGATCATTTTAAAAGATCCTCTGCCTACGATGCCCTTCTCATTCGGGAGTTTCAACTGGCGAGTTCTTCAAGGTTAAGAATCGGGCAACTGAGAAAGCCCGAACCAACTGGGAGTTGTCGATCAAGAATCATGTGGATCTGTCATTGGAATATCTTTGGACTCAGATGAAGGAGTGGAGAGCTTACTGTCGTAGCCGAGGCAAAGAGCCTCATCCCATACATTTAGAGGTTCCATTCGAGCACTCCCTCTCGACTTCTTACTCCAGCCAGGAGTCGGTCGTGGAGGGTATGGTGCCTGATGTCGGACCGATCCCAGGAGAGGATTACAGCAAGTGGATGGATGATTTGGTCAACACGATTGCTTGGCCCTTTAACGAAAGTCTGCTCCGTGAATATGAAATGGTGCCTGACCCGAGTATCGACAAGAGTTCTAAATCCTCACAACCTTGATTTTTGTAGAATTTTCACAAGTTTTTTGTAAAGATTCTCTTTATTCTTTGTAACATTCTTTGAAACAATTCTTTTGTAACGATTCTTTGGAGAGATTAATAGAATCCCGAGTTTAGCTTATTCTGAAAACCGAGTGGTTTGATCTGATTCTTTGCTCAAGAAATTCCATCGAGTCTTCTTTATCTTGATTCTACTGTTGTCGAGTATCTCTTTAAACCGGCTATTGAAAATTATGCAAAGTATCTTATTAAACTGGATGTTGCAATCTTTATACCAAGTATCTTATTAAACTGGCTAATTCTGATGTTCGGATAACCTCACCGAGTATCTTATTAAACCGGTTGTCACCAGAATAATTTTTAATGTCAAGTATCTTATTAAACTGGCTCTTATAATCTTTACACCAAATATCTTATTAAACTGGCTAATTCTGATGTTCGGGTAACCTCACCGAGTATGTTATTAAACCGGTTTCGTTCCCCGAATAATTTTAACACCAAGTATCTTATTAAACTGGCTGTTGCAATCTTCATGCCAAGTATTTTATTAAACTGGCTAACTCTGATGTTCGGGTAACCTCACCGAGTATCTTATTAAACTGGTTTCGTTTCCCGAATAATTTTTAACGCCGAGTATCTTATTAAACTGGCTGTTGCAATCTTCATGTCAAGTATCTTATTAAATTGGCTACTTCTGATGTTCGGGTAACTTCACCAAGTATCTTATTAAACCGGTTTCGTTCCCCGAATAATTTTTAACGCCAAGTATCTTATTAAACTGGCTAGTATTATTAACCGATTCATCTAAAAACAGGCAAGTAGGTTTATACTTGTGTTTCATACTCGGTTGCTACCCGAACATTATATCAAGGCTCACCATGATCATATGTTCGAGTCATTACACATTACCGATGACGTCTCCCCGATTTTTATGCGTAAGGGTTTGCCGAATCATTAAGCTTTTTTGAATCGTTTAACACAGCTACGCATTTCACCAGAATTTTTTCCGATAGCGTCCCGAGCCTTTCTCCGGAATCTGGTGCATGCCTTGTTGCTAAGGTCAATTGACCTTGCTCGGCTGTCATGTTCCTTCAAGCTTCTTCGCCCATTCGGGAATCAATGGTCCCGAGTATTCTATTTGCATGTTATTATTATCATGCTCGTCTTCCATATGTTCTTATTATCATATGATTGTCTTCCATATGTTCTTATTATCATATGCTTTATTTTTCAAAAATCCAGAGTTTGATTTTTATTTATAACTGCAAAATCAACAAAGATTTAAGTTCCAAAGCTAATATTTGACCTAACTAAAATTGTCATGACTAGAAAAGAGAACAAAAAATAGTTTAAGGATAGAAAATGTTCAGATATTGGGCATTGCATGGTCGGGGTAAAACCCCTTCATTAGGTCTTGCAATCTAATATGCTCCATGACCAGCTATTCCTTCGATCTTGTACGGGCCTTCCCATTTATCAGTCAGGGAACCTACAGCTTTATTTTTTGTGTTCAATGACACCTTCCTGAGAACCAGGTCTTCTAGTTGGAATTTCTGACCCCGAACATGAGAGTTGTAGTGACGAGCTACTCTTTGCTGATATGCCATATTTTTTATTCGGGATTTCTCCATTTTTTCTTTTATCTCATCTAGACTTTGTAATAGCATATCATCATTCTGATATTCATCATACAGCCTGACTCGGGGTGACGTATATGACGTTTCTATGGGGATAACAACTTTTGTTCCAAACGCTAAAGTGAATGGAGTTTCTCCTGTTGAAGTCTTTGATGTCGTCCGATATGCCTATAATACTTCGGGAAGCTTTTCAACCCAACTTTCTTTCTTGGCATCTAGCTTTACTTTGAGTGTATGCTTGATGATTTTGTTCACCGCTTCAACCTCCCCGTTTGTTTGAGGATGGGCAGGTGTGGAATAGTAATTGGCAATCCGGTACTCTTTGCACAACTGTTAGAATTTTGGGATATCGAACCGGGTGCCGTTATCAGTGATGATAGTGTTTGGGACTCCAAACCTATAGAGTATATTCTTTTTCATGAAATTTATGGTATTTGCTTCTGTGATATGCACTAATGCTTCAGCTTCTGCCCACTTCGTGAAATAGTCAACGACTATTACAGCATACTTCGCTCCACCCCCTGTCCCGGCTGGCATTGGGCCGATTAAATCCAAACCCCACATGGCAAATGGCCATGTGGATGTGAGGTTTATGAGTTGTTCAGGAGGTTGTCGGATATCATTAGCGATCATTTGGCAAGTATTGCAACTCTCTGAGCATCGCTGTACATCTTTGAATAAGGTAGGCCAATAATAGTCTTTCCTGAGTACCTTGTGTGCTAAATTTTTACCCCCAGTGTGGTTTCCGCAAACTCCTCCGTGGATTTCCTGTAATATCCGATATGCATCCTCATCTGATGCACATCTTTGGAGTGTTTAGAAAACCCCCCTTCTGTATAGTTCTCCTCTAACCAATGTGTACCTTGTTGATCGATACCTGATACGTTTTGCTTGTGAGGGATCTTCCGGGAGCACACCTTCTTCCAGAAAACTTTTCAACTGAGTCATCCAACCGTCAAACGGTGTTCGGATTTCTAAAATTTCTAATTTTTTCGGTTCAGCTGTGCTCGGACTGAGGAGATGTGCAACCGGAATAATTTTTTGCCTGATTGTGGTTGTTGCTGATGCTAGTTTGGACAAAGTGTTTGCCTTTTCGTTCTCCTCCCTGGGGATCTGGGTATTCCTGTATTCTTTGAATTTCTAGAGGAGTTGTTTTACAATGTCACGGTAGGCTATCATGCCTTCATCCTTGGCTTGGTATTCGTCTAGGACTTGGTTGACAACTACCTGTGAATCGCTGAATATCTCGACTTCATCTGTCCCGAGAGCTATGTAGACTCTGAATCCAGCTAGTAGCGCCTCGTACTCGGATTGATTATTGGTTGCTTTGAAGTCAAACCTCATGGCACATTCGACATCATCTCCTTCTGGAGTGCATACTACGATCCCTGCCCCACTGTCATGAGTGTTTGAACATACAATTTCCGTGAGAATTTTTTCCCAACATCCTTTTTGCTTTCAGGTTTGGCTATATGAACTCTGCTATAAAATCTGTCACTGCCTGCCCTTTAAGGGATGTCTTGGAGACGTAGTGGATATCGAATTCACTTAGCTCGATTTCCCATTTTGTTAGTCTTCTTGAAATCTCTGGCTTCTGTAAAATTTACTTTAATAGACATTCGATGAGAACCTGTATTGTATAAGCCTGAAAATATGGCATTAGCTTCCTTACCGCTGAAACTAATGCTAGGGTCATTTTCTCTGCCTGTGAATATCTGGTCTCGGCTGGTAAAAGTGCATTGCTGGTATAGTACACTGACTTCTGTACTCCATCTTCTGTTCTGACTAGGACTGAGCTTGCTGCTAGTTTTGTAATTGATAAGTACAAATGAAGTATCTCTCTCATTTGTGGTTTTGAAAGGATGGGAGTCTGCCCCAAGTACTCTTTGATTTTTAAGAAAGCCTGCTCGCACTCTTCATTCCATTCACACCGTTTTCCCTTTTTGATTACTCTGAAAAAGGGTGCATATCTGTCTGTGGCCTTTGAAATGAATCTTCCTAAGGAAGCTATACATCCTGTTAAGCGTTATACTTCTTTTAATGTTCTTGGTGAGGTCATTCTCTGTAGGGCTTGGATCTTTTCAGGATTGGCTTCGATTCCCCTTTGGTGAACTTGAAAACCCGGGAATCTGCCTGAAGGAACCCCGAATAAACACTTGTTCAGATTTAGCTTCATTTGGTATCTCCTCAAAACATCAAATGTCTCTAGCAAGTCTGAGGTATGCTTGTCTGCCGAGATGCTTTTGGTCAGCATGTCATCAATGTATACTTTCATGTTCCTTCGTATTTGTCGTGCGAAGATTCTGTTGACCAGCCTTTAATATGTTGCCCTTGTATTTTTTAATCCGAAGGGCATTACTGTGTAACAGTACAAACCCTGATCAGTTGTGAATTCTGTTTTTTCTTCGCAAGCCTTGTTCATCCGGATTTGGTTATATCTGGAGTAGGCGTCCAGGAAACTGAGCAATTTGTGGCCTGATGTAGCGTCCACCAACTGGTCTATCCTCGGAAGAGGAAAACTGTCTTTTGGGCATGATTTTTTCAAATCTGTGAAATCTACGCACATTCTCCATTGTCCATTTTTCTTCTGGACGAGGACTACATTAGCTACCCATTGCCTGACTTCTTTCAAGATTGAATGATCTTCTCTTTTGTATCACTGGTTTTGCATTCGGGTCTACTGTGAGATGGTGAGATATTATCCAGGCATCAATCCCGACCATATCTTCATGACTCCAAGCGAACACATCTTTGTATTCTTTGAGCAGATCAGTGAGGCTTTGTTTAACTTTTCCTTCCAAATTGGCCCCGATCTTGACCTTATTATCTGGTTCATCTTCGTTCAAGATAATTTATTTGACCGGTTCATTTTTGGACTCATTCGACTCTTCCCTTAGATCAAATTCGAATGACATTGATTCTTTGTTTCGACTCGGTTGTGTTATAGTGCATACCTGTTCACCATCATTTTTTTTTTGTATACTGACAGGTTAGCTATTCGGACCATCTCTTGGGATCCCTTGACTACGCTGACCCCCTTTTCGGTCGGGAACTTGATCATCAATGCATAAGTGGTTGTTACGGCCTTAGTTTTATTTAAGAATGGCCGACCCAACAACGCATTATACATCCAATTGTCTAAGTCTACCACCACGAAGTCGAGCAATATAGTTATCTGGCAAGGTGCCACTCCGATCTTTACGGGTAGCTTTACCGTCCCGAGTGACCTGACCTCAATTCTTCCGAATCCTTTGAGTGGAGTATGGAAATGTTGTAGATCCTTTCGGTCCAACCTGAGTTGATCGTAGACGGCTACATTGAGAATGTCTATCGAACTTCCATTATCTATCAAGGTTCTCCTAACCTTCCGGTGATCGATTTGGGCAATTATGACTAAGGCGTCATTTGGCCGAACATCGACCCCATGTGAGTCTGCTTCTATGAATATTATTGGGTCTCATCCTTCTTTTACCCTTTTCGGGTCTGGCTCGACCGAGTTCACGTCAAGGTTATGTCTTGCTTCTACTGCTTCTCTGATTTCTTGTGTTCGCTCTCGGTTACTTCTCCCAGTGGATGGTCCTCCAAAGATTGTATGTATTACTTCATTGGCCTTTGGACTGACCCTTTGATTTCGACTAGAGCTGTGATCGGCCCTGATCTCTTTCTTTGTTTCTGATTTCTCATCCATTTTCAAGATTACATCTTGTAGATGTCCTTCCCGAATGAGGGTTTCTATGTAATCTCTGAGCTGGTAACACTTGGAAGTCTCATGATCGGTTTCCTTATGGAATCTGCAGTATTTGGTTATATCCCGCCGGACAAACTGAGACTTTTGTCGTGACTCTTGTACCAGATTCTTTACTTCCAGTATGGTTGGGATTTCCTCATGCTTTTTCCTAAGTGGGGTGTAGTTGGCGTATCTACCTTGAAATTTCTCTTTGGTCTGTTCGGCATTACGCCTGTTTCCCCTGTCATTGCTTTTTTCTTTGTTGTTTCCTTTCTGTTTTCCCTTTTGGTTATACACCTTAGACTCATCGTTCTTTTTTGGTTTTCCTCCATGCATATAGCATCCTCTCGTGGCTAATTCTTCTTCTTCAGCTAGTGCATATATTCCCGCCATGTCCATCATATCTGAATATCTGGTTATAAGGGCTTTTCTTAAGTCAAAAGATAGTTGTCAATTCTGTAGGTTGTTGATGAATGCAGCAATTATCGATTCATCGTTTGCACTGTCGATTTCTGATACCGTTTGGCCGAATCTCCCTAGGTATTTCTTCAACGACTCGTCTTTCCTTGTTTTATCTGAGAAAGATACACCACTGATTTTTTCCTGTGAACGTTGCTCAGAAATTGCCTTGAGAAACTCTTGCTTAGTTCACTGAAACTTTTGATACTTGTTGGGGGCAATCTCCCGAACCATCTTGAGCCCGTGTCTCCTAGAGTTTGTGGAAAGTTGAGGCATAGTAGGGTATCGTTGTGGGCATACTGAGCCATGTCACTTTTATAAAGTTTGACGTGTTCTTTAGGATCAGTGTCTTTCTTGAACTGCTCCACGTGCGGCATCCTTAACCTTTCTGGGAATGAGGTCCACAAGATTTCCCTAGTGAATTGGCTGTCAAAATCGTCATCAGATAAATCGTTGTACCCATAACGTCTGACCAGTGCATCCATTTGACCCCTATTGTTCTTGACTTCTCTAGTTAGGCTCTGAATTATGACATCTCTGTCTCCCACTAGACTTCCATGATGGTTGAACCCCTGGGTGATTGTCATTCCTCTCTCTGGTTATTCACTTTGATGACGGGTTTCACATATGGTTCTGTGATGACGCTTGCGATGGTGCCGATCGCTGTCTTCTGATGACGATCGTTCCCTATGTCGGTCATGTTTGCGGTGTCTGGCACGGGCTATCTGATCTTGTTTCTGCTTCTGGCATGGTCGTTCCTCTTCTGGTGTTACACTTCCAGCCTGATCAATTGGAGTCGAGTTCCTTCCGACTTCCGGTGTATTTAATTTTGGCCCCACTACAACCGAACCCAAGCCTTGCAGGCGGGAGGTTAGGAGGTTGCGCTTCTTCTACAGACAGTAGATCAACTCCTTCCTTTGTTGTGTTTGCCACCAACTGTTACAGCAGCTCTCGGAAGAGTTGTGTCAGGTCTCCGTCGGTCGGAGGAACTTGCTGGATCCCCGTAGGTTGGTTCTTTGTAGAGCTGGCAAAATTGACCCGTAACCCTCCAACCCGACACGAACCCGAGGTCAATAAACGGGTTGGGTTGGCTTCTAAACGGGTTCGGGTTGTAATCGGGTCAACCCGTGTAACCCGTTTATTATACGGGTCGTGTTGGGTTTGGATTCACGGGTTCGCGGGTGACCCGTATAACCCGTATAGTTTTACAGATAGATTTTTAATTATTATTGTTATAGGGGTTAAAAATAAATTTTAACATACTATATAAACATTCTTTTAATACAAACCCTAACCCTATCACTTGCTCAGTTGCTCATTGCCCTCAACCTCTCAGCCGGTCAGCCCCTCACCCTAACTGTCTAACCCTTTCAATCGCTCACCCTTTAAGACTCAGAGTCTCAGTCACTCTCCTACGCTGTCGTCAACTTGTCATCGTCTCCCACGTCCGTCATCATCCTCCCTTACCTGTCAATCTGTCATCGTCATCGTCGTCGTCCCTCACCTGTCGTCGTCATCGTCCCTCACCTGTCGTCGTCATCGTCATCCTCACCTGTCATCGTCCCTCACCTGCCAGCGACGATCTATCACTCGCCTTCTATCACTCTCTGACGGTGACAGATCGCCAACGACAGATCGCCAGTCACCTTATATCACTCTCCGACTCTCTTACGTCGTCGTCGTCGCAGTCGTAGTCGTCAGAAGTCAGAACTGCTTGTTTGGTCGTCGTCCTTCACCTGTCGACAGGCTGTCGTCTCCCTCACCGGCTACTGAGATTTTCAAGCGGTAATTCCAATATTCCAAATGACATTTATTTTATATTTTTATGGAATTTTTTAGGGTTTGAAACGAAATCCAAATGTTGTTTGAATCTGTAATTGTTTTTGTGTTTGTGGGTTTGGACTGTTCGTATATAACATTTGTTTTTGTTTTTGAATATGGAATTTTTTAGACAGACCTGCAAGAGTTTCAGTTGTTTGAATGTTGTTTGAATGTGGAATTGTTTTTGTGTTTGTGGGTTTGGACTGTTTGAATATGATATTTCTTTTTGTTTTTGAATCTGGAATTTTTTAGGTCTCAGTTGTTTGAATCTGGAATTGTTTTTGTGTTTGTGGGTTTGGACTGTTTGAAGTTGGGTTTACTGTATATTACAAATTCGATGCCATTTTCTACTACTGTTCAAGTTCAGGTTTAGATTTGTTTTCTGACATTTAAAATTCTGTCTCTGTTTCAATAGTGTTTTTCTTTTAATTGTAATATAATTGTAAAAACAAATCAAAAATGGAAAAACATATTCTGTTTCACTGTTTGTTTGTTAAATGTGAAGGCAATAAGGCAGATATATATAAATAGATGAAGCATAGTGTTTGTTTGAATCTGGAATTGTTTTTGTGTTTGTGGGTTTGGACTGTTTGAATATGGCATTTCTTTTTGTTTTTGAATCTGGAATTTTTTAGGCAGACCTGCAAGAGTCTCAGTTGTTTGAATGTTGTTTGAATCTGTAATTGTTTTTGTGTTTTTGGGTTTGAACTGTTTGAATATGACATTTTTTTTTGTTTTTGAATATGGAATTATGGCTTGGTAAGGCTTGGTAAGTCTTGGTAAGTCTTGAATTGTATTGCATTTATAATTTTATATGTTGTTTTACAGCAAAATCTATGGATTCAAGTTCAAACAATAACGTTATTCCAAGTTTGGGAGAGGAAGAGGAAGGTAATGACACTATAGAGCCAGTGGAGGCAAATAGCAGGTCTAATACCCCGACTGGGAGTGGTCAAGATCGAAAAAGAAAGCGCACTTCCGCTGTGTGGTCTTCGTTTGTGATTGTAGGAAAAAATGCACAGGGAAAAGAACATTGTAAGTGCAAATATTGTGGAAAGCAATACATTTGTGAAGGCACTCATGGTACAGGTAACATGAAACGTCATATAGAGTTTCAATGTCCTAAGATAATGATGCTTGACCCTCGTCAAATGTTATTGAAAAATAATAAGTCTGCTAACATGACAGTTTCCAATCCGAAAAGTCAAAATGAATTTAGAACAATAGTAGCTGAAACTATTGTTTTGCATGATTTGCCTTTTTCATTTGTTGAGTGGTCGGGTGTTAGAAAAATGATTGGATATTGCACAGATGAGTTCCATATGGTGTCTAGGAATACCGCGAAAGCGGATGTATTGAGCTTGTATTGTATTGAAAAAACTAAAGTCAAGACATTGCTAGAAGAAGCTCCTGGTAGAATATGTCTAACATCTGATTTATGGACTTCCATAGCCACGGATGGGTACATGTGTCTCACAGCACATTTTATTGATAAAAATTGGGTTCTTCAAAAAAAAGTATTGAGCTTTTGCTTTATGCCACCTCCACATGATGGGGTTTCTTTAGCGGATAAAATTAAGACATTGTTGTGTGAGTGGAAAATTGAGAACATAATTTTTTCGATTACTTTGGACAATGCTTCATCCAATAATTCATTAGTGCATAATTTGAAAAATCATTTGAACATAAACAAAGCACTTTTATGTGATGGAGAATTCTTGCATATTCGTTGTTGTGCTCATATCATTAATTTGATTGTTCAAGATGGATTAAAGGAAATAGATGGTGTTGTCCATAAGGTTCGTGAGAGTGTGAAATATGCGAGAGCTTCGCAAACTAGAAAGCAAAAGTTTTTAGAGTGTATCAAACGAGTTCATTTAGATTCTAAAAGGGGTTTAAGACAAGATGTTCCTACTAGATGGAATTCCACTTACCTTATGCTTGATAGTGCTATTTATTATCGACTTGCTTGGACTGCATTAGAGTTGGCTGATAGTAATTACAAGCATTGCCCTTCTGAAAGTGAGTGGGAAAATGTTGAGACACTTTGCAAGTTTTTGTGTCATTTTTATGACACTACTAATCTTTTTTGGGAACAAAATATCCCACTTCAAATTTGTACATGCCTAAGGGGAAATTGTTTGCTTTGTTTAATGAGTATGTGACTAGCTCAACTGGACGATCTACCATTAGGCCATCTCCACCATCTTATCCTAGTACTTCTAGTGGACGATAAAGAGTAGATGACCTTGATCTTGTTTTACTGGTAATAAATTCTTTGTTTATTTAATCGATATTTGTTTATAGTAATAACTTTTTTGCTTTAATATTTTAATTACACATGTGTAGGACTTTGATAATAATATCAATGGTGATATTGTTGACATTCAAAGAACACAATTGGATTTGTATTTGGAGGAGAGAAGACTTGAAAGATCAATTGATTTAAACATTTTAGACTTTTGGAAGGGCAATGAACCTCGTTATCCTGAACTTGCTGCCATGGCTCGTGATGTTTTAAGCGTTCCAATATCTACAGTGGCATCTGAATCAACATTTAGCATGGGTGGTCGGGTTCTTGATCAATTCTGGAGTTCACTTCTTCCGAATGTAGCAGAAGCCTTAGTTTGCAGTCGTGATTGGATACTTGGAAATGGAGGTAATGATTTTACCGTGACTTTGATAACTGTATTGTTGATTTCACTTTTAATAATTGATATTTTTATTTAATTTTATATCACCTAATCATTATTGTAGAGAGTGCAATTTTGAAATGTGAAGAAATTACTAAAGACTTGTGGGAAATGGAGGATGACAGTACTCCTGCTAGTACTCAAACAATGCACGACCAAAGTTCAATTCAAGGCTATTAAATACATATCCTGATCCATCAATTTCTTTGGACAACAATTTGGACCAATTTGTGATTATGGATTATTTATGGATTCATTTTTTTTTTAACTTTGTAAGGATTATGGATAAGTGGATAACTATATTTGTCTTTCGAGATGACTGTATTTAATTTTATATTTGTTGTATTATTTAATGATATTAGATTGGATTTGATTGGATTTGATTATTAAAACTTATTACTCTATAAGGTAATAAGGTTTGATGTATTTGTGTTAGATTAATATGATTTTTTTTTAAATGTTAGGTAAATGTGTTAAATGGGTTCGGGTTAAACGGGTCACACGGGTCAAACCCGACCCAGTAAGACTCGATTAGATTATTAAACGTGTCACGGGTCAACCCGTTTAACCCGTGTATTTATTCGTGTCGTGTTGGGTTTCAGACGGTTAACCCGTTTAATTAAACGGGTCGTGTCGGGTTGATAGTTAATTCTATTCGGGTCGTGTCAGGTTGATGTCAACCCGACCCATGAACCCGAATTGCCAGCCCTAGTTCTTTGTGGTTGCAACGAGATCTCGCGAATTACTGCCAATATTGAAGTCATCTAGAGATTTTTGGACATCCCCATAACTACTTCTGCTTCCTGCCATTACTTTTAATTAAATCGAAGGTTCAAGCCCTTCTTCTAGCACCAATTGTTAACGTCGGTTTTTGGATGTATGGAAAAAGTCAACAAGAATTAGATTTTATCTGTGATTTCAAAGAGAAAGAGAAGGAGAAAGTAATCGAACGCAAGTTTTATACGTGGTAAAACTCCGATGACCGGAGAAACGTCCACGGGTGGTTGAATGATCAACCGAGCCAAAATCCACTATGAATAGAATAATTACAGTTCTCAATCTCACTTTTTCTCTATGTATTTGCTATATGGTTTATGTATCTTTTCTGTCTATATTTTGTGACGAGATTATGAGTCTATTTATATGTCCATAGAATATTCTTTGTACAAGTAATAAAAGATATTTGTATTTAATTGTGATTGCCTACTTGTTCGAAGTAGTTTGTCTTCCTTCCTGTTTCGGAGACTTGTATTGAGATCGAATGAGACTCTAGTAATGTAGTTCAATTATGACCTATTTCCTTACAAAAGCGTAGTCTTTTTGAATAAATAAAATTGTTGCCTGATTAGGAACCATGCCTGTTTGATATTCTGTTCTTCTTGGAATTCCTCTCTGATATGGATATCTTCACATGTTTTAATGACTCGATTCGTGTGAGCTACGAGCTGGGGTTTTTATTCAATTTGCTTCATATTCGTCCCGAGTAGAGCATGATATCAGCTGGTCCCGAGTGATGTCATCTGATCCCGAATAGAAAATGTCACCAACTAGCCCCGAGTATCACTAACAGATCCCGAGTAGTTTATGACATCAGTTGACCCCGAGTAGGTTTTGTTCAATACTTGTTTACTCGGATCTTTCTTCTTTGGAGATGTCTTGCAGGATATTTTCTGAATGCCTATTCGGATGTCTATATGGCAATTTTATCTTCTTTGTCGATGACGTGTACGTCTGGTAAAATTTACATACGACAAATCTAATGGCTCACATGCAAGACACTGATTTATATTTCTAAGTGCGTACCATACTAGTTTCTTATATATATACAATATTTTTCTCCTCAATGCGTACTTAACTTATATCAGTGTGTTGTATATGGACCACTGATTATGGAGAAGTTTTGACAAGTGTATATACTTTGAGTCAAAATACGTAAATTTAATAGTCCATATCCAACACGATGATAAAGTTATATCAGTGCGTACTAACTTGAATATATATATATAGCCTTTTCATTTTAATCAACTTGTATGATTGTTTCAACTTTCAACCCACCGTATAAGGGTAATCAATTTCATTAAACTATAACACTATAATATCCATGAGTTCATGACCTTTCTTGCATGTATAAAAAATAGAAAATAAACAAACTTTGTTGTGTAGTTTAAAATGCACAAAAAAAAACGATTTCTATACATATAAGAGCTTTGTGAAGAATCTTAGAAATCATTGGAATATGTTTGTATTAATAAACTAAACAACTATTCACATGATTAAGTTTAATTAGATTAGTTGAATTATTCTTAGCAGAGTGATTAGGTATTTTCCCTTCACTTTTGTGTGATAAAGGTTCGAGTCTCACCGCTCCTTCCATACAGTGGAAGTTATTATATATTTTGGACTTATAACGGTTGATCTCGTTAGATCCCAATAAAAATTCACAGATTCGTAGGATGAGAGTGTGTCTCCATTGTAGGTTTGTCATTTGTACACTTTCTTGAGATGGACAAAAAAGGAAGAATTCATGTAAAGTTGTGAATATTTTTGTGGTCCTTTATTGAGGAGGCGTGGTGGGGAAGGGAGCTGTGAGGAGGAGAAAACACATGCTTTTTTTGTAAACCCATCATCAAACATCATCATGTTGGTCACATACCTCAACAACATGCTCCTTTTTATTTTTATCATCTTCATCAACTTTGGCCTACTATTCATTGCCAGACTATAAAGTTAATTTTTGCCGATTTGAAACAACCCCCACATCATTTCCCTTTGAATGTGTCCCAATTTTTGTTTCAGTTCAATCACTTAAATTTGTTATACTGCCATTCAAATTCTCATTTCCATTACATGAATCCTATCACATTTTACGAATAACTATTTGTCGATCTCATAGTCGGAACAACTGATTATGAGTTACGACATGTTAGCTTATCGTCAATAGCAAATTACGATTCATATCTATGTATTATAAATGAAGACAAATGGGGCCATATTGGTTTTAATTGGCACAAATTACGGAGGATGGACTGGTGGAGGGAGGTAAATTGAAAGTCACACCAAGAGAAAGCAAGAGGCATTATTAGGATTGAGAGATTCTTACTGTTAACGCAATAAAAACACCACACAAACGTGAGCTAATCATTGATATTAGTTCATTATTTGACTAACAATAAGTATTAATCCACAAAATGATTAAACAATTGCTTGTCGATCTACCATTATACAAACATTTCATCTAACATTCCTTAATAATTGTAATAAAGATTAAACATCTGTATCCACCGTTCATTATATAATGAAATTTAAATTTATAACTTCAATATATATACGAATTTTTTCACATAAGTACGTATTGATTAAATTATATAAGAACATTGAATATGAACTACTTATTTGACGTACTTTGACTTGATATGTATGTACTTGTCAAAACTCTTCCATAGATGAGTAATTCATATTTAATGTCCTTATATAATTCCATCAATAGGTATCGTTAAGAAAATGACTATATATATATTCATATCTCACATGGCCACACCATCTAGTTACATTTCAAATTAGTGTACCAATTAGTTACATTTCAAATTTACAAGTGAAATATGTTTTCGTGAAATCGATACGATCCAATATTAATTACTGAAATATATATTAAGCTAGGGATCCTGAACTAAAAAATAAAAGACTTTTTTATGGACTTCAATTCGTAAAGCATGTCATCCAATAATAAGAGCAGGTTCCCTTCAGGCCCATAAACATGCAGATCTTATATTTTATAATAAATAATATATATATATATATGTGTATATATAAAAAATAAAAGGTCACGTTATCGCTTTTATTATAAATTTAAAATGATTTTATAGCAATATATTTTCTAACGGATATACTTTTATATTATAAAAAATAAATTTACTAATAGATATACTTTTATATTTTGTAAGCATTTATAATTATATATATATATATATATATATATATATATATATATTTGAGCTCGTTTTTAACTGTTGGATATGGTTTGAATTTTCAATGGTTACCAAACGGGATTCAACCAATGCGGGGACTTCCTGGAGACATGGGATACGTTTGGAAGTAGGAGATCGTGATTGAGGGAGGCTTAAAGACTGAAAAGAAATGAAGAAAACGAAATTTGGTAGGTACCGTGGTGCGGACACGTGCACATACCGCGGCACAGGGAGAGGTCGAACGCCTGTGGATTCTCGCGATATGGACCCGCGGCGGAGACAATACACCAACCATGGTATTCGGAGCGGTAGACGACGGTGATGATTCGTAGTGTTGGGTGCGGGTGGCCAACTGCGACCCAAACCACACCAATGGTGAATTTTGTCTAAATCAGGAATATTGCACGAAAATAGAAAACGTGTTTTCTTATGGAAATCAGAAAAGGGAAAAGAATTTGTCTTCGTAAAGAATAGGAAAATCATGTACTTAAAATAAAATGATTTCTTTTAAACAATAAGACTTGTCATAAATAGGAAATAGTATTTATGTGGAACAGATAATTCTTATACGTTTAGGAGTAAGTTTTCCTTTTATCTTTAACTCATTGTAATTCATATAAATAGACCATAATAACTAAGCTATTTGTGGAGGAGCAAATTAGCAAAGTTATTGTCTTGTGTGTGATTGAATTTATTATCTTCATCTTAATTCTTTTATTTTGTTATTGTTTGTGTTCTATCTAGCAACGCTTCCGCGTAATTCACTAACATTAACTATGTATTATAATATAGTTTTATCAAGAAAAAATCTTTTTAGAAAATTCGGCTTCCACTGTATTTAAGGAGTTACAACGGTATAAATATAATTTATCTCGGTCGTTCATGACAGCTTCAAAAATAGTTTTCTTTTTGAATTATTATTATTTATAATATCTTGAGATGTGGAGAGAGACATGACTTGAACCTATAACTTAATAGATATAGATGTGAGAAGTTTATCACTAAATTATCGACATCTTATCCCGAAAATAGTTGACCATACTAAATCTTATACTAGATAGACTATATTTTGATGCAACCAATCTCTTAATAATCGAACTCAACAAACTCATAGAGATAAAGGGGTTGTAATGTGCCTCCCAAACCTTTGTGGTGACTGATGAGGGCTTTAAATCTCATCATGTATGTGCGAGAGTTTTCTCTCCAGTTTGTGGGAACAATTATCTTCCGTTATGAAAGGTTATTCAGACCGCACATGCATTGTTTAATTTTAATAAATCCGGACAGCTCTATTGCAATAATACTTATAGGGCCTGTTTGGCGTATGAGTTTGGACTAGGATTTGACTAATTTAGTCCTAATCCTGCGTTTGGTGATGATCTGAAATATTGGACTAGTAATCCCAACATCAAAATAGTCTCATGATCATGAGATTAAATATATCCACCTCTAACCCCATCTTTAGTTATTCTATGATTATTTTACATGTGGACCCTACCTATTTAATTATCTCACAAACCCCACCAACACCTCAATCAAACCCAAACAAATAATGATTTATTCAATCCTATGTCTTATTTTATAAAATATATTTATTTTATAAAAAAATAATGATTTTCCTTTAAAAAAAATATTATATTTAATTCAATCATATGTTTTACCCAAACAAAACGTGGTATTAATTCAGTCCAGTCCCACGTTTCTCCAAACGTAGTATAATATTAATTTAGTCCAATCAAATCAAATCCAGTCAAATCCCATATAATCCTAATCCCATCTTAATCCAGTTCAATCCCATAAAATAGTCAAATCCAATCATGTGCATCAAACGGGTCCATAATACTTAAAAAGAAAAGAAAAGAAAAAGGTACCTTTTTATGCTTCCAAGCCAGAAGTGCTTATTGCTTTGGGGCAAAGAGTAAGGAAGAAGGATGAGTTACAAATGATAATGGTATCGGTAGCTTTTTAGTAAAAAAGAAAAGAAGATGATGTTTCATAATTATGTTGACTTTGATTGTTATTTGGAATCTTGAATTTGTGCTGTTGTGCACATCAAAATCAAACTATCAAAGTCGATTGTCGATTATGCTATTAAATTTGTAATTGCTGATCAACTGCTTTACGGACTTTGGGAGCTTTTCTCCATTTGACCATTTCTCTGCCTAATTTTCAATCAATGGTGCGTCTCCTGCCTCCCCAATTAATATTCATAATCCAAACTTAATTACTTTACGTGTGTTTTTGGAATTTTGTACGATATTTTAATTTAGAGTATGCTTTTTTCAGGTCATCGTTTAGGTTGATTTTTCTTCAACCGAATTTGCAAATGTCAAAGCTTGACTACTTTAATTTTCTTCGAAACCAGCCAAAACCAAAAGCGTACGGTGAAACTATGTTTACGCGGGTTTGAACAAATCTGGTAAATTTATCCATTAGAATTCATAAACCACCTTTTAATTACTAATTCAACAATTGTATCAGATAATTTTGTTTCTTTCAATAGATATATCTTTGGATTAACTTATAGCTAAATTACAAATTGATTAATTGGATTTCAAATTTTTCTCAATAATGTATATCGACTCTCAGATCAGTGGTTTGAGTTTTATCATTTTTATATATCTTCCGGTTGTACGAGAAGATACATATGTTGTGTTTGTACTTTGTAGTATTTGATCTCAATAAACCCCTCACGTAGTTGTGTATTTTCTTTTATAAAAAAAAACCCATATATCACAACTTGTTTAAAAGATCTTTCATAAAGATTAGTTATAATTCTTCTAGTACGTTACAAAAGAAGGTCATTATTAGAGAAAATATATCTCTAGGTTTTGTTTATATTCTTATTTCAAAAAAAAAAAAAAAGGTTTTGTTTATATTCTATTAAACGGTAGAGCGATGTTAACTTAAATTTAATATTTAAATTTAA
The DNA here is from genome assembly GCA_032871835.1 of Dipteronia dyeriana. NCBI lineage: Eukaryota > Viridiplantae > Streptophyta > Magnoliopsida > Sapindales > Sapindaceae > Dipteronia > Dipteronia dyeriana. The sequence goes on from CM065295.1 coordinate 77,426,278, forward strand.
AATTAAACACCAAACTACTCCTTAATTATAATTAAAAAGTTATAATAATACCCATCATATTTAAAATTCAATTAAAAATATAATTCAAGTAGGAAATGACTTATTCCAACCATTAGATTAAGGTTAATATCGATGACTAGATGTTGAAAACTAAATTAAAGTCCAAGTTAATAAAACAACACAACAAAATATTTATTATTTCCATTATAACTACTAATTCAAAAACTAGTGTAAACTAAACATTAAAACAAAAATCACTTAGCTAAGCTGGTGAATTGTTACAAAACAGGTGAGACCAAATCAGAAAATTCATAAACAAAACTTGTTTGTTGGGTTGTTCACACCTAATGAGAAGTCAAGAGTATTATGGATTTATGGTAAGCTACTTCAACAACTTGTGTCAATAAGATCTCATCCCTTCATATCATTTTCCCATTTTAAAACATTCAAGATCAACGGCTATGATGCCGTGCACAATAGTTTGGTGGGTCCACAAATCATTCCATTTGAATTGGTTCCCATATATAAATGAAATATTTTGTTCATATTATGTAAATTTCGTACAAGATATCCGAGTTAAGGGGTCACCCATGAGGCCATGACCCATTGACTTGGTGTAAGCTAGACGTAACATGATACATACCTAATTAATTATTTAAAATATCAAACTATCATATATTTCTTTAATATAAAACTTAAAAAATAAATATTGAATTAAGAATTAAATCATTTCATCTAATCACCCTTTTATAAACTGCAATCACATTTGCACATTCACTTTTACCATAAAAGCGTAGACGACAACAGATCGATAATGTATTTTCGATCCCTTTCCATATCTGTGGATGGAGATTATGTGCATTTTACATTAATGAATGAAGAGTTGGATATTCATTATTATGTTTAATCTCATAATGTCCTAACACAGACCATTTCCACATTCGATATCAAAATTTATTATAAATTAATAATACAAACTTGAAAAGGGTTTTTTAATAATTTATGAGGTAGACGAAAGCTTTCGACAGCTTATTTTTAATCCAACTCTACTTTAGCTAATTAACCAATTAAATTAAAAATAATTCGCTTTATAAAAAATAAAAAAAATAAATGTTTTAAAATAAGCTTGAAAAAGATAAGTATTATTAAGTTGGAATTTTCAAAATCCTCATTTTCCTGAATCTGACCCGCGTTTTCTCTCCTCCCTCCTCCTCCACCACCGCCACCACGACCACGACCCGGCACCACTGAAAACGCACCGTTTAACTGCTGACAGAACAAACCAACGGAAACAGACACATATACAAATACAAACACAGTCTCTGTTAACGGTATGGGAAACTGCAACGCTTGTGTGAGACCATCTGAGGATTCTACAAAATCAGACTCGAGAAGTCACCGCCACAGCAAGCAGCAGCGTCGCAAGAAGAGGGACAAGGACCGGAAGCCCAACCCGTACTCGTTGAGCCCGAACGACCTGATCCACTCGGTCGCTCCGATCCGGGTCCTGAAGGACATCATCCCACTGAGTCACCGTACCCGAATCACTGACAAGTACATACTGGGTCGCGAACTGGGTCGGGGCGAGTTCGGCATAACGTATCTCTGCACCGACCGCGAGACCAAGATGGACATGGCATGCAAGTCAATATCGAAGCGGAAGCTGCGGACGGCGGTGGACATAGAGGACGTGAGACGCGAAGTGATGATAATGTCGACGTTGCCAGACCACCCGAATGTGATCAAGCTGAGAGCAACGTACGAGGATTCCGAGAACGTGCACTTGGTCATGGAGCTCTGCGAGGGCGGTGAGCTCTTCGACAGGATCGTCGCGAGAGGCCACTACACGGAGAGAGCAGCTGCTGGGGTTGCAAGAACAATAATGGAGGTTGTGAGGATGTGTCATGAGAATGGTGTCATGCACAGAGACTTGAAGCCTGAGAATTTCTTGCTTGCAAATAAGAAGGAGAGTTCGCCACTTAAGGCCATCGATTTTGGTCTCTCTGTGTTTTTCAAGCCTGGTATGTGGTTATGGTTGCTTAGTGGAGTTTCGGGTTTTTAATGGTTTTTTTCTTCTTCTGGGTTTTGTGATTGGTTCGAGCATGTTATGTGGGTGGTGTTTGATTGCAAGTTTTTTTGGATTATGGTCGATTTCTGAGTTTTGGAATCTTGAGTGTGAAAAAATTTCTAATTGAAAGTTCATGTTCCTCATTTTTTATTTTCAAAATTGGGATTTTTGATTCAGCTAGGTGGGTGTAGAATTCGTACGTTTAAATTCCAAGTTTTTTTTTTTGGTGTTTTTGTTGATTGTGCAATCGAATCTGATTTTTGGGTGGGTTTGAATAGTTACAACTTTGCCTGGGATTTTGGTTCATTAGTTTTGAGTTTCTGTTACAGGCGAGAGATTTTCAGAGATCGTAGGGAGTCCGTACTATATGGCACCGGAGGTGTTGAAACGGAATTATGGGCCGGAGGTTGATGTGTGGAGTGCTGGAGTGATTCTATATATTTTGTTATGCGGGGTTCCTCCATTTTGGGCAGGTATTGTGTAGATTGATGTTTACTTCTTGTTGAATTTTTGGTGATAATGTTGATGACTTTTGATTGGATTGAAATGTGAAGTTGTGTTGAATCTTTTGTGGCAGAGACTGAACAGGGTGTTGCACTAGCGATTTTGCGTGGGGTTATTGATTTTAAGAGGGAACCGTGGCCTCAGATTTCTGATAGTGCAAAGAATCTTGTTCGGCTGATGTTGGAACAAGATAGCAAAAAGCGCTTGACTGCTCAGCAGGTGCTTGGTAAGGCCTTTACAAATTTGTTGTGATGCTGAATGTTTTAGACTTGGTGCTGGATTGCAATTAATATGCTGTTGCATTTGCATAATTAGCTTTCCATATTTAGATGGCATTTTCTGCTTTGGTGTTAGACTATTTATTGAAGAAAAAGTAATGAACACATCTTTACAAGATATAATGACTAATTTTTTTCTAGCTTGGTGGTGGTTGATAGTAGTGGTTTAGTGCTCTGCTTAATTTGCATACCTTCTGATTTGTCTTTGCCACCTTGCCGTTATAAGCCAATGCTCAATTTTGATGGAAAACAGTTTAATTTTGCGTTCCTCACACCTCCTGGCATGTTAAGCCAATAAAGTGGAGTTGTCCATGAGGAAATAGCAGAATGGTTAGGCATTGGTTTACTCCCACAAAGCCCAGGGTTAAATTCCCCTTATACGTACCTATGTGACTTTTTAAATTCCCCTTATACGTACCTATGTGGCCAAAAGTCATAGTTTCATGTACCCAAATATTTTAGGGTTCGGCCTGGGCCGCCCTAGTTTTGAACTTCGTTTCGCTAAGTGGGTTCGGGATATTTTGGGTTATCAAAATATAAATGTGTGTGAAGTTGGAAGCTCCCTTGAGTCCACGCTGTTAAAAGCGTTATTATAAAGTTGTTACTGCTTGCTTACTTGCTTAGGATGTAAAAGGATGAGAACATGCATGTGGAAGATAAGGCTCTTGTTTTTATCAGTCCCTCTACCTTGTTCCTCCTTTTTAGTTTCTTGTTTTTCTAGGTGGATTTATTTATTTATTTTTCACTATGAGGATCTCTTATAATGATCTTTGTGTGCTGATTTGATATGCAACCTGAGTAGTTATGATCTTTTTATAACGATCTCTTAGTTTCTTGTGTTTCTAGGTGGATTTATGTATTTATTTTTCACTATGAGGATCTCTTATAATGATCTTTGTGTGCTGATTTGATATGCAACCTGAGTAGTTATGATCTTTTTATAATGATCTCTCAGTTTCTTGTTTTTCTAGGTGGATTTATGTATTTATTTTTCACTACGAGGATCTCTTATAATGATCTTTGTGCTGATTTGATGTGCAATCTGACAGTAGTTATCTTAACCGCTGACTGTGGTCCATCACCCTTTCAATGACTAATTGTGAGTACACATACATCTATAGGATGAGCAACTCCATTGGACATCTAAGGACACTAATTTGTGTGCATGTTATGCTAGGAGACATGAATAGCTATGTCTAATTGCTTGTTTTGATTTTTGATTTTCTTTTCTTTTCTGTTAGAACATCCCTGGTTACAAAATGCAAAGAAAGCTCCGAATGTCCCATTAGGAGACATTGTGAGGACAAGGCTCAGGCAGTTCTCTGTGATGAACAGATTTAAAAAGAAAGCCCTAAGGGTAAGATTGGCTTATGTACAGAAATTCAGCTTAAGTTATAATTTCCATTATACTGTCGTGCAAATATTAATATTTGTTGGTGATTTGGCTTCGTTCATTCAAATGCTACAGGTCATTGCAGAGCACTTGTCTGTTGCAGAGGTAGAAATAATTAGAGAAATGTTTACATTGATGGACACAGATAATGACGGGAAAGTGTCATATGAGGAACTGAAGGCAGGGCTTCGGAAGGTTGGTTCACAGTTGGCTGAACCAGAGATAAAAATGTTGATGGAAGTGGTAAGTTACTGTAGTCACTTAAGGTCAGACATACGTTTAAAAAATTATTACTATTTGGTAACCAATCTAATGCACATCTGCATGAGTTAAAATCATTCCCGATTCCATACATATCAAGGAAAACGTGCAATTATTGTATATTTATTTTTTCACTTCTAGTAATATTACCTCATGCTCATGGTTTATAGGCTGATGTTGATGGAAATGGAGTATTGGATTATGGAGAGTTTGTAGCTGTAACAATTCACTTACAGAAGATGGAGAATGATGAGCATTTCCGCAGAGCATTTATGTTCTTTGATAAAGATGGAAGTGGCTATATTGAGTTAGATGAGCTGCGGGAGGCCTTAGCTGATGAGTCGGGTGAAACTGATGTTGATGTACTAAATGACATTATGCGGGAAGTTGACACTGATAAGGTTTGACTTCTCTTGAAGTTCATATTAGCCAAGTGTCTCCCCAACCCTTGTCCCTCCACAAAGTTCTGTATTTTCAATGCCATCTCAGATGCTTAAGTTCTGCTCTTTTTTTTTTTCCAGGATGGGAATATCAGTTACGACGAGTTTGTTGCTATGATGAAAGCCGGAACTGATTGGAGAAAGGCATCTCGACAGTATTCAAGGGAGAGATTCAAGAGTTTGAGTCTTAACCTGATGAAAGATGGCTCGCTGCAGCTTCACGATGCAGCCACCGGTCAAGCCATCGCTGTCTAACTTAGATTATATTGTTTTGCTCGTGCCCTTCTGTGTATTCTCCATTCCTTTTTCATTGATACATTCTATTTGTGAAATTATGGCATTTGGGGTGTTCAAAAAAAAAAAAGTGAGTCTTAGGTTCAGGAATGAGTTGTGTGGAGGCATACCAAAGATTTGTTCTTACTACTGTGGCTGCATGAGAGAAGACTTACATAACGGCTGCCGGAAAATCTTCAAGAGTTCAATTCTCAAATTCATGCGGCCATATTTTCGTGTACATGTAAATATACATTTATACCATTTGTGTTTGATGATTCACTTGGTTTTTTTCAGCAAATTTTTCCATAGATTTGAGATTTTCTTTCTAATCTTTGTTGAATTAGTTGAAACTTGAAACTTGAATGATTGACCAAGTCCAATAATCTATTCTAAGCCCACTAAAGTCCACAAATGGACACGTCAGCAGTCCACAATTAATGGACCGGGCCCATTTGCCTACTAGTAGTTTACAGCACGTTTAGTGTTCGTAGGGACCCACTTTTCTATTTTTCCTTCCAACACGTCGTCGTCTTCCAATAATCTTGATTCTTGGCTTCTTGCCTTTTGATAGGCTTATAGGCCTCAGTTGGCAACCGTCAGATCCTTACCTCCACTCTCTTTTCCGTTACTCATCCAACGGTCATAATTTCCTGCCCTCTTGCCTCTCTCCGGCCACCACCACATACATAAACAAGACTCGAAAATATTTTCAAAACCTGGAAAAGCAAAAGAAAAAAAAGAAAAAAGAAATGGGTGTCGATTACTATAACATACTAAAAGTGAATCGAAACGCGACGGAAGATGACCTGAAGAAGTCGTACAAGAGGCTGGCGATGATATGGCACCCGGACAAGAACCCGTCGTATCGGAGAAGCGAAGCGGAGGCAAAGTTCAAGCAAATCTCGGAGGCTTACGACGTCTTGAGCGACCCGCAGAAGCGGCAGATCTACGACTTGTACGGCGAGGAGGGTCTTAAATCGGGACAGGTACCTCCGCCGCCTTTCTCCACTTCGGCATCCACGTCGTCGTCGGCGGCGGCGGCGCGGGGACAGCAGCATTACTACCAGCGTCAGAACCCTAACCCGTCTTTCCGGTTCCACCCGAGAGACGCGGAGGATATTTACGAGGAGCTGTTCGGATCTGAGAGTGGCGGTGGTGGTAGTGGAGGGCAAAGAGGGAATAACAGAGGGCATTTTAGGAATGGGAATACAAGTAGCGGTATGGAGCTGAGGAAAGCTGTGCCTGTGGAGAATACACTGCCTTGTAGCTTGGAGGAACTCTACAAAGGAGCTAAGAAGAAGATGAAGATCTCACGGAACCTCTCTGACTCTTCTGGGTATCTCAAACATTCATTCAATTGTTAATGATAAGCTGATAGCGATATCGATGATGTTCTTTAAGACTATGCCACTGATTGCTATTTAAATTGAAGCTAATAATGTTTGATTCGTTATTTTTGGTAACTTTGGCCTGGTTGACTTTATATTTTTGTTAATGTGCACATATATAAACTTGAAAAGAAAATGCTTGTGATATGATGGTAGTCCATTGTATAGTGGACGGGTTCTTTTTCATTAATTTAGTGCCTCATTATTTGGATTTGTTAGGCTGTATGAAGTAATTAGTATGTTTTGTTTGTAACCATTTTCATTTTCACGAAATTGGTGAGGGGATTTTACTATTTATGTGAAATTAAAGTTTTCATTCTCGACTTCTTGATTTCTTGCAAAGGTTATGTTTTAGTGTTTGTTTGATAAAGCAAAGTTATGGACCACTTAAAGATCAAAGTTAGAATCCTTAAGGGTTTGCTTAAGATTGAGATATTTGATTTGTGGCCAAATTTGGAGAGGTGGGCAAGTTTCATAATAGTGAAGAGGTGAGCAAGTCTCCTTATCTGGATTGGCCTGAATTATGTGTTAAGTTTATCATCTGCCTTGCATCGTGTCTGCATGTTTCATCTCGGACTAGGTTCGATCTATGATTTCCCAGTCCAGGCACCAGAGTCAATCTTGGTTCAGTCTTGTGCTGTTTGAAACTGTGAGCAACATGAAATATAAAAAGTCAAGCGACCACCTTCGTACTGCTGCATGAAACCACGAAGTTGTTTCTTTGATGAGTCATGGATTGTAGGGTAGCTTTGCTCATGCTGAACGATTTCCTTCTTGCTGATTCTTCGAGGTGTAGAATTAGATATTAGTGACAATGTCTTTGCTGATGACTATAATCACGTCTTTGCCGCCAAAAGTCTAGATGCTGATGATGTTTATGATGGGGAATTTTATGATTGAATTTGCTACAATGCTACTTTACTAATGCATTCTCTGGCCTTTAGGCTAAAAAAATATAAATTTGCTAGAAGATGTTGCCATAAGAGTCATGATGGAATTGCTCTGCTTATATTTAGAAGCACAATTGATTAAGGATTCAAGGCTACTTGGAAAAAGAAACTTTGTCATGTTGAATTTTTACCATCTGTTCTAAGGTTTTTGATCATTTTCGATATTCTGTATGGTAGGTTACTTGTAAGGAAAAGATAAGGAAGCAAAGTTATTAGTTTTTGTTTTAAATTTTATATAATTGGTTAGTCTTTTTAGTTCTGCTCTTACTGTCATGATTTAAACTTAAATGACATTTTTTTTTCAGTGTTTATGGTTGGTTAAACCAATCTAGCTTTCTTTACCATACAAAGTGTAAAATTGCCAAACAAGTGATTGTGCTGGCTTTCGTGTGTTGAGGTCAAAATAAGGAGATTAAGAACTTTTATTTTTATATATATAAAAAAATCTCATTTTATTACTCTTAACTTTATAAGTGTAAAGGCCTCTGCTTTCCCTTTGTACAAGTTTTAAAATAATGTAGCTTGCTTAAGGCATGTTCAAAAAAATTATAAATCATCTTAAATTGTGATGCAGCTTACCAGAAATACTTTTAACTTAATTCAAAACCGCAAAAGTGATGCAGCCTGTTGATGTAATGTGCATGAGATTGACTTTCTTCTGCATTTGTTTACTTCTGATAAAGTTTAGGTGATTTTGCTGTTGTCTATCTATGGTTATGCCTTATATTAATTTTGACCTGATACATGAGCAATTCTTTTGCAGTAAGTTAAGGGCTGTGGAGGATATATTGACCATTGAGATAAAACCTGGTTGGAAGAAGGGCACAAAAATAACATTTCCTGAGAAGGGAAACCAGGAGCTTGGTTTTTTTCCAGCAGATCTTATCTTCGTCGTAGATGAAAAACCACATGTTCTTTATAAGAGAGATGGGAATGATCTGGTACTAAACCAGGAGATAACACTGCTGGAGGCCCTCACAGGTAAGACCCTTGACCTAACTACCCTGGATGGAAGGAACATTATGATCCCGCTGTCAGATATTGTCAAACCTGGTACCGATGTGATTGTGTCAAATGAAGGGATGCCAATCTCTAAAGAACCCGGGAAAAAGGGTAATTTGAGAATTAAAATCGATGTTAAGTATCCTTCAAGGCTCACATCTGAACAGAAATCTGACCTGAGAAGGGTTTTGGGCGGAGTTTCATGATGATCGGTCAATCCAAAATATTGGGGTTTACTAAATTAACACAGATAGATGCTACGGCTGTTTTCTATTATGTAAATACTAAATAGTGTGTATGCTATTGTAGAATGTGAATACTAGGCAGTTTTTTGCGGGTGTAGCTAAGGGTTGGGTTTGTGTCTAACTGGACAGAATAGTTAGGTAAATTATACCTGAGCTTCTGTCATTCTTTCTTTATAAATTCTTTTGCATGAGATTTGAGTGCTAATATATTCAATTTATTGGTTTTAAAAGATCTAGCCCATCAATATCTTTTCTGCTTGCACAACTGCACAAGTTTCTAAACTGCTTACTAATAGAGATATCTCTATTATGCTCTTTCTGTGGTAGTTACTTTGTGATTGTGTTGTGTTGTGTGAAACCATTTTTGTGTTTTTCTTATTTGAATACCAAATGATAGATTTATAGGTTGACTATTTTCCAGATGGTAGAGTAGGGAACAGGATCTCCATATTTTAGGGAACAAAAAAGTTTGGCAAGATTCATTCTAGAAATTTTAACACTTAAAAGAGGAAGATCCATACTGAGTTATTAGGCTAAGATTATGGCCCATCCATTTGGATCTCATACGAGATCGGATCGATTCTCATCTGACGATATGGATCCAACCCATATGATAAGTTTGGGCTCATACTGTAAACCCCAATGGGTTTGGATACTTCAATTCCAAGCGGATCGAATGGAAGCCTAGAAAGTTAGAAACAACATAAGAATATTCTCATCGCTGCTAAGTAAGTTATATAAATTCTAATACCCATCACAACAAAAGTGGTCCTAGTTATTCTTTCTTCTTGTTCTTTTGTTTTTGATTCCTTCTCCCAATTCTGATTCTGAGTTGTTCTTGTTCTTTTGTTTTTTATGTTGGATTGCGGAGTCGTTTAACTTTGGCATCAAATTACAAAGGGCTATAGCTAAACATAAACGACAAAAGGGCTAACATGAAAGTTCTATTTGCCATGCAAGATTATTTGTTGCGTACTCTAATTCTTTCTATACACAAACTAAATTATCTCTCAAAGACTCTTTAACACTTGAATAACTCCAAATTATACTTAAATCAAGATTCCCTTATAAGGCTTTGAGAGAAAAACACAAAGAGAAGTTTGCACATGCCCACAGCCACTGCAATGTTAACCCTTTTTTAAAAGGAATAGTTTGTTTATTTTGTCTTTATCTTTCATTGATTCCTTCTTCATTATATTTTATCACCAAAATAATGGACATTTCCAGATCACCAATTTGATCTGCTGAAAGCCATTATTATGTGAGTAAAGAGTCGATTGTAAATTGATATATATATATATATTAATAATGGTTTATTTCACTAGACACAACATATAAATTCAATTGACATCTCATATTTATGAACATGAGTTGTGATGGGTCTATGACTCTAAAGTCTATATGTCTATCATTGAGCTTATTACCGAGACAAATAATAGGCAGCTAAAACAAAAAAGAAAAAGAAAAAGAAAAAGAAAAAAGGACTATGATCGACTTTTTTGGTGAAATGATATATTTCCGAAACATATTTTGGGAATTATATCTCATGATAATATATATATATCTGTCATACATCCGATAACAAAAGATATAGTGTCTTTTTCTTTCCTTTTCTTTTGATGTTTGCTTTCTTGTACTGTTTGAAAGATAGATGAAAAGTGAAGTGGGTGCTAAAGCATTCTTCTTTAGTACTTTAGTGTAATATTAAGAAAGCCAATAGGCCCAATAACAATTCACATCCAATTAGGGTTTCTGAATTTTGTTATATATCCAACGTATCACCACCTTGCTTTTTAAGGATGTCTTCTTCGCTTTAACTTTTTATTTCAAGTAGAAGAAAAGATAAATAAAAGCATGCAACTATGCAAGAAGATTCTACTTTTTGTGTACATGTATTATATATACATATCAGAAATCCACTTGCAACCCACCTTCAATCAACCAGCAGTCCACTGCCAAGGGGTTGGTGCTTTTGTTTGGTGCCTCCTATCAAAAGCCATTTCTTTTTTATTGATTGCTGACGAATCACTAAAAAGGACAATTTTATTTATTTACAAATTCAAAGATTCTGTCTTAATGTGGGTAGGAAAGATTGCAAAAACAAAATCAGATGATTGAAATATGATCTAATAAAATAAGATTAAAATTATATATATGTGATAGTGGTCCAGCTGGAAGGTTTTCATGGCAGCAAATAATTATAAGTCATTCAAATGGGAGAATGTATGCTTATTTGCATGATATCAGGCAATTTTATAACATTACAATTTACATATAAGTAGATTGTTTCACTTTTACAGATCATTCAAGATTATAATCTAAATTAAAGTAATGGATTTCCATCTCTGATAATAAACAATTTGAGATATCATCCGACTCAATAAATGTATTTACCATATAAAACAATATATATGGTTTTGATTCCTAATTACAAAACGTTATAAAAATTGAACCAACTTATAAGTATTTTTGAAATCTTACAAACTAAAATACCAACCTTGATACAAATTGAACTGGTTGATCTTACAAAGTGAACTAATTTGATAAATATTATTGAAATATTACACCAACTGAATTAGCTTATAGGTATTTGTGAAATCCTACTAACTGAACTAGCTGATAGGATTGGTGAAATCAAATTTACTATCACATACTTTAATACTTTCAAAACGATTATTTCTTTGTTTCTTTGAAAAGTAGAATAACTTGCAATATCTTTAAAAGATATAAAAATCAACATTATTGTTGTAAGGAGAACATGTGGTGGTGTTGGGGTAGCATTAATTTCTAGCTTTGGAAGAATTAATATATGGGGACCATATCTAGTCAGAGTGCCACTCTCTGTATAGTGCCTACTAGGCTACTATGGACATAGACTTCACCGGCCACAATTTTCCCTAGAATCCCACCTTGATCATCTTCTCAAAAATCAACAATATACATGTAATGTCACTCAATTATTGTTCACTTTTTAATGAAATGAGATTGGTGGTGTTGAGAAAAATCACACACACAAATCCAATCACAAACATAAAAATAAGAAAGCAATAAAAAGAAAAGAATACACCAAAAATTTTACGTTGTTTAACAATTTACCTACGTCCACGGAGCGTACCGTACTCAATCCACTATTTTCAGAGTTGATTACAATCTCTCTCTCTCTTTCAATCCCTCTATAATTGCACTTTCTCTCTCTAGTAATTTTTCTCACACATTACGCACTCAAATCATAGTACACATAATAGTAGTATTTAGATAGGAGCACTAGGGTTGGTCAAAACCCAATTGGAGTCTGTTTCCTTTTTCCAATTGCTTCTCGTGAAATCCACAACAAACGTTGTCTGGATTACGAAGTAGGCACGTATCTGTGATGTGGTCCACAATGCTTGACACCTCTAGAGAACAACGTTCCTTAGGCTGCGGTATGTGTACTATGTCTGCACCGCTGTTTACACAGCATGTCACTTATGGACTTCACCGTTGTGGGTGCCACGGTCCGAGTTCCTTGTCTCTGTTGCGCCATCTGCTGGAACTCGTTTCTCTGCTGGTTTCTGGCTTCACATATCCCAACAATCTCTCACATGACGACTGAAACTCAATAGACGTTCTTCATCCTTCCTTGATGACTTAATGGATAAAATTATGGTGCACTCATTCCCCATGTCTTCAGTCTTAAAGACCCACTGAAGCTACTCATAGCTCCAGTTTCTTAGTAGTGATTGGTTTGGTTAACACGTCAACTGGATTCTTAGCTCCTGCAATCTTCACTAGCTTCAACACTCATTCTTCGATTAATGACCGAATGAAGTGATAGTGTATGTCTATATGCTTGGTCTTATAATGAAACGCCGAATTCTTGGCTAAGTGTATTGCACTCTGATTGTCACTGTGCAACACGTTTATCACCTGTCAAATCTCAACTCAGCTAACTGCCCCTGTAACAATATCAACTCCTTGTTTGCTTTTGCCATAGGCACATACTCAGCTTCTGTTGTATAAATTGTCACTATCTTCTGCAATTGAGACACCTAACTAATCGTGGTACTAGTCATCGTGAACACATATCAGGTTATTATGTATGTTATACAAGATTATGGCATTCAAAACCGCATCATGTCAATTACTTTGGATAATGCATCTGCTAACTTTAAAGTTATAGAATATTTCATTAATTCTAATATCCATAATATTGCGGGAAAATTTTTTCACCCCCATTGTGCATGTCGCATTATAAACTTGATTGTAAAATCAGGTTTAAAGAAGGTCAAAAGTCAAATCAACAATGGTAGGGGGCTTTGGGTTGGATTATGACATCTAACCAAAGAATTGCTAAGTTTACCAGATTTTATAGATCAAAGAATCTAAAACCCCGTAAGTTCCAAATAGATATGCCGGTAAGATAGAACTCAACATATTTAATGTTGAAATCTCCTTTACCATTTGCTTTATAAATTACTAATTTTTATAACTTGAACACCGCCAACACATCCAACATGAAAAACTCACGGAAGGTGATTGTTATGTGGTCACTGTTTTTGTTGAATTTTTAACTATTTTTTATGATGTTACTGTAGAACTTTCCGGGGTTTATTACCCCACATATCCTCTTGCATTTCATAAACTTTATGGCATGACTGATTTACTTAGACAATATAGGGGAATGGTATTGGTAGCTCCCGCTGTTGTTGCTATGCAAGAAAAATGTGTAAATTATTGGGGGGGGAATTCCTCTTTTGAAAGTCTTTGGTGTTGTTGTAGATCCCATGTTCAGATTTAAAACTTTAAAAGTTTTTTCCACTACTTTGGGTGAGGCTCTGGGATTAAGTGAAACGGATGTTGCTGAACATCTTAGTACACTGAAATCCCCAAATTTCAAGATTTTCCCTATTTATGAGAACAGGTAAATCGACAAAACAGCGGTACCAGCGCCTCCTCAACAACAATCGAAGCTCATGAGGATTTTGTTAAAAAAGACCATAAATTCTCGTGCTTCAGGAAGTTCGAGTCAAAGTCAAAGTCAAAGTCAACACGTGGAGCTCAAAAAATATTTGAGTACGGAGTATTCCATCACGGAGAATGATGATTTCACAGTAAAAGATCTTCTGAAATGGTGGTGGAACAAGAGAAACAACTTCCCCATTTTATCGAGATTAGCATGTGACGTCCTTACTATCCTGGTTTCAACAGTTTCATCGGAACAAGTGTTGGCCGGATGAATACTAGAAGATGGAAGATGTTCATTGGGACCTGATACGGTGGAAGCTTTGATATGCCTTACAGATTGGGAAAGTACAAAAATAAGACGATAACATCAACTGGTCAACGAAGAACTCATGGATGACTTCTTCAGCATGATCATCGATGAGAGTTCCGGTAGCAACCAACTGGCAAAATGGTGTGATTGTAAATACTTAATTTTTTTTCTTCGATTGCACTCTTTTTCCCTTACCAAGTTTTTATCCTATTGGGTTTTTCTTGGTAAGGTTTTTAAGACAACCATAATTTGTAATTTATACTTTCACCATAAATTTAATAAGATATTATAAAAATATTATTCATCGAAAACTAATTAATTGTTGTATGAAATGAAAAATGTATTTCATATTAAAAAATTTACATTATTAATTATACAAAATTATTACAATATATAAAAATAATATTGTATAAATAAAACGTTAAAATATTTTAAAAAAATTAAAAAAAAAATCAAAACCCGTTGGGCCGTCCCGTTAAGTGCTCGTTGCCCACATAGGCCCAACCCGGGTCAACATAATTTCTCAAAGACAACGTGCATTTGAGGAAAACACCGTAAAAAGGGATTATTTATGGCTTACCTGTTGCGTGTCTTTTTTCAGCGTCTTTTAAGATATACAACTCACGTCATGTATACATTTTTTAGAAACAAATTGTTTGGCTCCTAAAAGGAACACTAAGGTTGAAACTTAATGTTTTGTTAGGCGGGTGTTTTGAGACAAAAATAATATTAGTTGATGATAATGATTTTAGGAACTACAATTTTCCCTTTCTTATCTTGGTTTTTTTTTCCTAAGAGATAGACTACTAATTACATTTTCTTCAATTTTTTATATTTAATTATTATAGATTAATTCAAACAAATTAAGAATATATATATATATATTATTTTCATTTATAAATATAATAGTGAGAATCTAAAATGCAAAATAACTTTTTTGAAAAGTCTATTTAATTCTATCTTTCCCTTTCTAGATATATATTCAAATTTTACATTTATTTATTAAAAATTGTAGAGAATCATCTCTCTATCTCGAGGACAATATATGATTTAAAAAGAAAGTTTAATTACATACTAAAATAAATGTTAATTGATCTATCATATAAAATAAATTTTATATTATCAAAAATAAAATTTTGATTTAAAAATTATTACTAGAAATTTAATAACAACTACGGTTTGTATATAAACATTATGTAAATATTAACAAATTCAAATAAGTAGCAGAATTGGTAGCAGAATTGGTCAAGCCTTTGCTTGACACATCTTGTTGTCTAAGGTCTCGAGTTTAATACTTGATTTTTTTGTTTGGTTAAGATGAATGGAATGAAATTAACAGTATTTTGATCAAAATATCACTAGTTACAAAACATATATAATAACATAATATATCATGGATTATTATTATAATATATATATATATATATATATATATAATATGTTAGTAAAATTAATATTATTATACATTAATATATATAAAATAATAATATATAATATATATTATATATAATATAAATATATATTTAATATTTGTAATAATAATTAATAATAATATATTATTTTTAGAAATGAGGATATTTTTGGAATAGAGTTGGGGCATATGAGTGTATTTATGGAATACCAATTTTAATTTGGAATTGTAATGGACATTCCATTGGTTTTTGGATGGAAAGCACATTCCACCAAAATAGTGGAATCAACAATCCAATGGAATCTTCATTCCATTACATTTTAGCAAACCAGACATGAGGAATGACTTCCAATCTCTTCAATTCCACACAACCAAACACGACATTAGTATATTTAATTTATCTGAAAATTGGGATATAAACAACTCAATTTCAAAAATTAAACATGGCCGGATTGATTAAACATAGAAAGCTCAGTAAAACTAATTGACATGCATTGCAGTTTACAAATAACCGAGAGTAGAAAATTTACTTAAATCCTAAATTAGTTCGAAAATGAAGTTTGCTACTGGTTTGGTTTGATATTTTTTTGTTACCATAGCTTAAAATTACTTCAGGAAAGTATTATTGCATATTCATTATAAATAATTTATGACTTCACTTTTCTATTTGTGTTTATAAGCTTGTCACGGAATTAATAAACCCAAAAATGGAAACTTGAAATTTTACTTGAGTCGATCTATTTAAGGATGAAAAGGACTTGCTTTATTTCAAAAATATGTTTTTGCCCTTGTTAACATTTACAAATTTAAAGAATCCTGTTAATTGATAAAATAATAAGGTCTCTCATTTTTTTTTTGGTGAGGATTCACTGATTATTAATATATACAATCAAATAATTTTTTTTCTTTCTAAAATTAAGCTACAATGACAAGTGGAAAAAATAAAAATTTGAAGGACAAAATAATAGCTTTACTACAACTGTACAACATGACAATAAGATGCCTGCCAATTACCTGTACCAGCCCATTACTAACAAAACTTGTAAAGTCAATATCTAAACCAGAGAGACGTCTTATGAGGTTAATGGTTCCGACGATCAGGGCTAGAACCGAAAAACTAAGTTATGGGTCAAATAATAAATACTAAAAATTGAGAGGACTAAAATATAATATAAAAATATCTTTTAAATTTTTTATTTTTTTTAATACTACTTTTTCTTTCAATTCAGATTGATTGAAAGGGCCATAAGAGAAACATTAGGCGCAATTTCTTTTACACGAGTGTTCTCAAAAAAGTTGTTATTATTATTTTGATAAATAAAAAAAAAAGTTATTAATAAAAATTAAAAAATAACAAAATCATAACATTTCTCTTCAAACAATCATTTTATCCATTTTTTAAGCACTGCTTTAAAAACAGTATCAAATATTTTTTTAAAATTTAAATATATATTAAAAAATTTATCAAACCTATTTACATTTTTTTAAAACATCATTTAGAAGAAAAAACCAAAGACAGCCTGAATGCAGTTAGTCAGTTACATCACATCATTTGCCCTTTTTTTAGAATTAAAAAAAAAACACAGAAGTGAGGATGATGAGGTGTTTACGGCTCCGTACGGATTGTACTTTTGTTATTTAGAGGGGACAAAGTGTTTTTTATTTTGATTTTTGTTTTCCTTTTACATCTGTTTTCCAACCAATCACACATGTGCCACATGTGCTGTGGGTCCCTTTTATGTCACCAACCCAACTCTTTAGCTTTTTTACTGCATGCATGCGCATGTACATACAACTGTGGGACCTACCCTACCCCTGCTATTTTCTCTATTTTATTTTTTCCCTAAATGTATGATTTTCATTTTTCACCATAAATAAAATAGCCTGTATGTTACCTCTTGGGTTATATTGGATTGCGATTTTAATAGACAATTTTAGGATGTAAGTATTTTATGGATTTTCAAGACTATTATGATTATTATAACTATA
Source organism: Dipteronia dyeriana (assembly GCA_032871835.1). Lineage (NCBI taxonomy): Eukaryota > Viridiplantae > Streptophyta > Magnoliopsida > Sapindales > Sapindaceae > Dipteronia > Dipteronia dyeriana. Next base: position 77,443,737 of record CM065295.1, read on the forward strand.
AGGATTATACTTTCAGGATTATTATGATTATATGGACTACACTTTTTGAATTCTGAAAGCGTATTTGTATTTTATTTATAGACTATTAAGATTATATTGACTTTATTTTAATATATTTTGGATTTTTTAAAATTATGAATTCAAGAACCGATTGTAATATTCAATTTTCTCATAAAATATCTATATATTTATCTACATTAGTCATTACAATTTATGTATAGATAACCCATTATTTACACCTATCAAAGAAGCATGAACAATAATAAAAATGTCACGAGTAAGAATCATTATTCAACATATGTTCTATGAAATTTAAGTTAAAAACAAAACGAAGTAAAATTGCTGCACTACTCCACTTAGAGTTGTCCACGGTTCGGTTAAACCGTTCGAAACAGAACCGAAAGCGTCCTCCAAAAACTGTAACCGAAACCGAAACCGAACCGTAACCACCGGTTACAAAACCGGATTTTCGGCAGTTCGGTTACGATTATCCAATCCCAAAAACTGCCTCAAAACCAACGGTTATAATCGGCGGTTAAACCGCTGGTTTTGCTATATTTTATTATTTAAAAAAAAACCAATTGAATTGCGACCCGTGGAAATTCATTTGCAAAAAAAAAAAAAAAACCAATCGTAACCGAAATCGGTCTATAACCGAACCGTAACCATCAAACCGACGGTTATATAATCGAACCAAACCGTCCCATTATGGTTACGGTTACTGTTAGGTCATTATACGGAACCGAAACCGATGGTTCGTAACGGAAACAGAACCGAAACCGAACCGAAACCGAACCGTGGACACCTCTAACTCCACCCTCCAATCTCTAATCTCCAACCTCCAATCTCCAATCTCTGATCACCAGTCACCCATCTGTAGACCACAAACTCGTCCAAGCTGAAAATCTGATGAGGTAAAGAAGATCTGATGAGGTATGAAAGTTGAGGAAATTAAAAATTTATTATGAAAACTTGATGGGGGTGTGGATGTTGAGGAAACTGAAGACGATTTTGAGTGAGAGAGAAAAGTCTATAAAGTATCAAGGAGATGACAAGACACTTTTTGATTCAAGTTATTTATAAATATCACTAAAAAGTTTGGAAAATCTATTTTGTCATGAAATTCTAAAAATCTTGATCTCAATCCAATATCACAAGACAATATGGACTTTAAAAAAAATCTTAAAAGTCTAGATCCAATATCACAAGACAATTTGAACTTTTTAAAAAAATCTTAAAAATATTGATCGAATACCACAAGACTTTTCTAACTTGTTAAAAAGTCTCAATATAATACCACTAGATTTTTATTTCCCCAAAATGGTCTAATAAAATCTTGAATCAATACACTCTCGTAGTAAAAATGATCACACACCTCCCTTCCAAGTTAATGATCAGGGGTCGAGTTTTACTTTACACATTTTAAAAGTATACGTGAGGAGTTTTCTCTTAATTTATGAGAGTAGTTATCCAGATGATTCATATATTGTTTGATATCAATAGTTTTAAAAGTTTTATTATAACGGTCCTAATACTTAAAAAAAAAAACAAAAAAAAAAAACAAAAAAAGCGGTCCGTGGCTAACGGATCCAACCACAAAATACGCCAATAATTGATTTTTATTCTCAATTTTTTTTTGTTTCCTTATTAATTATGTATACATTAATTGTTCTTATTTAATGTTTCTAATTATTCATTAACTTGTTTTAATTATAGAGGACTGTTAAGTGATATTAAATTTAAGAAAAGTAAGGAAGGTCAATAATTATATAATCAATAATATAATCATTGTTATTTTTTCCTTTACTTTTTAAAAGAAAAAATATATATATATATAGATAGAGAAGGGTTAGGTTTGAGTTGCACACCCACCAAAAAGATAAAAAGATAAAATGATAAAAAAAAAAAAATCATTTTCTTGAAATCGAGGTTACGTGAAAAACCAATCTTTATCAAACCCTAATATTCTGTTTCACTTTCCCTTTACTTCTTTTTAATGATTTTATGCACCTTGAATTATCTCTTATACTATGTACATGTGAAGCAATAAAACTAAAAAACATGGAAAAATAGAGAAACGTTTATAATTTATTGAATAAAATAATAATATGTTTTTTTTTAAACCACAAACAGTTCCAACCGATAATAGAATAATGGTATATGTCTAAAATTCACTCAAATTTCTTTTTACTCGAAGGATTTAAACTCTAATGATTTCCGGGATAAAATCTTTAATACATCGAGTGTAATATTGAGTGATGTATTGTGAAACTAGTGATAAATGTCACATTTTTTTGGTGAGTTACAGTGATGTCACCGGTTTAAAAAGTTAAGTTTAAAATGCACCTATTATGGTGAACTACCGAAATTGTCCATAAATAATCGATTCTTTATTGTTTAAAAGACACATCCTCTCTTTCTCCATCTCCAAAAAAAAATGTTTGAGAATTGATCTACAACCCCCCTTTCTCTTCAAAAAATTTGTCTCTCTCCATATATTGCATAAGAGGGTAACAAATATTTATGATCTTCATTTTTTATTTATTTATGCATTTCTAAATGGTTTAACAATGTATGAACACCTATGAACATTTTATCTTTAGTTTTTTTGATATGTTTATGAGTTGTTGTATATGTGTCCAAGATTTTGTTATATTGGTCCAAGATTTTTTTGATATGTTTACGAGATTTTTTTGATATGTTTACGAGCTTTTTTGTAATTGGTCCGAGCTTTTTTTACATTGGTCCGAGGTTTTTATTATGTGTCCGAACATTTTTTAGCTGGTGCTAACAAGTTTATAATATTGGGTAAAAAAACTTGAACCCTTAAGAAAAAAACTCGATCCCTCATAAAAAAAAATTTCGACCCCTCACAAAAAAAGCTAAATCATGTACAAAAAAAACTCGATCCTTAAAAAAAAAGTTCGACCGTGTACAAAAAAACTAGATCATGTACAAAAAAAACTCGATCCCTTACAGAAAAAACTCGACCCCTTACAAAAAAAACTCGATCCCTTACACTTAAGAATTTTATTTAATTCTTTATAATTGTAAATTTAATATTAATTATTATTTTCTTAATAATGATTTGTGGTAATGATTTTCACATGACAAATGGATTGGGTGAAAATAATCATATCTTACAACGGTTGATGGGAGCAATAACCCAACGGAAGTCCGAGGCATTTAGGTTCCGATAACCAAGGATTGTATGTGTCAAAGAATATGATTTACGATGAACTGGTGTCGATCATGCAAACCGTTGTGAAGTATGATGAGAACAAATACAGTGCTGATCTACAGTCTATATCAATCGTTCTTGGGACTATATGGCGTACATTTGTAAGAAACGACGATGATGTTCAGTTTATGCTAGTGGAATATAGAGTGATCTCTCAAGTATGTGTTACTCTAATTGGGAGGGTAGCAAGAGATGTGATAGGTAAAGATATCCCTCATCGTGAAACACCTAACAATTTCGATCGTTAAACGGAAGCAACCGGTTGTTGAAAGAAATAAGTTGGATCGAAGGTCAGGACAACATGTATGGTGTCCCACCGAAAGTAACCGAACGTGTTGATATGGTGGGACCTCAATTCGACGATGTCTTTGGTTGCCAAATTGAGCATCGTCGAATTGAGGTGAATGTTAGGCAGTACAACCATCGATACGATGAGATCTACAATGACATCTACAATGACATCTACAATGAGTAGAATACTGAACCAAATGTTAGGCTAATTCATGAGGTGGATAATGAGGTAAATTTTTATCTGGTAGATAATGTAGGGAACAATGAGAAAGATGAAGAGCCTGTCCAAACGGAAGGACGTGCAAGATGTGTACATATATTTAGTTTCAGTGCACCATATATAGCTGAGACCTCCGAGATCCGGGCTAATGTAACTCTAGATGATTCTGATAATGCCACAACGTGTGTTATCCCAGAAGCAGAATCATATTTGTTTGGTAAATGTGGAAACATGAACTTGGTTGAAGATGAACCTACAAACATGGTATATAAATGGCGATTTTTTCTTAGCGGCTTCGTCAAAAGCAACTGATGGATAACACCATCCGAAAACTTCATCTCTCAATGTATCTTCAGGAAATGCACGAAACACGAGGCCATGAACCGACACCGGTCTTCAACAGTAAATTCTGCACGGACTCGGTTTAGTGCATCATATATATGGCCAAGGGCGTCAAAATAGTTGTGTCGAGTCAGTTTGCCCTCGTACCAGTCCCCTTCTGGAGTTTAAAGCAAATCCCTCAACCTATTTCTTATCTGTAAAGTCACATAAATAATACATCACTAAACTGAAAAAGCTTGGAAACAACATTAAAAGTATCGGGCCATTGCAAAAAAAGCTCGGGTCTTTGTAAAAAAAACTCGGGCCTTTATTTATAAAAAAGTTTGGCTCTTTGATAAAAAAGCTCAGGCCTTTGATGAAAAAACTCAAACATTTGACAAATAATCTCGGACCGTAACCAACCCAAAATTATATAAAAAAAACTCGATTATTTTTTAAAAAAGCTCAGGTTGACAAAATAAAGCTCGATCATTTAAAGTTCGAGCATATGGTGTATTCGGACACTTTAGACACTAAAAATAGATATATGATGGAAAAAACACATGTGGACTAGTTATGACACTAAATTTTTATCACATGCCTGATCGTCGGTGATCGGGTACACCAAACATAATATCAGTGCACCCAATACATTAAAGATTTTCTTTTAAGGCAATAGGCGTTGGTAGACTCTTCGTAATGTAGTAACATACAGTGATAATGTATTATAAATCTTTATCCATGATTTACAAGACTCAAACCCACGTGATATTTTTCCTCTTCTTGCATACTACAGTGCAAACAACTCATTCTATTTTTCTTCTCATAATAATTTACTTTTCTTTTATATATATATTGATAAAACTTTTCTTTATATTAATGTATCATGTATGTAAATAAAGACTGATACCTAACATGCATTCGATAAAGAAAAAACATAGAGATTTACACCAAAAGTTGAATTAATTATAGTCCTCTTGAATTTTAGTATGGGTACTAATCGGTCAGTATCCAACTATACTGACAAACCAATGGTTGGTTGACACGTAACCCAAAATAAAGAAAAAATGGTAAAAAGTGAAAGAATTTTTACTACGTGACAATATCTCATTAGGGGGTCGGTATTAACAATTTCATTAGAGTAGTACTTAAAATTTAATAATGAAAGATCAAATCGAACATATACTTTTTTTTTTAATTGACATCGTCGTGATTTGTGTATCAGGGATCTATAGGGATATGGTCATTGATGGAGGAGCTTTCCAACCATAAACACATGACTTTTTCTTGATATATTGATTATTTACATTTAATCAGTAGGAAACATATGAAAATTAAGAAAATAACCAAACATGACATTTTCTTGTTATATTGTTTATGTTTAATTGGGAGAAAATGTATGAAAATTACAAATTAAAAATTTAAAACTAAAATCATCATAGAAATCAATGAGTTAGAGGTAGGTACTTGGTGTAGGATATGTAATTACTTGGAAGTTAATATCCACTCCTATAACAAGTTAATTTCCGAATTGACCATGATTTTAGTTATTAATTATAATTATAATTATAATTTAAGGATTTTACAATTTGATTTCAATATAATTGAAAAACGTCACTTTTTTATTTTTAAATTGAAATTTTATCAATTAAATCTTTATATAATTAAAAATAACTTAAATTAATATTACCGTTTTCGCTTTTATTAATGATGAGACTAATTTAAGTTATTTTTAATTAAATAATAATCAAATTAATGAAATTTTAGTTATAGAACAAAAAAATGATTTTTCTAATTAGATTGGGATCCATCCGTGAAAATCTCTTCTAATTTTATTGTTGCCCACAAGAGTATATATGAATTAAAATAATGTCCAGAATTGGAATAAAATAGAAAAAAAAAATCACAGTAGTTGATGGCTTGGTGACCAACGAAAGCTAACATAATAGGTGTCAACGAGACGTGAACAATCTTTGAAAGTGGTCGATTTAATATTTTATTTAAATGGGACCTTCAACTTAGATATTTTTACGTGAAGAGTCAAGACTGAAGAGTGGCCAACTAGATATGATTGGTCATCGCATGCACATGTGGTCACGTGAACTTTGAACGTTTCCGATAACACGATCGTCAAAATTATATATTATTTTTAAATGTTTTAGATCAAGAAAAAATATTAGTATACTGAAAAATACTGTTATTGTATCTATTACAATTTTACTTTCGTATACTTATTTGCTTATTAGGTTAAATTATATGATGATTTGAGTTTTTAAAAGTATTAACACCGATGATCTAAAAATTTAATTCAAATTTTAAATCAAATGATATGATAATGGTTTTTTTTTATTAACCACATCATTTCAAGTTATGTGTGGTGATGACAATTCACTTATCACATTATTTAGAGTGGAATTTAGATTAATTTTTATGTTGTCTACTGTTATTCTTTTAAAAAATCAAGTTCCTCTTCAAACAGATTAATTGGTTTTATTATATATATATATATAAAATAATTGTTTTTGTTATAAGTAAATTGATTTTGACATTAAATAAATAAATGATGAATATTTGATTTAAATAAATTTTAGATAAAATTTGTTCCGTTACTTTTCATATAAATATATTCCGTTGATGACAACTTAAAAAATAACTTATATATATGATTTTCTTATAAATTTGGAAGCTCAAATCTAGGGGTGGATGCGGTTCGGTTCGGTTCGGTTTTAGCTAAAACCGAACTGAACCGAAAATATTTCGATTTATCTAAAATTGAATCGATTTAAACCGAATAAAAAATGGTAGCCGAAATGAACTGATTTGAATCGGTTCGGTTCGGTTCATTTCGGTTTTGTCTTCCGAACCTTTCCCCTGTTCTTGTCATTCTAAACTAAGAATTACTGCCAGGGATTCAGGGATTCAGGGAATATCAGTATATCACACCTCGGCCATGGGGGCCACTACCAAACAACATCACACCACACAACCACAATTTGGCACTGGAACTAGCTAACAATCAACAAGCAACACACTTTCCAATTGAAATAAGCAAAATGACAAATTCACAACAAAAAAGCTTCGGCTTCGGTTGAATAAAAAAAGAAAAAGAAGAAGAAGAAGAGCTGAGAAGAAGAAGACAACTATCCAAGAAGCAAATCAGCAATCAGTTGAAGCGTTGCCTGGAGACCAGATAAGTAATCAGTTGAGCAGAGACCACATCGGTCGACGGTGGTCATCGAATGTGAAAAAAAAAGACAAAAATAAAATTAGAAAAAAAAAAGATTAGAAGAAGAAGAAGAAAATTACCGAAATAAGAAGACAAGAAGAGAGTGACAAACCTTCTTACTGGCGAGCAGAGACCCGACTGAGGTGACTGGCGAAGATGACCACGAGCAGCGGAGATGACTGGCGATTGACGAATATGAGTAGCGGAGGAGTTGAGGAAGAGATGACTGGCAAAGATCGGCTGTTGAACAGTGGAGTCGTGGAGATGAGCAGTTGTGATGACTGACGAGCGATGAAGATGACCACGAGCGGCGGAGATGATCGATGGAGATGAGCAGCAGAGGAGTTGAGGAAGAGATTCAGAGGTGAGAGTGGTTGACTGAGGAAGAGACCCGATGTCCAACGGAGGAGAACAGAGAAGTTGAGGGCCTGAGGCGTTGAGACAATGAGACAACAATGGTCGAATGAAAGAATGAAATAATTTAGGTTTAGTGATTTAGTTTTTTTTTTTAACTTATATATATATGTGGTTCAACGGTTCAATCCGGTTTATGGTAAACTAAACCAGTTTGAACCGATTTTTTTTTTCGGTTTTTCATTTTTTAAACCGGTTTAAACCAATTTAATTCGATGAATCGAACCGAACCGAACACCCATTTTTTGGTTCGGTTCAAATCGATTCGGTTCGGTTTCGAACCTACTCCCCACCCCTACTCAAATCATCTAAATTTATAATTTATATGTTCTATTAATACACATGACTGTATATGATCGATTATTCAGATCAGATCGATCGATTTCTGAATTTAGAAAACAAAATATAATTAGAAAAATAAAAACATACGGAACAAAGAGAAAAGCGAAGACGGAAAGTAAGGCAAGAATTAAGGAAAGCAAAAATGAATTCCATTGGGAGTCTCTCTATCGGTCTCACTAACTCTCACGACTTTTGGGATGTTGCCATCTTGAAAAACCTTAAAAAATATAAATTCACAGAGACAAAGCTAGAATCTATCTCAAACATCTTTTTATTCAGTTTTTTTAAAATTAAATTTCATGCTCATCCTTGTATTTTTCTTTATTTTCACTTTTTGCCTATTGATTTTTATTTTCTTTTGCAGACAATGACCGGTAAATGTTTTCTTCCAAGAAACTCTATGATCTTTATTATATAATTCATGCTTGCATCAGTGATTTCAAGAAAATGAAAAATGCATGTGGGGTTTACTAGATACATTTTTAACTTTGAAGTATTATTCAAATATTTTTGTTATTTTATTCAAACCATTGATAAAATTATCTTGATTTCATAAATAAATAAAAACTTTTATGTAATCCCTCAAATTAATGAGATTTGTAATTCTTTTATAAATTATTTGGCCATTTCAATATAATGAAAATTCTAAAAAAAAAACATTAAAAAAATGTGAAATAAATATAATAAAAATTTATAAATAATTATTGTTAATTTTTATTTTGTTCAATCAACACGTTCTTTCAGTAAAATCAACATAGAGATGTCTTAATTCAAAATGTTGTATTAATTTCATACAATTTACCATTTAACTCGTACAAATGATTTATTTTCACAACTCTCTCGCTTTTTTTGATGGTATAAATCACATGAATTATGCATGAATACATCAATATTACTATTTTTCCTGTAACAAAATAGTCTTGTCCTTCTTATGACCAATCTCTTTATAATAATAGATTCTTAAGTACTATACAAATTATAATCTCACTTAATGCATGATTTGTTTTTCAAAATAAAACACAGGTAGGTAAGAATTTGGTTTCAACAGCCTTTTCAACATAATGGTCTTCATTATAAAAAAAACCGCTAACTTCTGCTGTCTGCACTCTCACCATAGGGTTACAAATTCGAGCTATCTCTATTTTTTAAAAACTGATTTTATGAACAGTGTAATTTTAAAAATAAAATAAAAAATTCACAAATCAAAAACCTAAGAGTTTTTTTTTTTTTTTTTAGTTATCTGAGGCTCTGAGCAAAGTTACTTTTAAGAGAAGATATGTGGGTGCATGTGGAATTTATTATTCATGACTTTGGTTGGTGTCCTCATATTATTATTATTATTATAATTATTTTATAAAAAAATAATAATGTAATAATGGGTCCACGCCCCACGGTCATTGCAAACGGGTTATTTTTTAAAATTTATATTTTTTATATAAATATACAAATAATATCAAAACGACCCAAGTGCATTCTTCCCAACACAAGATGCAAGAAAATGATGTGTTGGCTGCATGAAATATTTTAATCAAGAGGGGTCATTGTAAAAATAAGAGTTTATGACTGGTATTTTGGATATTTGTTTTACAATTGAAAGAGATTGTGGACTGTTACTTGCATACTGGCACTACTCTAGCGGTTCCTTTTCTCATCATCCTCTTGTTGGTGGCTCTTCACAGATTTGGTGTTGGTTGGTTTGTTTGTTCTCATTTTTGGCCTAAGAGCCTCATTTGTGCTAAAAAATAAAATTTGCAACTGGGTATTGCTTAATTTCTCTTTCACTTGTCAAGTTCCAGTGACTTTGGTGGATGGTTAATGTGTGTGTTTTGATCTTTGTTTTTTTTTTTTTTTTTTTTTTTTTTGTAATGTGAAGGAGTTGATGCTTTGAATGCTTGAAAGAGAAGATGGAGAACAAAGATGAAGCTTTGGAGGGTGTGTTGAAGGAAACTGTGGATTTGGTAATAGATCTGATTATTAAGTTTAATGCTTTTTATCTATTGTTTTCCTTTTCAATTTGTTGTGTCATGTGTTGTGTTTTGTTGGTTTTAAGTCTGTGAGCTTTTTATCTGTTGAGTGCAGGAAAACATACCCATTGAAGAAGTGTTTGAGAATCTGAGATGTAGCAGAGAAGGTCTCACCAGCGCCAGTGCTGCGGAGAGACTGCTGATTTTTGGTCACAACAAGCTTGAAGAGAAAAGAGTACATTTTAGTTCATGTTTTGTTAATTTGATCGCATTCCTTTTATTTACTCATTTAATTTTGTTTCTCTTGTTGGATGTTTTATCAGGAGAGCAAATTTTTGAAGTTTTTGGGGTTTATGTGGAATCCACTCTCATGGGTTATGGAAGCTGCTGCTATTATGGCTATTGCTCTGGCAAATGGAGGAGTAAGTGTTTGTTATGGATTTATCATAGTTTTTTCTTTGTAAAGTTTTGGTCTTGTTTTGGGTTTTCATTGAATTGGCTGTGCTTAATCTTTTTCAGGGGAAGCCTCCAGATTGGCAAGACTTTGTAGGTATTATTACTCTGCTTGTCATCAATTCTACCATCAGTTTTATTGAGGAGAACAATGCCGGGAATGCTGCGGCTGCTCTTATGGCTCGCCTTGCTCCAAAAGCCAAGGTACCAAGTTCCGAGCAATGTGTTCTTGACTTGAAATATTTCCATGATCTTTAGGGCCTTCGGCATAAGCTTAATTTGTATATATTTCTATTTTAATTGAGTGAAGCGACTATATGGTTTCTGATGATATTGTTGAAAAAGGTTCTTCGAGATGGAAAGTGGAATGAGCAAGATGCTGCCGAATTAGTTCCCGGAGACATAGTTAGTGTAAAATTAGGAGACATTATTCCTGCGGATGCTCGTCTGCTTGAGGGTGATCCGTTGAAAATAGATCAGGTTTGTCTGGGATAAACATGTTTTGCATGTTATATGTACATTAAATTGGTCATTTTTTTTTTGTTTTACTTATCATTTCTTTTTGTTATTGGTTTTCCAGTCTTCACTTACAGGTGAGTCTCTTCCTGTTACGAAAGGTCCTGGAGATGGTGTGTACTCGGGTTCTACCTGCAAGCAGGGAGAGCTTGAAGCCGTGGTCATTGCCACCGGTGTTCATACCTTCTTTGGGAAAGCTGCTCACCTTGTTGACACCACTAATCAAGTTGGCCACTTCCAAAAGGTAAGGAGAATATTATCCTTATTGTACACTTACTACCACAATGATACTGACTCCATTTGATCGTATCACATGTGATGTAGGTCTTGACTGCAATTGGGAACTTTTGCATATGTTCCATTGCTGTAGGGATGGTAATAGAGATTATTGTCATGTATCCAATTCAAGACCGGGATTATCGCCCTGGAATTGACAACCTGCTTGTACTTCTCATCGGTGGAATTCCAATTGCCATGCCAACAGTGCTATCTGTCACAATGGCTATTGGTTCTCATAGGTTATCTCAACAGGTTGGCTACCGGAGATGTTTTTAATTATTTGGACATTCAGCAGTTTTGGATACAGTAATGAATATACTAATAATGAGTGCAGGGAGCAATCACAAAGAGAATGACTGCAATTGAAGAGATGGCTGGCATGGATGTACTTTGCAGTGATAAGACTGGGACACTGACATTGAACAAACTTACTGTCGACAAAAATCTTGTTGAGGTTGGTGGTGGTTATGCTTGTTCTTGCCAATTGTTGGGTATTTTTTTTCTATTAATTGATTATAATATCTTACTGTGGGCTTGAATTACAAATTTCAGGTTTTTGCAAAAGGCGTAGATGCAGATACTGTTATCCAAATGGCAGCTCGGGCCTCTAGAACTGAGAACCAAGATGCTATAGATACCGCCATTGTTGGGACGCTGGCTGATCCGAAGGAGGTAAGCTATTGATGTTACTATGTTGTTTCTTCTTGATGACAGCAACTTTGCCATTCAAACGTCTACTTGATCTTCTAACATTGTTTTTTTTTTTTTTTCCTTCTGCCAAAAGGCTCGCGCTGGCATTCAGGAAATTCACTTTCTTCCATTCAATCCAACAGATAAGCGGACAGCTCTGACTTACCTTGACAGTGATGGTAAAATGCATAGAGTCAGCAAAGGAGCACCAGAGCAGGTAAGTGTCCTCCGGCCCTTATTTGTGATTTTGTACCTTGTTCAAAACTTTATTCTAATTCTGGGATGCATATGATTTTTAGATTCTACATCTTGCCCACAACAAATCAGAAATTGAACGAAGAGTTCATGCTGTGATTGATAAGTTTGCAGAGAGAGGCTTACGATCTCTTGCCGTGGCCTACCAGGTAACTTGAAATTCTCTTTTATTGCATTTCTGTATGGTATTATTTTACTGTCATTAGTAATTACCGTTTCATTTATGAATGCAGGAAGTTCCAGAAGGTAGAAAAGAAAGTGCTGGTGGTCCATGGCAATTTATTGGTCTTATGCCTCTCTTTGATCCACCTAGGCACGACAGTGCAGAGACTATAAGGAGGGCCTTGAATCTAGGAGTAAATGTTAAAATGATTACAGGTGGGTTCTATTTTGCTGTTGGAGTTCAGGCTTTGGCTTGTAGTATGAAAATAACAAAATTATAGTAATAAGATGTCGCAGGTTATCGAAGTTTACGTCAATTGAAGTTTCATAGGTGTCATAAGACATGGTTCAAAATAATTGCTCATTATGCTTACAATGCTTTTGCGGAACGATTGAGTTTTTTTTTTTTTTTTCTAATCCCTTTTTCATTTCTTTTAATTAACCGTTAAATACTGCATTAAAGGCCATGAGTTACTTGGTTTATTTATATATATCTGGAATGACATTAATTCTTTGCATCTTGATCTTCTTAGAGTTCATTGTTTGTATGAAATTATATTAAAAACCTAGGTAGATTTATCATTTATAGCAACTATGGGCTGTAATTTTGGCAACCCATGCCTGTCTTACATTAATGATCTGCATCCATAACTTTGATAAATTTTGTTCAAAACTTGCATTCATTTTCTTGTCAAGTTTTCCACTTTCCTATTTCGGAAAATAATAAACAACATTTTCAGCTATTATGTCACTAAACTTTGTTTGCTACTCAGGTGATCAGCTGGCTATAGGGAAGGAAACTGGACGTCGATTGGGAATGGGAACCAACATGTATCCTTCATCAGCTTTGCTAGGACAAGACAAGGATGAGTCTATTGCTTCTCTACCAATTGATGAACTGATAGAGAAAGCTGATGGGTTTGCTGGTGTCTTCCCTGGTATGAAATTTAAATTTTTTATTTTATTGTCTACGTAATTGACTTTTTGTACTCTTCTTTTCCTTTGATATACTTCACATAAAATTTGTGCTTGCAATTCTTGAGTACCCGTAGCATAGTTTTAGTTGATATTCATTACATTGATGGAGTTGATATATCTATTGGTGCAGAACACAAATATGAGATCGTAAAACGCTTACAAGCTAGGAAACATATCTGTGGGATGACTGGTGATGGAGTCAATGATGCTCCTGCCCTGAAGAAGGCTGACATTGGAATAGCTGTTGCTGATGCTACTGATGCAGCTCGTAGTGCTTCTGACATCGTCCTTACTGAACCTGGCCTTAGTGTCATCATAAGTGCCGTCTTAACCAGTCGAGCCATCTTCCAGAGGATGAAAAATTACACAGTAAACATTGATTCCAACTACATAGTAGTTTACTTGCTTGAACGAAAAGTTGTGTCAAATGTTTTATTTGTGTTGTTATTTTTACTTTTTATATTTATTTTTGTGATATGAAGTACGAATGTAAGGCTATGAACTTGTGTCGACAATGTGTTAGTTTACTTACAGTTATTTTATTTTCTTTTGTCAGATTTATGCAGTTTCCATCACCATTCGTATTGTGGTAAGAGTTCTTTTTCTTCTTGGATGGTTTTCTAAATGGATAGATATATGATATTTCTTAAGCTCTTCCTATTTTACTTAACAAGGAATAGTTGGTAAGACTTACTTCAATTGTTTGTTATGATTACAGCTTGGTTTCATGTTGCTGGCGCTCATATGGAAGTTTGACTTTCCACCATTTATGGTTCTTATCATCGCCATTCTCAATGATGGTCTGTTGATTTCCCCCATTGCTCCTTTTCATTTTAAATATTGAATGTGTAAATATTGGTTAATTATCAAATGTCCATTTATACATTTGCACTTTTAAGTTTCTATGCTTGGAATTTTGCTGGTATCACCCTTGAGATCTTTTCTGCATTTCTAACTAATCAAGTGTTTGTAAACCTTCATGTTTCTTTTTGCATTGGTTGAGTATTTTTTTCATTTTTTTAATCTTATTAAATCGTACTATGATTTCTCTTAGTAAGGTATTATCCAAATGAAATTTCAGGTACTATTATGACAATATCAAAAGATAGGGTAAAACCATCTCCTATGCCGGACAGCTGGAAGCTAGCTGAGATTTTTACTACTGGAATTATTCTAGGTAGTTACTTGGCAATGATGACAGTTATTTTCTTTTGGATAGCCTACAAAACAGACTTCTTTCCGGTAAGATACTTGCATTCTGTAATCTGAAGTTGTTATGATCCTTGAAGATTAATTTTACTTGTTAGTAAATTACTTGAGAATCATTGGTTACACCAGGATATCTTGTGGATTTCTGTCATTGTTCAATTGAAACTTTCCGGTTTTCTTTTAATAAGCGAAATTCGTGATCTGTTTTTGGTTTCTCTGAAAGATGACGAACATATTCATAATAGAGTGAGGATGTTGTATGAAAATTCAGAAGTTGCCTATGCAGACTGTGGTTGATTGTCTAGGTTTTCACCTTTCTTATGTGAATTTATTTTTTTCAGCTGTTCAGTCAGTATTGCCTATTTAGTGCTTTTGTAAAAAAAAACCTAGTTGGATTTGTGATAAATTCCTTCTAATGATTTACTTGGTTTTTAATTTGGCAGCGGATTTTTGGGGTACCAACCCTTGAGAAAACAGCTCATGATGATATTCGAAAGCTTGCCTCAGCGATCTACTTGCAAGTGAGCATTATCAGCCAGGCTCTTATATTTGTAACACGATCTCGAAGTTGGTCTTTTGTGGAGCGACCTGGTTTATTGCTTGTAGTGGCTTTTGTGGTTGCTCAACTGGTGAGTTAATTGCTGTCCACTTCATTCAAGCTCTAACCATTATGTCTGGAAGACAAAGTAACAGCAATGTTCATCTTTATTTTGGGCAGATCGCTACTTTGATTGCTGTCTATGCAAATTGGAGCTTTGCTGCAATTGAAGGCATTGGATGGGGTTGGGCTGGTGTGATCTGGCTTTATAATATCATTTTCTACATCCCGCTTGATTTCATTAAGTTCTTCACCCGCTATGCTCTTAGTGGGAGAGCCTGGGATCTTGTTATTGAGCAGAGGGTACGAATTGCAATAGATTTCCATAATTATTCGTCTAGCAAGGCTTTCATATTTTAACCCCTTTCAGATGGATTTCTTTGTAATGTAGATTGCCTTCACAAGACAAAAAGATTTTGGTAAGGAACAAAGGGAGCTTCAATGGGCGCATGCACAAAGAACATTGCATGGGTTGCAAGCACCCGATACCAAGATGTTCACTGAGAGAACCCATTTCACAGAACTCAATCAGATGGCTGAAGAAGCCAAAAGGAGAGCTGAAATTGCCAGGTAGGCAGCACTCTTAGCAAGTTCATTAGTTTGATTCCTATCAGAATCCTTCTTTTCATGTCTTGATGTCAAATTTGTTTACATTTATTGGCTTCTTGCAGGCTGAGAGAACTCCATACTCTGAAAGGTCATGTAGAATCAGTAGTGAGATTGAAGGGACTTGACATAGACACAATTCAGCAAGCTTACACAGTCTAGTTCATTTGCTCACATACTCAGATGATGATACCTTTACCGGTGCCAAGACTAAAAGACATGTAATCACCATATTGTCACGAGTTGCCCATCAAACAACAATATTAGTTTCTATTACTATTCTATTCCAGCACTTTAGAGTGTTGTAATTAGCGCTTTTTATTCTTATGTTTTTCTCTCTGCTGCTCCATCAATTTACCCTCACAAATGCCCATAACATACGATTATTGCGTTATGGCATTTCTTGTTTATATTAGTAAGGTTTAAAGCCTAGTAGTGTTCATTTATTTTGCTGTACCAGTGACAAACTCTTAATAGTTAGGTAATTACTTTGGTTGTTGATATTGGGCTATAAGAGCTTTAGAAACTCATGATACATAGATGCTGTTTTCTGTCGCCTATACATTTTGTGATGTGGTCTTCCGCTAAATGTTCAATTTAGAGGTTTACTTCTGGTTGAGCTTGGTACATTTTGCTGATGCTAGTCTTGTTAATCGGTTAGGTCTATTTTTTTTGGGTTTCCACTCAACCCATAACTCTTCCGAAATCATTGACTAGTGGCCTTAAAGGTTGAAGAAAGTAGTCATTTTGTTGGGGTGTCTGTGTTGGAATCACATGTTCAACAGAAAAATAAAATATATTTAGATTTCTGTTTATCTAATTCTAGTACAACAAGGTTTCTAAAATTATTAATGTTGATCCCCTCTATAGTTTAAACCTGCATTAAAACTACTGCCTCATGTCAACTGTCATCTAAGGGGGTTCTCATGTCCTAACATGAATTATTTCTCCTAGAACATAATCATCAAACTAAAGTTTTATCAGATTGTTTTGTATCTCCACCGGCTTCGATGACCGTGTAGCTACCAGTCCCTTTGTACTGGTACCACCTAGCACATACTAAAAAGTAGATCAAGTTCAGAAACCCCAATGCAGCAATCATGTAATAGAAGTAATCCAGTCTTCCCTTGTTAAGGTCTTCCGGTAACCAATTCCCGGTAGCCGATCTTTCAGTTGTTTGGTGAACTACAGTTATCAATAAACTACTCACATAGCTTGAACCAGCCATTCCACAGAAGAAGAGAGACCCTGCAATGCTTCTCATGTTCTCAGGGAATTGCTTGTAGTAGAATTCAACTTGTCCAATGGCAGCGAATGCCTCGGCAAGCCCCGCCAATGCAAGCTGCGGAACCAAAATCATACCAGACATGGATGAAATGGCTCCCCTTCTTGGTACAATCCCAAGAGTTGGCCTGGTAAGAGCTATAGTCCTCCGGCGCTCTTCAACGAAGCCTGATATGAGCATGGTGATAATGGAGAGAACTATGCCAATGCTTATTCTTTGAAGCAACGTGATACCTCCTTCTTTTCCTGTGAGTTTTTGGAGAGACGGGACTATGATTCTGTCGTAAATAGGTATCCAAAGGGTCATGCTAAGCATCAAAAACACAGTGTAGGATGCAGCTGGGATCTTGAAGTTGTTTCCAAGACGTCTGTCTGTCTGTTGCGCTTGGAAGACGACTAAAGTGTTCTGTTGAACAATTGCAACATGGTACACAAGAGCTGCAGCCCATATAGGCAACACTCTCAATACACATTTCACTTCTTCCACTTGCTGCATGCTGCAAAGTCTCCATGGATTAGCCGGCGATCCATCCTGGTTTATTTGGTCTTCAGGGGTTAAAATAGCTGCTTTGTCAATACACCTGATAACACAATAATGATTTGTTAATTTGGTTAATGTACAAGATCAAAACTGTGTAGAGCTAAATATCAAATCACCTGAACTGATCAGTGTAAGAGAGCTTGGAATTGATAGAAGTGGATGGAACATAGTTAAAGAGAGAGAGCCAAGGTTGATCTGGTTTCTTCAATCGCCTTTTCTTGATTGCAACCACTATGACTTGTGCTACACTGGTCATTGGACTACCAGTAGCTTTCACTTTCACATATATTTTTGAACCCATGAAGAAAAGAGCACATGCTATCAACATAAGCAGTGCTGGAATGGCCAAACCAATAGCCCAGCTCACATTAGATTGCACGTAGACGATGAACGTCAAGGACACCATTTGAGCAAAAGTGAAGGTGAAGAAGTACCAGTTGAAGAAACTATTGATACCCTTTTTTCCTGATTCTGTTTTAGGATTGAATTGGTCTGCTCCAAATGCCAAGTTACATGGTCGTACCCCACCGGCTCCTATTATCATCAGCCCGAAACCAGTGAATAGAAACGCCATTTGACCTGATGTTGGCCCTTTGCATGTTGAACTCTCTGCTCCACAGTGGTGTGGATGCAGTTTTGGTATAGCTGCTGTTAGTTGTATTACTTGTAATCCCTTCACACAAAAAAATAAAATAAAATAGAAATTCAATTATCACTACTTGGTCTATAGATTTCAATTGTAAAGGTCTTCACTTGAATTTAGTAACTAAATCAAAGATTGGATTTCTTTTTGACTAAATGATATAACAAATCTCAGCTCAACTAGCTAATATAGATATAAAGTTTTTTGTCCATGTATAGCATCGTTTTTCATTTTGGGTTCTAATTAGTGTCAAATTTTCATGACTGAAACTAACTAAACTTGATAGCAGTAGAGTGGAAGTACCAAGAAAGAAGTGAAGGTAGCAAATCCCAGTGTCTTGTAGCGACCAAAGTAAGTGTCACAAAGATAAGCTCCAACCATGGTACCGAAGTTAGCGGTGCCATTGAAGACATTGATGATGGTTGCAGCTTTAATGTTGTTCATGTTGAAGACAGAAGTAAGATAGATCAACAGATTGGCTAGAGTGCCTATAGCTCCAAGCTTCTCAAAAGTTTCATTACCTGAAAAAAATTCATCCAAAATTTGTTTTACTCATCATCATCATCAACACTGAAGAAATTTATAAAACTATGAAAAAGAGAAAAGCATGACATGATATGAAGCAACAAAAAAAAATATGTTTTCATTTCCAATTCACCTATGATTAAGGGCATGGCTTTCCATCCTCTGTAGTTAATTTTAGGCTCATCATTATGATCAACAGCTTTCTCAATCTCCATGTTTCCATTCTCAGTATTCTTCTCTATGCTTCCATTTTCTTTCTTCTCCATGATCTCTCTCTCTCTCTCTCTCTCTCTCTCTCTCTCTCTCTCTCTATATATATCTCAATTTCTTTTGAATTGGTGTGTTACTAATACAGTGGAAATAATAATAAATGTCACCTTTTTTGTTGTGAGTTACAGTGATGTCACCGTTATAATAAGTTAAGTTTAAAAGACACATATTATGGTGAACCACCGAAATTACCCTTAAATAATCGATTATTTATTCTTTAAAAGCCTTTCTCGTCAAAAAAAATTGTCTGAAAATCAATCAACTACTCCGGATATCGCTTCAAAAAACGAGTTCCATTCCAGATATTGCACAAAAAGGTAAACTAATATTTCTGATCTTTATTTTCATTTTTTCATGTTCTGTGTGGTATAACAATGTATGAACATTTATGAACATGTTGTCTCAATTGTTTTTGTTTATGTTTGGGAGTTGTAAACATTTTAAAAATAATGAATGAACATGTATGCATTTTTTTTTTGTATATATATTTGGCCGAGTTGATTTGAAGTGGTGCAAACAAGTTTAAAATCTTGGACATAAAAGCTGTAAAGCATTTTAAAAAAAACTCGAAATATTTGAAAAAATGCTCCATCAAATTATAAAAAAGCTCGATCCAAAAAATAAATGCTCGATACGTCACAAAAAAAGCTCGATCCCTCATAAAAAAAGCTTGATTCCTCACAAAAAAGCCCAATCCCTAAAATAAAAAGCTCGAGCCATATTTGAAAAAAGCTCGAGCCATATTAAAAAAAACTCGATGATGTACAAAAAGAGCTCGGTACCGTTCAAAAAAAGCTCGGTACCGTTCAAAAAAAGCTCGATCCCGTTCAAAAAAGCTCGATCATGAACAAAAACGGCTCGAGCATGTACAAAAACGGCTAGATCATGTACAAAAAAAACTCGATCAGTAACAAAAAGCTCGGTCGCTTACACTTTTGATTTTTGTTTAATCGTTCATAATTGTAAATTTAATATTAAATATTATTTTCTTAATAATGGTTTTTTATGATGATTTTGACAGGACAATGGATATGGTGATAATAATCATATCTTACAACGGTCGATGGGAGCAATTACCTGATGGAAATCAGAGGTATTTAGGTTCTGATAACCAAGGTTTGTATGTCTCAAAGAATTTGAGTTACGACGAACTGGTGTCGATGGTGCAAACCATTGTGAAGTTTGATGAGAACAAATACAGTGCTGATCTACAGTCTATATAAATTGTTCTTCGGACTACATGTCTTATATTTATAAGAAACAATGATGATGTTCAGTTTATGCTAGGGGAAGATAGGGTGATCTCTCAAGTATGTGTTAGTCTAATCGAGAGGCCAGCAGAAGGTGTCATTGGTGAAGATATCCCTCATCGTGATAACACCCAACAATTTCGATCGTCAGGCGGAAGCAACCAGTTGTTCACAGAAAGAAGTGGGATTGATGGTCGGGAAAACATATGTGCTGTCCCACCGGAAGTAGCCGACCATGATAATATACTGGGACCTCAATTCGACGATGTCTTTGGTTGTCAAATTGAGATGAATGGTAGGCAGTACAACCACCAATACAATGAGTTCTACAATGACATCAACAATGAGCAGAATACAACACCGAATGTTGGGCTGATTCATGAGGTGGATAATGAGGGCAATTTCAATCCGGTAGAAAATGTAGAGGACAATGAGGATGATGAAGAACCTGTCCAAACGGAAAGACGTGTAAGACATGTACAAAGATTTAATTCCAGTGCACCAGATATAGCTGGGACCTCCGAGGTCCGGGCTAATGTAACTCCAGATGATTATGATAATGCCACAACATGGGTTATTCCAGGAGCAGAATCATACTCGTTTGGTATGGGTGGAAACAGGAACTTGGTTGAAGATGAACCTACAAGCATGATATATAAAGGGAAATTTTTTCCAATGAAAAAGGATTTGAAGAGACTAGTAGGCCATTTTGCAATGCGGCAGAACTTCGAGTGGAAGGTGAAAAGGTCCAATAAGACAACATTACATCTAGTTTGTTTGATGGAAAATTGTACGAGAAAGTTAAGAGCGGTGAGGAGAGATGAAGGGACATACTTTCAAGTAAGAAGTTTTGTCAACGAACGCACATGTCCGTTAGTGAAAATTCACTGCCGCCACAAACAAGCTAGTGCAGTCATAATTGGAGAAGTTATTGCACCTAGACTTCAATAACAAGATGGTTGACTAATGCGTCCGAAGGACATAATCGCCGACATGAAATCAATGTATGGAATCCAAATCATGTACAGTAAGGCACACACCGCCCTCGATTATGCGTTGTCACTGACATATGGAACGCATGAGGAAACCTTCCAACTTCTTCCATCATTTGGTTACGTTTTGGAACAAAAAAATCCCGGCACAATCACTGACTTACAATGCGACGAAGATGGTAAATTTCTATAATTTTTCATGTCGATTGGTGCCTCACTTAGAGGATTCCGGACGTGTATACTTCCAGCAATTGCCCTTGATGGTACCCATTTGAATGGATGATTCCGGGGTACAATATTTTTTGCAACAGTACAAGATGAGAACGAACAGGTGTATCCAGCTTTTGGGTACGACGACTCAGAAAACAACCTTTTATGGGAATGATTTTGGATTGCTTGAAGGGTGCCCTAGGTCATATTGAGGAGCTGGTTTTCATTTTCGATAGACATGCAAGCATTGAAGCAGGGATTTCTAAAGTGTTCCCTTATGCCACGCATACCATATGTTGCTGGCACTTTGCTGAAAATATTAAGAAGCGATTTCATAGGAAGGATGTTACCGCAATAATGAACAAAGCAGCCCGCGCGTACACCGAGTTTGAATATAACCGACATATGGAAGAGTTAAGAAACTTGCACCAGAATGCATATGATTATGTAATTGATGCCGGTCCACACAAGTGGTCCCGTGTACACTACCCCGAAAGAAGGTACAGGGTGATGACAACAAATGCTGTAAAATGCATAAACTCATGCCTAAAATTTGCACGACAACTGCCTATGTTGACTATGACTGAGTTCATTAGGAATATGCTACAACCGTGGTTTCACGATCGCTATAGAGCTGCACAAACCATGCGTCATCAGTTGACCGATGCAGTACATCTTGTGCTCTTAAAACGTGTGGAGAAGTGTGGTTTTATGACCGTAAATCCCGTAGACTAGAATATTTTCTCGGTCAAGCGGTCTGGAAAACAGTGGACTGTTGACTTAGCCCGGAAGACTTGTACTTGCAACAAATTCCAAATGGATCATTTTCCATGTTCTCACGCTCTTGCGGCCGCACGGTACATTACTTTCAAGTTTTACTGTGAGGTGATTATTACTGAAACGTGAAGCTCATCGTTTTCAATGTTTTTTACAGGGAACGAAACTTGGATTTGACAACTTTGTGTTCGGACTACTACAAGAGACATACATTTATTGATGCGTACTCGGTTCCTATTATGCCGGTGGGAGATCCTTCTACTCGGGTTGTGCCATCTGATATTGCTCAGAGGGGGATTTTGAATCCAATCTCCAGGAGACAAGCAGGACGCCTGAGGGCGAGTCGCCATGTCTCATTTTCAGAAAGGACAACTACACAATCGTGTAGAAGATGTGGACAACCAGAGCATAATTCTAGGAGATGTTCTAATCCACCTATGATTAATGAAGGTCCAAGCAGAGGTGTTCCCGATGAATACCGTCGTAAGTGTAGCATCTGTCATTCAATTGGATACAACAAACAGACGTACCCTAACATTGACTCTAATAGGGAATGAATGACAAAGTTTTGATCACATTGTAAACATTTGGAATTGTTTCAGATTGTAATAATTTGGAATTGCAATAATAACTTATTAATGAATACAATGTCTTTGTACATAAAAAATGGCAGGACATATACAACTAATCACTAGGCGGGCCTGGAGTTACAAAAATCTCCACAGCCATTTTCTCCCGAATGATCCCCATGTCGTCCTCTGACCAATCAAAAGGGCTTCGACCCGCCAGTAAGTACTCGATAATTCTCAAAGTATGGGGACCACAGTTACCTCTGCAATTGGACATATTACAAACCGTTACAAATCGTTTTTAAATAATATCTAAGGACGTGAATGAAATAGAATGTCTTATGATATTTTTGTTAGGGGACTGTAGAAGTAGGGACCACGCTGACCGAGAAGGGCTTATTTTTCTTAGGGAATGGCCGACGACCACCTCGTCGTGCAGTGTGGAACCCCGCGTCATTCAACATGGACGGTAAAAACCACCGTAATGGCCGGACCTGCTACTTTCTGATATAATGAGGAACTTCCTGTCTCTAGTAAATATCTCAATCTTCCCGAGAATAAGGTCGACGGTCACCACCAGCCAATGTTGGCCCCCAACGTTGCACGAAATCAGGACCTGTAATAGTATGCATACGGTGTTAGGTCAGGATATACAAACTGTTTATATTTTATATCATATCCATCGTCTAACACTTACCATGTCAACTTCGTGCCATGGGCGGTTTCCACTCGTTGTTGCTCCATGAACAGTCTAAAGGTCCTCTTCCAACCATCGGGACTGTAACACATCCCACCTTGCCGTGGTCACAGCCCCGTATGAATCACGAGGCATCATCCTCTCCCACTGTAACAACATAAGTGACTGTACATACAATCCTTGACAATATCGTATTAATAATACAAAACCATAAAATGTGATTCGATTCCAATAATTTATAACTACTTACATAAAATTGTGTATCCAATACGTTGATCCTCTGGTTGTACACAGTGGGGAATCCTCACTGACGCTTGCGAAGAACATAGAGGTATGCGTCCATATGCTGACAGACAATAAAACTAATGAATTGTAAACAATACAACATTACTTACACAAACGTTAATATGGAAATCACGTAAGTACGTACCGTGTCCTCTAAGTCCATGAAGTTGGATTGCATACAGATGAACCATCCGGCGTCCACTGGTGCCAGCACGTCCACATCACGTATGTTTAATGATTGAATTAGCTTTAGGTAAATTTGAATAAACATTAAATATACAACCATTTTTATTAGATGAATTTGTACATTTTTATTAGATGAAGTTAGACTCACAGTTCCCCGTTGATGTTCCTCTTGAAGGCTTTGTATGCCGTAAACTGGTCAGCGTCCACAAGTCCGTGGGGGTCAAATATGTGTTCCACGGACTCAGCCCGTGTCCGTAACCTTTTCGGGCGGCATGGATCTGTGTAAGGGCTTATCAACTGCCATCCGCGCTTAACTATACGCTTCCTGTGCGGTACTCCAGCCTCCGATGAACTCTGGATCTCTGTCGATGTGCTGGAAGATGGGGAGGGCCGCTATGGCTGAATCAATGTGCTGGGCAGTAGAGGGGACCGCAGACCCTGGGTAGTTATGCGAGCCGGGGTAAGGGACCGCTAAGCCTCGGTCGACATGCTGGGTGAGGGAGGGGAGAGGGCCGACGCCACCGACGTACTAGGTGGGAGAGGAGACCGTTGTGGCTGAATCGATGTGCTGGGTTATAGGGGGGACCGCTGAGGCTGGGTGGACCTAGATAGGACAGTTGGGAGGTCCGACAGGACTACTGTAGGTGTAGCAAGCCTACTATCGCTGGTATACGACTGAGGTTGACTCTCCGGACCAACCCCCCAGGTAGGCGGGTCCTGACTACGTCCACCTGTCCTATCTGTCCCCCCATATACCTATTAGTCCAATCTCTGGGACTAAAGTCTGGATCAAGAGGTGGGGGGCCATCCCGGTGTGTGCGCATGGTCGACCTCTGAAGCCTCTGAATCATATCCAGTAACACTCGGTGTTGTTGCTGACGATCCTCATCACTCTTCCGGATCATAACCACCAACTCCAAGTGTTGAGGTTGTCGATCCTCCTCACTCTTTCGGTGGGCTTCACACACATCGTTCAACAGCTCTGCCCACGGAGCCTGAAATCATGTCTACATTGTTAGTACAAAACTATCAACACGTGTTAATAAAAAACACTAAACTTTGTTTTCAACTTACCCCTCCATCACGTCCAACGCCCCCACGAGAATCCCTTGTAGATGTACCATGTTCGGGGGTGGTAAACCTAACCCGCCTATGCCTATGCCTTTCTCGTTTAGGGTCTGTCTCATATCCCTCACTGTCACTAGGCCTTAAACCCCCAGCGGCGGGCTCAGATCCCTCACTGTCGCTGGTCCTGTCTGTCAAACCCCCACCCTCTGTACCACTGTTCCCGTCAAAGGTAGTCTGATCAAGGACCGAAGGCAGCATATCAAGCTTTTCCTCCTCTACATACAGGCTCCCCCCTCGTTTAGCCCGGTATAGTACGGTGCCTGTCTCTCAGCTGGTATGTGCACCAGTTCCTTCCTCGTAAACATTTGAAATATTAGTTAGAACAATGTAATTGTACAAATACTAAATAATATAAACATTAACAAATTAAATACATACTCTGGCTTTGAAAATTTTTGCCAGCTTCTTCCCTCTCGGTTGTTTGGTCAACTCCCACTTCAAAATACGGGGGGTCAGATCTGTAACCCTCCGGGCACCGAACTCTTTGCCCAAATCAGGGATCACCTCGAAAGCAAATATCTGCATCAAAGATAAGTACAATAACTAACCATAACATTGAGGACAACACCAATAAAGTACAATTTGTAATTCGAAGTTCTTACCAATAGGGCATGAGATAGACCGTATATGTTGTAGGTCTCCACCGTGTGTACGTCATCTCCCTTTTCCTGCTGGCGTCGCTCGAACCCGTCTCGTCGTCTGTCAAGTGTATGCTTGAATGTGTAAATAGAATGCCTGTACATGTGGGCACCCTACGGGAACGATTAGAACGCATCGAGATCCTCAACCAGCCGAAACTGCCAAACTGGAATCTTGAATCTCTCTTCCACCCCCATTAGTATCCAGTTCAACATATATATGAGGCAGAGCTTGACAACATCGTTCGCCTCTCCAAACTCTACGACGGTGACAACACCCCTTATCTCCTCCAACGAGACCTCATCGGCTCCAGGAAAGTACCACTGATGTATGCCATTCTCCACTGCTGCATACTTGGTCGTGTCTGGTACAACTCCAAACCTTAATCCGGTGATCAGGCAAAATTCCACCTTCGAAAACCTCTCTAACTGGTTCCCTAACATGAACTGCATTTCATCTGTTGGACCGTTATAATGCAGGTCCCTCAAAAGCAACCGATGGATAATACCACCCGAAAACTTCATCTCCCGATGCATCGTCAGGAAATGCCCGAAACATGACGCCATGAACTGACGTCGATCTTCATCTGCAAATTCTGCAGGGACCCGGTTCAGCGCGTCGTCTATATGGGCAAGGGCACCAAAGTGGTTGTGTCGAGTCAATTTGCCCTCGTATTAGTCTCCTTTTGGAGTTTTAAGCAAATCTCTAAACCTATTTCTCATCTCCAATATAACAGAAATACAACATCATTAAACAGAAAAAATATCGTAACCAAAATTATAAGTCTCGATCCAATGTAAAAACAGCTCGATCGTAAATAAAATATACTAGATCCCAGGAGAAATAAGCTCGACCCTTTTAAAAAAAAGCTCGATCCCGTGACAAAAATGCTCGATCCCATAATAAAAAAGTTCGGTCAAATTATAAAAAAGCTCGATCCTATAAGAAATAAGCTCGATCCAAGGATAAAAAAACTCGACCCTTTTAAAAAAAGTTCGATCCTATGAAAAAAATGCTCGATCCTATAACAAAATATCTCGGTCATATTTAAAAAAAAACTCGATCATATGATGAAAAAACTAGATCCAATGTAAAAAATGCCCGATCCCTTTCAAAAAGGCTCGATCCTATTCAAAAAACGCTTAAACCCTTATAAAAAAAGCTCAACCCACCAAAACCTAATTTTCACGAAAATAAAGCTAGACTCATATACAAAAAAGCTCGACCCTTTAGACTAAAACTCGATCCTATGAAAACAATGCTCGATCCCATAACAAAAAAACTCGATCTTATGTAAGAAAAGCTCGATCTGTAAGAAAAGCTCGATCTTATTTTAAAAAAACTCGATGTCATGATGAAAAAGCTCGATCCAATGAAAACAAAGCCCGACCTTATTGAAAAAAGCTCGATTCCATTTCAAAAAAGCTCGATCCCTTTCAAAAAAGCTCGATCTCTTTCAAAAAAGCTCGTTCTAATTCAAAAAAAGCTCGAAATCTTACAAAAAAAGCTCGACTTACCAAAACCTAGTTTTCACGAAAATAAAAGTTTGACTCAACAACAAATAAGCTCGATTCTCTTGTAAAAAGTCTCGATAACCCAGATTTCATCTTACTCAACAGATATTCAACCAAATTACAAACCCTAACCTAAACCACAATCATTCTCAGATCTCTATTTTAACCGGTTTCTACAATTTCTATCAACAAAACTCTATTCTAACATGTAATGCAAGTTAACAACAATAAAAACGAGGAAAAAAAAAATAATCTTACCTTTGTCAATCGTAGCTCTTCTCGTGTAATCTCGTTCCGGTCACTTCACCGTCGATTAGTTTCCCGTCGGAGGATATACACTGGCCGAGGAAGAAGAATTGGCCATCGGAGGATGCTATATGCACGGAGGAAAACCCGAACAGAAGAATGTTGAGTCTAAGGGCCAGAACCAGAAAGGAAAACAGAAGGGAAATGGCAAAGAAAAAAGCAAGAACGAGGATAATTGGCGTAATGTCGAACAGACCACCGAGAAGTACCGAGGTAGATACACCAGTTACACCCCTCTTCGGAAAAAACAGGAGAAAATTCTGGCCATTCTGGAAACAAAGAATATGGTACAAGAGCCACGCCGTCAATCTCAGTTTGCTCGGTGAGACATAACCAAATACTGCTGGTTCCATAAGAAAACCGGTCATGAGACCTCCAAGTGTTACCAACTCAAAGATTACATAGAAACCCTCATTCGGGAAGGACATCTACAGGGTGTGATTTTGAGAAGGGATGAAAAATCAGAAGCAAAGAAAGAGATCATGACCGACCATGGCTCTGGTCAAAATCAAAGGGCCAGTCCAAAGGCCAATCAAATAAGACACACGATATTTGGAGGACCATAAACTGGAAGAAGTAACCGAGAACGAACTCAGGAAATCAGAGAAGCAGTGGAAGCAAGGAATAACTTTGATGTAAACTCGGTCGAGCCAGACCCAAAGAGGGTAAAAGAAGGATGAGACCCAATAACATTCACAGAGGCAGACTCACATGGCGTCGATGTACGACCAAATGACGCCTTGGTCATAAGTGCCCGGATTGGTCACCGGGAAGTCAGGAGAATCCTGATAAGTAATAGAAGCTCAACAGATATCTTCAATGTAGCCGTTTACGATCAACTCAGGTTAGACTGAAAGGACCTACAGCCCTTCCATTCCCCACTCAGAGGATTCGGGGGAGTTGAGGTCAGGTCACTTGTGACGGTAAAGCTACCTGTGAAGGTCGGATTAGCACCTTGCCAGAGAACTGTATTGCTCAACTTCGTAGTAGTAGACTTGGAGAATTGGCCATATAATGCACTATTATGATGACCATTCCTGAATAAAACTAAGGCTGTAACAGCCACACATGCCTTAATGATGAAATTCCCGACCGAACATGGGGTCGGGGTAGGATCTCAGGAGATGGCCCGAAGAGCTAACCTGTCAGTATACAAGGACAAGAATGAACAGGTTTGCACTATAACACAGCCGAGTTAGAATGAAAAGCCCCTATCATTAGAATTCGATCCAAGAGAAGGGCCGAATGAAACCAAAACTCAACTGATTGAAGAAATCTCCATAAAAGAAGATGAACCAGACAAAAAGGTCAAGATCGGGGCCAACCTGGAAAGAAAAGTCAAACAAAGCCTCATTGATCTACTTAAAGAATACAAGGATGTGTTTGCTTGGAGTCATGAAGACATGGTCGGGATAGATGCCCGAATAATAACCCACCATCTCATAGTAGACCCGAATGCAAAACCGGTGATACAAAAGAGAAGATCATTTAACCTTAAAAGAAGTCAGGCGATCAAACAGGAAGTAGAGAAGCTACTCACTGTAGGATCAATTAGAGAGGTCAATTACCCTCAATGGGTGGCTAATGTAGTCCTCGTCCAAAAGAAGAATGGATAGTGGAGGATGTGCATAGATTTCACAGATCTGAACATGGCCGTCGAAAGATAGTTTTCCACTTCTAAGGATAGATCAGTTAGTGGACGCTACATCAGGCCATGAGTTACTCAGTTTCATGTAAGCTTACTCGGGGTATAACCAGATCAGGATGAACAAGGCTGACGAAGAAAAAACGCCATTCACAACTGATCAGGGTTTGTACTGCTATACTGTGATGCCTTTTGGACTGAAAAATACAGGAGCAACTTATTAGAGGTTGGTCAATAAAATATTTTCACGGTAAATAGGAAGGAACATGAAAGTATACATTGATGACATGCTGACCAAGAGCATCACAGCAGATAAGCATACTTCAGATTTACGGGAGACATTTGATGTCTTGAGGAGATACCAAATGAAGCTAAATCCGAAAAAGTGTTTATTCTCCTTCAGGAAGATTCCTGGGTTTTCAAGTACATCAAAGAGGAATCGAAGTTAACCCAAAAAAGATACAGACCCAGCAGAGAATGACTTCACCGAGGACACTCAAAGAAGTACAACGCCTAACAGGATGTCTGGCTTCCTTAGGAAGATTCATCTCAAAAGCCACAGACAGATGTGCACCCTTTTTTAAAGTAATCAGAAAAGGGAAAGAACTTGAATGGAAAAAAGAGTGCGAACGTGCATTCTTAAAGATTAAAGAGTACTTAGGACATGTTTCCATCCTTTCAAAACCTCAGATAGGGGAGACACTCCAAATGTACTTGTCAATTACAGAACTGGCAGCAAGCTCGGTTTTAGTCAGAACAGAAGATGGAGTACAAAAGCCAGTGTACTACACCAGCAAGGCACTTTTACCGGCTGAGATCAGATATTCATAGGCAGAAAAGATTGCCCTGGCACTAGTCTCAGCAGCAAGAAAGCTAAGGCCATACTTCCAGGCTCACACAATCCAGGTTCTCACTGATTGCCCGTTGAAGTAGATTTTATAAAAGCCTGAGATTTAAGGGAGATTAACCAAATGGACAATCAAGCTAAGTGATTTCGATATCCACTACATCCCCAGGACATCTCTCAAAGGGCAAGCAGTACAGATTTCATAGCAGGATTCACAAAACCGAACCTGGAAGCAAAAAAGATGTTGGGTAAAAATTTCCCATTGAAGCTGTATGTTGATGGCTCTTCAAAGACTCATGGCAGTGTGCCATGAGGTTTGACTTCAAGGCAACCAATAATCAAGCCGAGTATGAGGCGCTACTAGCTGGACTCAGAGTCTGCATAGCTCTCGGGGCAGATGAGGTTGAGATATTCAGTGATTCACAGGTAGTTATCAACCAAATTCTGGACGAGTACCAAGCCAATGATGAAGGCATGATAATCTACCGTGACATTGCGAAACAGCTCCTCCAGAAATTTAAAGAATATAAGATTACCCAGATCCCCAGGGAAGAGAATGAAAAGGCAGATGCATTTTCTAAGCCAGCGTCAGCAACAACCACAATCAGGCCAAAGACCATTCCGGTTGCACATCTCCTTAAACCAAGCACAACTGAACCAGAAAACTTGAAAATTTTAGAAATTAGAACACCGCCAAATGGTTGGATGACTCAGCTAAAAAGATTCCTAGAAGAAGGCGTGCTCCCGAAAGATCCTTTACAAGCAAAACACATCAGGTATAGATCAGCCAGATACACGTTGGTTGGAGGAGAACTATACAGAAGGGGGTATTCCCGAACACTCCAAAGATGTGCATCAGAGGAAGATGCATATCGGATATTACAGGAAATTCATGGAGGAGTTTGCGGAAACCACACTGGGGGTAAAAGTTTGGCACACAAGGTACTCAGGCAATGCTATTATTGGCCTACTCTATTCTCAGATGCACAACAGTGTTCAGAAAGTTACAATACTTGCCAAAGGATTACTAATGACATCCGACAGCCTTCTGAGCAACTCAGCAACCTCATGTCCCCATGGCCATTTGCCATGTGGGGTTTGGATCTAATCGGTCCAATGCCAGCCGGGACAGGGGGTGGAGCAAAGCATGCAATAATAGCCGTTGACTATTTCATGAAGTGGGTAAAAGCTGAAGCATTAGTGCACATCACAGAAGCAAACACCATAAAATTTGTGAAAAAGAATATACTTGACAGGTTTAGAGTCCCAAACACTATAATCACAGACAACGGCACCCAGTTCGATAACTTGAAATTCAGACAGCTGTGCAAAGAGTACCAGATTGCCAACTACTATGCCACATCTGCCCACCTCAGACAAATGGGCAGGGGGAAACAGTGAACAAAGTCATCAAGCACACAATCAAAGCAAAGCTAGATGCTAAGAAAGGAAGCTAGGTTAAAAAGCTTCCCGATGTGTTATGGGCGTATCGGACAACAACGAGAACTTCAACAGGAGAAACTCTATTCACTTTAGCGTTTGGAACAAAAGCTGTTATTCCTATAGAATCGACATATACGTCACCCCGGGTCAGACTATACGATGAAGAACATAACATTGATGTGCTATTACAAAGGGAGAGATCCCGAATACGAAATATGGCATATCAGCAAAGGGTAGCTCGCCACTACAACTCTCACGTTCGGGTCAGAAAATTTCAACTAGGAGACTTGGTACTCAGAAAGGTATCATTGAACACTAAAAATAAAGCTGCAGGTTCCTTGGCTGACAAATGGGAAGGCCCGTACAAAATCGAAGTAATAGCTGGCCATGGGGCATATTGGATTGCACGACCTAATGGGGGGGTTTTACCCCGACCATGCAATGCCCAATATCTGAAGATTTTCTATCCTTAAGTTGTTTTTTGTTCTTTTTTCTAGTTAGGACAATTTTAGTTAGAATAAATATTAGTTGAAATTTATAACTTTATTGATTTTGTAGTTATAAATAAAAAATCAGACTCGGGATTTCCGAAAGAAAAGCATCGAGCTCGGGATTTCCAAAAGAAAGCATATGATAATAAGAATATATGGAAGACAAGCATGATAATAAGAACATGTAAATAGAATACTCAGGACCATTAAATCATGAATGGGCGGAGAAGCTCGAAGGAGCATGCCAGCAGAGCAAGGTCAAAATGACCTTCGCAAAAAGGCAAGCCTGATGCACCAGCTCGGGACGTTATCAGGAAAAATTCTGGTGAAATGCGTAGCTGTATTAAGCAATTCAAAAAGCTTAACGATTCGGCAAATCCTTGCATATAAAAACTGGGGAGACGTCCTTAGTAATGTTTAAGGACTCAAACGTATGATCATGGTGAGTCTTGATGTAATGTTCGGGTAGCAACCGAGTATGAAACACAAGTATAAACTTGCCTGTTTTAAGATGACTCGGTTAATAATAAAGAGCCAGTTTAATAAGATACTTGACAATTAAAGTTATTCGGGTAACTACCAGTTTAATAAGATACTTGGTTAAGTTACCCGAACATCGAAGAGCCAGTTTAATAAGATACTTGGCAATTAAAGTTATTCGGGTAACTACCAGTTTAATAAGATACTTAGTTAGATTACTCGAACATCAAAGAGCCAGTTTAATAAGATACTTGGCAATTAAAAGTTATTTGGGTAACTACCAGTTTAATAAGATACTTGGTTAGAGTTACCCGAACATCGAAGAACCATTTTAATAAGATACTTGACGATTAAAGTTATTTGGGTAACTACCAGTTTAATAAGATACTTGGTTAAGTTGCCAGAACATCGAAGAGTCAGTTTAATAAGATACTTGGTGATTAAAGTTATTTGGGTAACTACTGGTTTAATAAGATACTCGGTTAAGTTACACGAATATCAAATATGCCAGTTTAATAAAGTACTCGGCAACAATCAAGAAGTTTGAGTGATTAAAGCAAATCAAAATCATTTAGAAAAACTTGGAATTTTATTGATTTTAGAGAAGGGTTACAAATTCCTTACAATAAAGAATCAAAAATTTCTAAGAATTTCTACAATTATACAAAAACTAAAGTTGTGAGGATTTCAAGCCCTTGCCAATACTCGGGTCTGGCACCATTTCGTATTCACGGAGCAGACTTTCGTTAGAAGGCCTAACAATTGTGTCGACTGAGTCATCCATCCATTGGCTGTAATTCTCTCCTAGGATCGGTCCGACATCAGGCTCCACACTCTTCACGATCGACTCTTGACTGGCATAGAAGTTTGAGAGGGAGTGGTCGGATGGAATCTCTAAATGCATAGGATGGGGCTCATTGCCTCTGCTATGGCAGTAAGCTCTCCATTCCTTCATCTGAGTTCGAAGAGACTCCAAGGACCGATCCACATGATGTTTGATTGACAACTCCCAATTGGTTCGGGCCTTCTCAGTTACCCGATTATTGACTTTAAAGAATTCACCAGCTGAAACCAGCCCTTGTTGAAACTACCGAAGAAGAAGAGCATCGTAGGTAGGTGATCTCTTGAAACAATCTACCCCTTGTACTTTAAGTTCCAACCTGGCCTCTCGGGATAAGGTTTCGACTGTCAATGCTTGGCGCTCTAGATCTTTAATTTTTCGCTCATACGCCGACTTAGACTGCTTCGCTTTCTGCTCAGCCTTGAGCATTGATTCCTGGGCAGAAGACAATAAATTTTGAAGTGATATTGCTTTCTCTTCTGCTGAAGAAGCCCTTTTCTCGGCCTCCATCTGCTTTGCTAGACAATGGTCAGTAAAAATCTATGCAGAAGCAACCTCCTGTTGATAAGCCGCTTCGACCCGAGCTCGGCTATCCTCACTTTCCTTTAGCTGAGCCTCTAAACGCCTTATTCGATCAGCTTGATACTGCTGCGTCTGAATTAGCTCAGCGAATTCGGCCACCATCTGTAAAAGAATACAATTAGAAATTTGGCAAAAAAGCAAAAAATTAAAGGAGTTGGGGGTAACTTACATAAGATGCGCCATTAAAAATATTTTGAAGACGTTCAGTCAGGGATCCATCCGAAAAACTGCTCCAACGGTATTCCCAGATGAAAGCCCGACCAGATGACATCTTCCGCAGCATATCCTGTGGAGAAGGATGTGAAGAACCCCTAAATTTTCAACCTCGGGGGGAAGGGAACCTCTTTTCGGCTCCGAAGCCCCCATATCTGCCGATACTCCAACACTAGCACTCTGGTAAGCCTCAGCCACAATATCTTCATCACTGGAGTCGATGAAAGTGACCACCCGAGGAACCTTGAGAGGACGAGTTGGAGAGCTGATTGCCTTCCATTTCTCACCCCGAGAACGGTGGAAATTAAGATTAGCTACGGGATCCTCATGAGTATCATCTCAGAAGGCTTTAAAAAATTCGGGACCTATAGGTACCTGTCCCATGGAAGAATTACCTCCATCACCGACGTCAGTCTGCTCGGCAGGCTTCTTATTGATACCTTCACTTTGCCTTTCCTTTTGCCGATCGACAGGCAGCTGAGTATTGGTCGGGCCACTCGGACCGATAGTCTCCCCAACCATCGGTTGAAAAACGTCCTTGGAGAAATCTTCGGGAATCTGCTCCTTAGCGGCATCAGTCTCTTCATCAGACTCAGGCGAGGCGATGCATTCATCACCTTGACGAGAAGCCTCTTTCTGACTCGCCTGAATAATTTACTTCACTTGGCGAGCCTGAAGATTGCAGACGACGTCCGTATCAAACACTAGAAGAAAAAAGGAACCGCGTCAGAATGCAAAACAAAAAATATATAACAATGAAAGGAAAAAGGTTGTAAAAATCACTTACATCGCCTACGTTGGCTTGAAATCTTTTCGAAGAAGCCGAACTCAATCATCTTCGACTCAACTAAGAGATAAGTCTTGCTCCTTTTCTCCAAAGTGCTAACCGCTGCCCGAGCAAGTCTGGTGAGCTTCGTATCACTATACTCGATTTTCCTCTTGTTCCAAACCTCGGGGGAATAGAAGAAACGGGGGACTTTCAACACCATTCGAGTACCCCCAGCAGAAACAGTAACCTAGAGCCAGAGACTCCCTCCGATTTAAAACCAACTGTTCTTCCAGAACTTGTTAGATGTAGGGAATCCCCATATAAAACCCCTCTTTTTAGGGTCATCAGAGATGTCAGCCTCCCGACTCACCTTTGTCCCCTCAAGGACCCAACCATTTGGCAGATTAGACATAAGAAAGTAAGTTCCCGTCTTACTAGATTGCCTCAGCGTGAAGAAGTGCCTAATTTCACTCGGGGAAGGCGGTGAAAAATTCATCCGGCTGTACATGTTCCACATGCATATCAAAATTTTGTAGCTATTCAGTGGCCAGCTGAGCCGGAGCGATCCTTGCTTCAGCCTAAAACTAGGCAATGAAAGGCTGAAGAGGAAGAGTGACGCAGTAGTAGAGCATGGATCCGTAGATTGCCACCATGCCCGGGGGAGGGTTCCACACAGCTCTATCACTTACTGGAATCAGAGTGACCGAGTTGGACAGATCGAATCTGGAATGATACTTTCCTATCTCATCAGCCCCGACCATATTCGGTTCGGTGTCATACCCACTCGGGCTGTCAACAGAGAAAGAAAGACGAGACGCCCTGAACGTCTCTTCAACTTCGTTCTCGTTGACGGTCTGCTCCCTAATCAAAATATCGCCCGAGTTGTGTTTACGGATTGCACTCCTACTTTGATGTTTTCCCATTCTTCGAAGAGGTACCCTATGGTCAGAAATATCAGAATCAGAACTAGACGAAGAACTCGATACAGGGCTAAAAGTGACGTCATGGTAAAGTCTTGAAACATCAACTTCTAGAAATGGAGGTTCATCTACAGGGATTTCCCCCAGTAATCTTCTAATACAAGAAACTAACTGGAAATCTTCAAGTTCTAATGCATCAAGAGCGACATTAAAAAGATGATGACGGGAAGATGGCTTCATTAAAGACTAACCTTGAATAAAGTCTAGTGCAAGATCTTCAATGAAAAGTCACGACCTTCTGCGTAAAGAAATCTGGTTTCAAGAAATTTTTTCTGCTGAGAAATCTGGGTTTAAGAAATTTCTTCTGCTGAGTGAAGAATTTAAAGAAATAAAAGCACGAAACCCTAGATCTCAAGGCGGGAAAAAACAATGATAAGGATTGATGACCTAGGCGGTGCACGGGGAAGCGAGTATGTTGTTTCTCATAAATGATATCGAAAAATGAAGAGGCAAGAGACACTTGTCAGAAGGAGAACTGGCTTTCGTCGTCAGAACTCCAAAACGTCACCATCATTAGAGATCTCACGTAAGGAGGAAAATTGAATTTGCAGGGTCGCCATTAAAACACGTCATTATGACAAGATATTTACTCGGATACTGAAAAGATATTGATAACTAATTAAAATACTTTTGTCCGAACAAACCTTGTTCAGCAAAAATATTTTAAGGGGGTATTGTCATATGTGAATTTTATCGGATGACAACGTCATCAAACAAAAAGGATAAATTGCCAGGTGGACATCCAAATAGGCATTCAGAAAATATCCTACAAGACATTGCAGAGGAAGAGAAAACCCGAGTAAGCAGATGTTCAATGAAACCTACTCAGGATCAGTTAACGACACTCGGGACTGGTTAAATGACGCTTCCACTCGGGCTCAAACGATGTTACTCGGGCCCCGCTGGTATTATCTTTGTTCAAGACAAATATGAAGAAAACCGAATAAGAAGCTTAGTGCTTAGTTCACGCGGACTAGATCATTAAATACACGAAGATATCCATATCTGGAAGGAATCCCAAAGAGAACAGAATACTGACCTGGAAGGGTTCCCAATCAGGCAACAACTTTTTTCTTTAAAAAGACTACATCCTTATATAAGGGAACAAGTCCAAATTGGACTGCACTACTAGAATCCCATTCGACTTCAATACAAGATCCTGAAACAGGAAAGAAGACAATCAACTCCAAACAAGAAACCAAATCACAATTAAATGCAGAGATCTTTTATTACTTGTACGCAGCAGATTAAGGTTATATAAACATATAAATAGACCCATAATCTCGTCAAAAAAAAAAGATATAGACAATAGAGCATACACATAAATCATAGCAAAATTCAGAGAGAAAAAATAGAGATCAAGAGCTTGTAATATTCCAAATTCATAGTGGATTTTGGATAGGTTGATCATTCAACCACCCGTGGACGTTTCTTCGGTCATCAGAGTTTTACCATGTAAAAAACTCGTGTCTTGTTTACTTTCTCCTTCTCTCTCTCTTTGAACTCTCAGCCGAAATCCAATCATTGTTGGCTTTTCTGATACAATCCAGAAATCGACATCAACAATAACCATTAGAACATAGTATGGAAATTAGAATTGTTAGAATTACGTCATATTTCCTAGTTTTGTTAGGATTATATTTCTAGCAATATTTCTTAGTTATGGTATGTTGACGTCGATTTTTGGATATGCAAACAAGGATTAGATTTCGGCTACGAATTCAAAGAGAAAGAGATAAGAGAAAGTAATCAAGAGACAAGTTTTACTTGGTAAAACTTCGATGACCGGAGAAACGTTCATGGGTGGTTGAATGATCAACCTAACCAAAATCCACTATGAATAAAATTATTACAATCCTCAATCTCTCTTTTTCTCTCTGTATTTTGCTAAGATTGCTTTATCTATTTTAGTGGCGAGATTATGAGTTTATTTATATGTTTATAGAGCCCTAATCTGTTTTGTACAAGTAATAAAAGATATTCGTATTTAATTGTGATTTGGTTACTTGTTCGAAGTAGATTGTCTTTTTTCCTGTTTCAGAGTCTTGTATTGAAATCGAATGGGACTCTAGAAGTGTAGTCCAATTAAGACTTCTTTCCTTATAAGAGCGTAGTCTTTTTGAAGAAATAGAGATAAGGAACCCTTTGATATTTTCCTTCGTTAGAGTTCCTCTTTGATATAGATATCTTTATGTGACTGACTCGTGGGCTATACGCTAGGACTATTCGGTTTTTATGTTTTTCCCGAGTAGGGTATGATATGTGCTGGTCTTGAATGACGTCCCCTGATCCGAGTATAAAATGTCACCAATTAGCCGAGTAGGTTTAACTGACCCCGAGTATATGGCGTTAGTTGATCCCGAGCAGGTTTTGTTCAATACTTGTTTATTTGGGCCTCTTCTCTTTGATGACGTCTAGTAGGATATTTTCTGAGTGCCTATTTGAATGTCCATCTGACAATTTTATCCTTTTTGTCAATGACGTGTACGCCTGGTAAAATTCACATACGACATGGTATTTTTCATGTTTCCAGTTATATTAGAATTACTACTTCTATTAGGAGTTAGATTAGTCTTTTATTATATTGCCTATATAAAATCTCTGATTTGTAATATACATGTATTATGTTTTATCAATAAAGAACCCTAGTTTCTCTTCCTTTTAGATTGTTAACATGATATCAGAGCATGTTTCATGGGAGGAAGTTTAATCTCAAACATAGTTTTCGCTGATCCAACATAGTTTTTTTTTGTTATTGCAAAGCAATTGAAGTGATTGCACAATTCGTCTGTTGATTGTTTGCGTTTCTGGGCTCAATTTTGAGTTTGTTCGGTATTTGTTCAGTTTCTGTAATCTGGTATTTCGTTTTTCCTTCCTTCTGCATTCCGGTTTGGTTTTCTTTATTTTTTATTTTTATTATGGCTACTGCAAAAGATGATTCGCTTCAGTCTGTGAGTGTGAGGTTGGATGAAAAGAACTATTCATTTTAGAGTTATGTAATGAGAAATTTCTTAAGGGTAAAAAGATATGGGGATATTTTAGTGGAACTTCTGTGAAACCTAAGAGTGCTGATCAGGATTATGCTACTTTGGTAGATGCCTGGGAAACAAACAATGCAAAAATTATTACTTGGATTTACGATTCTGTTGAGAATACCATTGGTACACAGTTGACAAAGTATGAGACAACAAAAGAGGTTTGGGATCATCTCAAAGGTTATACACTCAATCAAATTTTACAAAGCAATATCAATTATAAAATGACATACGAGCTCTTCAGCAAAATAATATGAGTGTTCAGGAATTTTATTCTTCTTTGACAAATCTTTGGGATCAATTGGCTCTTACAGAATCGGATGAATTAAAGGCTTTTGGTCCCTATATTGCTCGTAGAGAACAACAACAATTAGTGCAATTTTTAATGGTTCTTCGCATTGATTTTGAATGTCTTAGAGGTTCAATTTTGCATCGTTCTCCGCTTCCGTCTGTTAACTCAATTGTTAGTGAGTTGTTGGCTGAAGAAGTACGTCTTAAGTCTCAGTCTGAAAAGGGAATTCTTCCGATTCTGAATCCTTTTGTGTTAGCAATATCTTCTAAGCCATCACACAAGAGTTGTGTTCGACGAGTGCAGTTTCTATAAGAAGAAAGGTCATTGGAAGGCTCAGTGTCCCAAATTGAGACAACAAAATCAATCGCAGCAACAATCTCAAGCTTGGAAGCCTAGCAACCAGTCACAATCTAATGCTAATAGACCACCTCAAGGTTACAAACCACCACAACCTAATATTACAGCAGTAGCTTTATCAGGTCCTTCCATCGATCCTAGAAATTGGGCTGAGCAATTTTAGAAGTTTCTATTCTTACAACTACAAGCTATGTCTGCCTCTTCTTCCGTAGGTCAGTTGCCTCATAGTTCTTCAGGTATGGCATCTTCTATATAGGTATTGGATTTTGGTGCTACACATCATATGTCTCTAGATTCTTTATCTTTTGCTTTTATGTCTCCTTCGTCTTCTATTCTTGTTATGACTGCTGATGACACTCCTATGCCTTTAGCAGGTGTTGGCTCTGTTGTTACTCCTCACTTGTCACTCCCTAATGTTTTGTTGGGGTTTATGCCCTAAGCATGTAATTTGTAAATGGATTTATGAAGTAAATAAAAGGAAAGGTTCAATTCATTTTGTTATGTTATTTATTTTATAAACTTGTGTATATATTAACATCCTGGATTGCCGGATGTAATCTCAAACTGTGTATATAAGTGTCATATATAGATGGATACAGTAAGAGACGTGCAATCTAAAGAGTCCATAGATAGCAAATAAAGCTGGGTACTTTATTTGTGGTTAATCTATAGCTGTGGTCCATTCCGTAATGTACAGTGATTCTATCCTGAATCATTCATATGAGATATGGGAATGGAGGCACCTTGTATGATGTGATCATATAGGAGTGGGCCATGATCTATATGAATCTCACACAAAGATCCGTTTACCGATGAGATTCATATATATCAACTAATGATGGCTATATATGGGTGATCTTAATCCTGAGTGTCTTATCGACTCCTTCAGGTTAGATCGTGGTCTTTGATATACCATGAGTGAGGTCAGATGTATTTCTTGATCAATATACTCCGTATGTTGGGATTGCGGTTTGGCTTATGGCTGGGAAGGTTTGTACACAATAGTGGAATCCACTCCTTCTTGTGAGAAGTAGATGGTAGTTCCCTTAAAGGTTGATTAGGTGCTTGGACAATATGAGGGCTCTCCTAATTCCGTGAGGAAGTAGGATTTATTGTCCATTAGAGAATCAATGGTAATTAAAGGATATATGTAATTAGAGGGGTATAACGGACATTATGACCCAGCTCTAATTATGAACTATTGTGCAGGATCACACCATATGTAATAGCTATATCGATGGACACCGAGTTGTATCGGTCTGTGTAAAAACGTCTGCAGTTGAGAGAGTGCAGTTTCGGGTTTTTAGTGGAATAACACCGGAGTTAATAATAAAAGAATATTAATTAAAGAGTTTAATTAATGATTCTGAGGATTATTGGAGCTCAAAATACTGTGGGTCCATTAGGTCCCCTTGCTAGCCCGATCGATTTAGGTAACAAGGGTCACGGTTAATTAATTGGATTGTCCAGTTAATTGTGTTACGAAAGTGACACGTATTTATTCGAGAATTAATTGAATAATGAGATTATTTAATTAATAGATAATGGTGATTAAATAACTTAAATAATGAGATTATTTAATTATGTTATTAATCACTAAATGGAGGGTGTATGTTGATATTTATTTTTGAATAAAATAAGGTAATGTGATTATTTTATTTTATTAAATTAAATAATTTATTTTTGAATTTAAATAGTTTGAATTCAAAAATTAAAATCAAATTAAAGATATGAGATATTTTTATTTGAAAGTTTTTAAAATCAAATATAGATTTGATGAAATTTTTAAATATTAAATATAAGATATTTTTATTAAAAAAAAATAAAAATAAAAATAAATAAAATGTTGCTGTGCGTGAAACGCACAGCAACTCACATATATATATATATATATTTAACAAAAGACAAAAAGTGGTCTTTTGGCTTTTGGTTAAAAGAAAAAAAAAGGCTGGTGAGTGAAAGTTTGTGTGAGTTATTTTGTGAAAGTGTGTGCATGAACAAACACCACAAAGAGTGAAAAGGTTTTATGTACAAGTGTTGTTCATTAATATATAGAAAGAGTTTCTTAATTCTTTCTTTTCTACACCCTCCATCCTAAGTTCTTGAGAACCGTGACTCGCCCACACGCAGTTACCAATCCCGGGAATAGCTAGGAAGATCAGTGGTACGGACCAGGAGCAAATCGAAAAGTGAAGGAGCCTCCAAACGTTGGTATGGTTATATATATATATTATTGATTACAATTTCCTGTATTTACATATATATTTTATTAGTGTAATAATTTTTATATGTATTTGTTTCGAAAATAAATTACGATAAAAAAAAAATCACCGGTCCCAGATACAGATTATGATCTGTAAAAAAAAAATTAAAAACCCGTTTCCGCTGCGTGATCGGTGAATTTGGTTCCATCAATTGGTATCATAGCCAATTTTATTTTCGGAACAGGAAATTGTTTTCGATGCTCCTGTATGTATGATTGTGTAGGTACAATTTAAATTGACTGTATGATGTTTTTGTATGTATATTTTTTTTTAATTTACAAAAACATGATTGATCGTTAATTATATGGTACTGTGGATTTAGGGTTTATGGGTTATATAATTTTTTTTTTATATATATTTTTAACTATTATTGGATTGTAAAAAATAATAATAATAATAATTGTAACCTATGTTGAAGACCTGGAAAAATCGAGAAGAAAAATTCATGAGATGAATCGAGGTGACCTGAAGAGACTGGAAGACTTGGAAATTACAAGAAGACCAATGAATGACTGTATGATGTTTTTGTATGTATATTTTTTTTTAATTTACAAAAACATGATTGATCGTTAATTATATGGTACTGTGGAATTAGGGTTTATGGGTTATATAATTTTTTATTTTTTTTATATATATATTTTTAACTATTATTGGATTGTAAAAAATAATAATAATAATAATTGTAACCTATGTTGAAGACCTGGAAAAATCGAGAAGAAAAATTCATGAGATGAATCGAGGTGACCTGAAGAGACTGGAAGACTTGGAAATTACAAGAAGACCAATGAATGCCTTGGGGGTATTTTTATAATTTTAGATTCTAATTTTTTTTAGGTTAAATAATCCACAGTACTTGGTCAATTCATG
Organism: Dipteronia dyeriana; assembly: GCA_032871835.1. Lineage (NCBI taxonomy): Eukaryota > Viridiplantae > Streptophyta > Magnoliopsida > Sapindales > Sapindaceae > Dipteronia > Dipteronia dyeriana. The sequence continues at coordinate 77,486,424 of CM065295.1, forward strand.
TATGTTTTATATTATGTGATGATAAAAAGCATTGTCATGCATACGTATGTCATTTAGATTAGAAGTGCCTACACAAATATATTTGATATGTCATACATGCATCATAGCCTATTTTTATGTATTTTTTTTAATGTGATTAAAATGGATAAATACATAAATTGGCTATGAAAATGGGATTAGTTTTTTAATTGTTAAAAAACTTGGTAATTCTCATTAATATTAATCTTGTTATTAAAGAGTTTAATAAGTTAGATTAATATGGTCATTTATAGTAATTAGGATTAATTTGATTAATTGTCTAATTATGAATGAACCGAAAATTGTGTTAGAGTTTTAATAGTTAAAACTTGGTAAACATTTTCATAATAATCTGAGCTTAGTAAATAGTTTACAAAGACTTAGACTATTTACTAATAGATTAGATTTTTAATTGTTAAAAATCATTAATAATTTATTAGTTAATTAGAAATTGTTTCTAATAATAAATTAGTTAATGCACTAGATAACTTGATTAAAGTTAGCCGTTTGATCCTGTAGAGTCTAGGGGCATTAACGGATAATAGAAAACCCTATTTTTAAAATAGTGAGTGGGAGAGGGATATATGACATATATATCCCGCGGTCTCCATCATTAGTTCAACACCGTGAGATCCGAGTGGGGCCTCGTGACGGCTTTGCTTTCACCCTCCCTAAGGAGGGTTTCCACAAAGGTCAATACCAAGGTTGACTTCCTAATGGATAGGATTTCTGAGGGTATTTCGGGATTGACCGACCCTAAGGCGGCAATTCTCGAGTTAAGCTCATGAAATCTGAAATGGTGGGTTACACTCACGAAGGTTTTGATTACGTTTGTTAATTAAAAACCTGACTGAATAAACGATGGTTGAGTGATATGGAATAAGAGTTATTCTAGAATATCATTTGATTGAGAATGTCTCGGTCCAACATGTAAAGATTTGATCGACCCTAAGGCGGCATTTTTTTTGTGGCATGTTGGATTGTCGTGGTATAGTAACTATTTTTAGGGTAGTTCTAGTTCGTTAAACATGTTCATGCATCATGTTTAAATTTATACCAAAGCACCCGCACTTGTTTTAAATAAATGACTGAATGAATGTTTTATTTATTTCAGCAATGTCTTCTGCATTACTTCAAATTCTCGCAAACGACAAATTAACTGGTGATAACTACACAAAGTGGAAACTTAATATTAATGCAATTTTGGTCACAAAAGACCTTAAGTTTGTGCTTACGGAGGAATGTCCTCCAGCGCCTACTGCCAATGCCACACGAACTGTTCGTGAGGCATACCAGTGAAGGGTCTCATCTGATGAGAAGGCCCGAACATATCTGTTGGCATCTATGACAGACGTGCTTGTCACAAAGTACGACGTAATGACTTCAGCATTCGAAATCATGGAGTCATTGCAAGCTATGTTCGGGCGGCCCTCCAAGCAAAAACGACATGAAGCTATTCGTTCCTTCATGCTCGCTCGCATGAAGGAAAGAACGTCAGTTCGGGAACATGTCCTGAGTATGATGTCCTACTTCAACACGGCACAAGTCAATGGCTGGGCCATTTATGAACCCAGTCAGGTGAGCATCATACTGACGTGTCTTCCGAAGAGTTTCGATCAGTTTAAAAGCAACTACGGGATGAACAAGTTAAAGTTCAGTCTTACACAGTTGCTCAATGAGCTCGCTACCTTTGAGTCCTTGATTAAGGACAACAAAGGCAAGACCGGTGAGGCAAATGTTGCTGAACCATCTTCCTCTAATAATAATAAGAGGAAAAGGTTTGCTGGGAAGGCAAAAGGAAAGCCCAAGCCTAAGAAAGCCCAAAGCAAAAAGAAGGGCACCTCTACTGACCAAGACAAAAGAAAATGTTTCCATTGTAACAATGTTGGGCACTGGAAGAGAAACTGTCCTCAGTATCTGGAGGAGGTAGCCAAGAAGAAAAAGATGAAAGGTAAATATGATTTAATTGTTCTTGAATCTTGTTTAGTGGAAGATGATTCTTCACCCTGGATAGTTGATTCGAGGGCCACTAATCATGTTTGTTCTTCTTTGCAGTGGACTGATTCTTGGACACAGCTAGAGGAGGGAGCCTTCTCAATGCGTGTGGGGTCGGGGGATGTCGTATCGGCCAAAGCAGTGGGAGCAATAAGATTGCCATTTTGTAATAATAATAGTTTTTTATTATTAAACAATGTTTTTTATATTCCTGGATTTACACGGAATTTGATTTCCGTTTCTAAGTTGTTAGAACAAAAATATTCTGTTTCTTTTAATAATAAGTATGTTATTATAGGAAAGAATGGTCTGAATATTTGTTCAGGAATTAATGAAAACAATTTGTATGTGTTAAGACCGTTAATACATACTACACTGCTCAACACCGAAATGTTTAAGGTTGAAAAACCAAAAACTAAACGACATACGATTTCTCCAGATAATGACACGTATCTCTGGCATCTAAGGCTTGGTCATATCAACCTTGACCGGATAGACAGACTAGTAAAAAGCGGACCTTTAAGTGAGTTAAAGGTTGGCACCTTACCTGTCTGCGAATCTTGTTTGGAAGGTAAGATGACTAAGAGACCTTTTACTGGAAAAGGGCTTAGAGCTAAAGAACCGCTAGAGCTTATACATACAAATGTCTGCAGACCGATGAATGTTAAAGCTCGGGGTGGTTATGAGTATTATGTCACCTTTATAGATGACTACTCAAGATACAGATACGTCTATCTGATGCAACGAAAGTAGAAAACATTTGAAAAGTTCAAAGAATTTCGAGCTGAAGTTGAGAATCAATTAGGTAAGACTATCAAGTCACTACGATCAGATCGTGGAGGTGAGTACCTTGACCAAGAGTTTGAAGACTTCATGGTCGAGCATGGGATAGTTTCTCAACTCACAGCTCCCGGTACACCTCAGTAAAATGGTGTAGCGGAGAGGAGAAATAGAACCCTAATGGAAATGGTGAGATCTATGATTAGTTTCTCATTATTACCAAATTCCTTCTGGGGATATTTGCGTTACAAACAGCGGCATACATTTTGAATGTAGTGCCATCCAAATCTGTTCCTAAGACTCCCCTAGAGTTGTGGAATGGTCGTAAAGCTAGTTTACGACATTTCCGTATATGGGGGTGTCCAGCACACATGCTGAAGAACAGAACTGGAAAGCAAGACTCCAAGTCTGTTGTCTGCCTGTTTGTATGATACTCCAAGGAGACCAGAGGTGGACACTTCTATAGTCCCGAAGATAACAAAGTATTTGTATCGACAAATGCAACGTTTCTTGAGGACAATTACATTAGTGACCATAAACCTCGTTCTAAGATTGTATTAAATGAGTTGGAGCCTGGTGAGACTAGTGCTTCCTCAATAAGAGTTGTTGATCCACAAACATCTGAGAGTCAGATGGTTCATGATCAGGATACACTACCACCTAGACGTAGTGAGAGGGTTGCGAGACAACCTGAACGCTATTTAGCTATAGGTGAGGGACAAAGTGTTGTCTCTGCTGATAGTGTGGATGATCCATTGACATTTAAGAATGCAATGGAAGATCCTGATAAAGAGGAATGACTTAAAGCCATGAATCTCGAGATAGAGTCCATGTACTCTAACTCAGTCTGGGATCTTGTAGATTTACTGGATGGGGTAAAACCCATTGGGTGTAAGTGGATCTACAAGAGAAAGAGAGAAGTAGACGGGAAGGTAGAGACCTTCAAGGCAAGGCTAGTGGCAAAGGGTTATACCCATAAAGAGGGGGTCGATTATGAAGAGACCTTATCGCCAGTAGCCATGTTTAAGTCTATTAGGATTCTCTTATCCATTGCTGCCTATTTCAATTTTGAAATTTGGCAAATGGACGTAAAGACTGCATTCTTGAATGGTAATCTTGATGAAAGCATCTATATGATGCAACCAGAGGGATTCGTGTCTCCAGATCAAGAGCAAAAGGTTTGCAAGCTGCAAAGGTCCATATATGGACTTAAGCAAGCATCTAGATCCTAGAACATTAGGTTTGATGATGTGATCAAAACCTATGGCTTCGAGCAAAACGTCGATGAGCCTTGTGTCTACAAGAGCATCATTGATAAAAAAGTAGTTTTCTTGGTCCTATACGTAGATGATATCCTACTCATTGGGAATGATGTGAGAATGTTGTCTAATGTAAAGGGCTGGCTGGCTAGCCAATTCCAAATGAAAGATTTGGGAGAGACAAGTTATGTTCTAGGGATCCAACTTATAAGGGATCGTAAGAACAAACTTATAGCTTTGTCTCAAGCATCATATATCGACAAGATTCTTGTACGATTTTCAATGTAAAACTCCAAGAAAGGTAATTTACCTTCCAGACATGGAGTTCACTTGTCTAAGGAATAGTGTCCTAAGACACCTCAAGAAGTTAAGGATATGAGACGTGTTTCCTATGCATCAGCAGTAGGTAGTCTCATGTATGCTATGTTATGCACGAGACCGGACATCTGCTATGCAGTGGAAGTAGTCAGCAGATACCAGCCCAACCCAGGATTGGATCATTGGGTTGCTGTTAAGACTATTCTCAAGTATCTTCGGAGAACGAGAGATTATATGCTAGTGTATTCCGGATAGGATAGGATTTGATCCCGTTAGGATACACGGATTCTGATTTTTAGTCAGACAGAGATTCTAGAAAATCCACGTCTGGATCAGTATTCACCCTAGGTGGTGGAGCCATTATGTGGAGAAGTATCAAGCAATTTTGCATTGCTGGCTCCACCATGGAAGCCGAATATGTAGCTGCTTGTGAAGCTGCTAAAGAGGCTGTTTGGCTCCATAAGTTCTTGAGTGATCTGGAAGTTGTTCCAGACCTGGATAAGCCCATCACACTTTATTGTGATAACAGTGGTGCTGTGGCTAATTCCAAAGAACCAAGAAGCCACAAGAGTGGGAAGCATATAGAGAGAAAGTATCATCTCATAAGAGAGATAGTGCAGAGAGGAGATGTGATCGTCACCAAGATAGCCTCACAAGACAATCATGCTGATCCATTTACGAAGACCTTACCAGCTAAAGTGTTTTCGGGTCACCTAGATGGTCTAGGGTTACGAGGCATGCCTCACATGCTTTAGTGCAAGTGGTAGATTGTTGGGGTTTATGCCCTAAGCATGTAATTTGTAAATGGATTTATGAAGTAAATAAAAGGAAAGGTTCAATTCATTCTGTTATGTTATTTATTTTATAAACTTGTGTATATATTAACATCCTGGATTGCCGGATGTAATCTCAAACTGTGTATATGAGTGTCATATATAGATGGATACAGTAAGAGACGTACAATCTAAAGAGTCCATAGATAGCAAATAAAGCTGGGTACTTTATTTGTGGTTAATCTATAGCTGTGGTCCATTCCGTAATGTACAATGATTCTATCCTGAATCATTCATATGAGATATGGGAATGGAGGCACCTTGTATGATGTGATCATATAGGACTGGGCCATGATCTATATGAATCTCACACAAATATCCGTTTACCGATAAGATTTATATATATCAACTAATGATGGCTATATATGGGTGATCTTAATCCTGAGTGTCTTATCGACTCCTTCAAGTTAGATTGTGGTCTTTGATAACCATGGGTGAGGTCAGATGTATTTCCTGATCAATATACTCCGTATGTTGGGATTGCAGTTTAACTTGTGGCTGGGAAGGTTTGTACACAATAGTGGAATCCACTCCTTCTTGTGAGAAGTAGATGGTAGTTCCCTTAAAGGTTGATTCGGTGCTTGGACAATATGAGGGCTCTCCTAATTCCGTGAGGAAGTAGGATTTATTGTCCATTAGAGAATCAATGGTAATTAAAGGATATATGTAATTAGAGGGGTATAACGGACATTATGACCCAGCTCTAATTATGAACTATTGTGCAGGATCACACCATATGTAATAGCTATATCGATGGACACCGAGTTGTATCGGTCTGTGTAAAAACGTCTGCAGTTGAGAGAGCAGCTTTGGGTTTTTAGTGGAATAACACCGGAGTTAATAATAAAAGAATATTAATTAAAGAGTTTAATTAATGATTCTGAGGATTATTGGAGCTCAAAATACTGTGGGTCCATTAGGTCCCCTTGCTAGCCCGATCGATTTAGGTAACAAGGGTCACGGTTAATTAATTGGATTGTCCAGTTAATTGTGTTACGAAAGTGACACGTATTTATTCAGGAATTAATTGAATAATGAGATTATTTAATTAATAGATAATGGTGATTAAATAACTTAAATAATGAGATTATTTAATTATGTTATTAATCACTAAATGGAGGGTATATGTTGATATTTATTTTTGAATAAAATAAGATAATGTGATTATTTTATTTTATTAAATTAAATAATTTATTTTTGAATTTAAATAGTTTGAATTCAAAAATTAAAATCAAATTAAAGATATGAGATATTTTTATTTGAAAGTTTTTAAAAATCAAATATATATTTGATTAAATTTTGAAATATTAAATATAAGATATTTTTATTAAAAAAAATAAAAAAAAATAAAATGTTACTGTGCGTGAAACGCACAACTCATATATATATATATATTTAACAAAAGACAAAGTGGTCTTTTGGCTTTTGGTTAAAAGAAAAAAAAAGGCTGGTGAGTGAAAGTTTGTGTGAGTTATTTTGTACAAGTGTGTGTCTGAACAAACACCACAAAGAGTGAAAGGGTTTTATGTACAAGTGTTGTTCATTAATATAAAGAAAGAGTTTCTTAATTCTTTCTTTTCTACACCCTCCATCCTAAGTTTCTGAGAACCGTGACGCGCCCACACGCAGTTACCAATCCCGGGAATAGCTAGGAAGATCAGTGGTACGGACCAGGAGCAAATCGAAAAGTTAAAGAGCCTCCAAACGTTTGTATGGTTATATATATATATATATATATATATATATTATTGATTACAATTTTCTGTATTTACATATATATTTTATTAGTGTAATAATTTTTATATGTATTTGTTTCGAAAATAAATTACGAAAAAAAAATAAAAAAAATTCACCGGTCCCAAATACAGATTACGATATGTATAAAAAAAATTTAAAAACCCGTTTCCACTGCGTGATCGGTGAATTTGGTTCCATCATGTTTATCATATTCCGAAACACACATTAAATCTTTCTTCTGTTGGTCAGTTATGTGATTCTGGTAATTTAGTCACCTTTTCCTCTTCTTGTTGTTATGTACAGGATCTGCAGTCTCAGAAGCTGATTGAGACAGGCCTTAGGAAAAGAGGACTATATGTTTTGGATGAGTTAAAAGGGCCAGTTGCTGTTACTACTAGTGTTGATTTGTCTTCTTTTTGTTGGAGTCCTTCTTCTTCTAGTTTTTATTTATGGCATTCTCTCCTTGCTCATGTTTCGTCTTCTCATTTGAGATATTTAACGTCCACATGGGCTTTAGAAAATTTGCAAACTCATGATATTTCTGATTGTAGTGGATGTAAAATGATAAAATTTTCAACTTTACCTTTTAATCGTAGTATTTCTATTTCCTCTTCTCCATTAGATTTGATTCATTCTGATATGTGGGGACATTTTCATATTCCTACTAAAAGAGGGTCTCGATATTATGTTTTTTTATTGATGATTATACTCGTTATTGTTGGATTTATTTAATGAAACATTGTTATGAATTCTTTGAGATATACACAGCCTTTCGAGCTCTTGTCAAAACTCAACATTCAGCTGTTATCAAATGTTTTAGGTGTGATTTGGGTGGAGAATACACTTCTAATAAATTTTGTGAGTTGCTTGCCGTAGATGGTACTATTCACCAAACTTCGTGTACAAATACTCTTGAGCAAAATGATGTTGCTGAAAGAAAACATAGACATATTATTGAAACTGGTCGATCTCTCTTATTATCTTCTTCTGTTTCTAGTGTGTTTTGGGGTGAAGATGTTCTGACTGCTATAACTTTGATTAATACAATTCCATCTTCTTATATTTCAGGTATTTCTCCTTTCGAAAAATTGTATGGGTATGCCCCTGATTATTATTTCTTTAGAGTTTTTGGTTGTACTTGTTTCGTTCTTCGTCCTCATGCAGAACGCAGCAAGTCGTCCTCTCGATCTTCTATTTTTATCTTTCTTGGTTATGGTGAAGGTCAAAAGGGGTATCAATGTTTTGATCCGATTACTCAGAAACTTTATGTGTCTCGTCATGTTGTTTTTCTTGAACATATACCTTTCTTTTCTATTCCATCCACTACTCATGGCTTGACTAGATTTGATCTTATTCGTATTGATCCTTTTTCTGAGGATTCTGATAGTTTGTCATCTTAGGTTCCTAGTTCTATAGGTATTGAAGACCTCTCTGTTCCTCAAGCTCAGTCTGAGATTGTGGATCCACCTCTACGTCAATCCATACGCATTCGTAAGTCTACAAAGTTACAAGATTTTGCTTATTCTTGTTATTCTTCATCTTTTACTTCCTTTTTAGCTTCTATTCATTGTCTGTCCGAACCTTCTTTCTATAAAGAGGCAATTCTAGATCCACATTGGCAGCAAGCCATGGATGAGGAACTTTTTTCTTTACATAAGATAGGTACTTGGGATTTAGTTTCTCTGCCTCCTGGTAAAAATGTTGTTGGTTGTCGCTGGGTGTATAAGATCAAGACTAATTCTGATGGATCTATTGAGCAAAACAAAGCTAGGTTGGTTGCAAAAGGGTATTCTCAACTGTATGGTATGGATTATAAGGAGACTTTTGCTCATGTTGCGAAAATGACTACTATTCGTACTCTTATCGCTGTAGCTTCAGTTTGACAGTGGGGTATCTCTCAACTTGATGTTAAAAATGCCTTCTTAAATGGAGATCTTCAAGAAGAATTTTATATGGAGCCCCCTCCTGGTGTTTCACATGGTTCTGGGTATGTTTGCAAGCTCAAGAAGGCGTTATATGGTCTCAAACAAGCACCTCGTGCTTGGTTTAAGAAATTTTCTATAGTGATTTCTTCTCTTGGATTTGCTTATAGTAGTCATGATTCTGCTCTCTTTGTTAAGTGCACTGATGCAGGTTGTATCATTCTTTCTTTATATATTGATGACATGATTATTATTGGTGATGATGTTGATGGTATTTCAGTTTCGAAGACAGAGTTAGGTAGACAATTTGAAATGACGGATTTGGGTTCTCTACTATATTTCTTGGGTATTGAGGTATCCTACTCGCCTAGAGGTTATCTTCTTTCTCAGTCAAAATATGTTGCAGATATTCTTGAGCGGGCTGGACTTACTGATAATAAGACTGTTAATACTCGCATTGAGGTTAACACAAAGTATTCTTCTTCAGATGGTATATCTTTGTCAGATCCTACTTTATACCATACTATTGTTGGGAGCTTGGTTTATCTCACTATTACTCGTCCAAATATTGCATATGTTATTCATATTGTTAGTCAGTTTTGTTGCTTCTCCCACTACAGTTCATTGGGCAATTATTCTTCGTATTTTACGGTATCTTCGAGGCATAACCTTTCAGAGTCTTCTACTTTCATCAATCTCCTCATTGGAGCTGCGTGCATACTCTGATGCTGATCATGGCAGTGATCCCACAGATCGTAAGTCTGTTACTGGTTTCTGTATCTTTTTGGGTGATTCTCTTCTTTCTTGGAAGAGCAAGAAACAATCTATTGTTTCTCAGTCTTCAACTGAAGCGGAATATCGTGCTATGTTATCTACTACCAAAGAGATTGTTTGGTTACGTTGGTTACTTGCAGATATAAGAGTTCTTCTTTCTCATCCCACTCCTATGTATTGTGACAACAAAAGTACTATTCAGATTGCCCACCACTCGGTTTTTCACGAACGAACCAAACACATTGAGATCGATTGTCACCTTACACGTCATCATCTCAAGCATGGCACCATCACTTTGCCTTTTGTTTCTTCTTTTTCGCAGATTGCAGATTTCTTTACCAAGTCGCATTCTACTTCATGTTTTCATTTTCTAGTTGGCAAACTCTCGATGCTTCTTGCAGCCGCATCGTGAGTTTGAGAGGGGGGGTGTTAGAATTACGTTATATTTTTTAGTTTTGTTATGATTATATTTCTAGTAATATTTACTAGTTATTGTATTTTTTATGTTTCTAGTTATATTAGTATTACTACTTCTATCAGGAGTTAGATTAGTCTTTTATTATATTGCCTATATAAACTCTCTGATTTGTAATATACATGTATTATGTTTTATCAATAAAGAACCCTAGTTTCTCTTCCTTTTAGATTGTTTAACAAGAATATGAGGTAAGTCTTCATAATTGGCAGCAAAATTCCAAACCTATCTGCACACATTTTTCTTACGTCCTACCTATATTAGGACACAGTACTCCAAGTCAACACTCAAATACTCAATTAGGAGAAAATATTCAATGCTCCTGTATGCATACTCACGTGGAAAACGTAGATGATTGATTATTCATGTCTAATGCTGAGAAAAAATCATACGAGTCGATAAATATGTGGATAATTAATTCAGATTCGTTAGTTTTCGTATGAGTACCGAAAGATCAATTTTTTTAAAAGAAAAGAATTGAGATATCTATAGAATTTAAATACATCCCCATTTAATAAAGAAATTAGATTTGATTTAATAAATTATAAAATAACAAACTATCTAATTAAGGGGGGTGTAGTGGTTCAAGATTTTATAAAACAATTTGGGGAAGTAAAGTCTAGTGGTATTTGATTAAGACTTTTTAACAAATTAGATAAATATAGTGGTATTCGATCAAGACTTTTAAGATTTTTTTTTAAAAATCCATATTGTCTTGTGGTATTGGATCTAGATTTTTAAGATTTTTTTTTAAAAGTTCATATTGTCTTGTGGCATTGGATCTAGACTTTCAAGAGACAACAAATTGTCTGGTGGTATTGGATTGAGATAAATATTTTTAGTATTTTATGACAAAATAGATTTTACAGACTTTTTAGTGATATTTATAAATAACTTGAACTCAAAATTATCTTGTCATCTCCCTCGATACTTTCTAGACTTTTCTCTCTCACTTAAAATCATCTTCAGCTTCCTCAACCTCCGCACCCCCATCAAATTTTCATCATAAATTTTCAGTTTCCTTAACTTCCATACGTTATCAGATCTTCCATACCTCATCAGATCTTCAGTTTGGACGAGTTGTGGTCCACGAATGAGTGATTGGTGATCGAAGATTGAAGATAAGAGGGTGGAGTAGTGCAACAATTTTTTTTTTTAACTTTTTCATAGAACAGATGTTGAATAATGATTCATAATCGTGACATCTTTATTATTGTTCATGCTCATTTGATAGGTGTAAATAATGGTTTATTTATACATAAATTGTAATGACTAGTGTGAATAAAGATATAGTTGTTTTACTAATATATATCTATGTTCTAGTAAGTGTTAGACGCTAGTCGAATGGAGATCCAGCGCCTAGTGCCTAGGACGATTAATCGGTGATTAATCGGAAAACACAATTATATACAAATTCCAATTATCAAATCCTAAGAAAATTCTTTCAAAATCCATAAATTCCTTATTAGTAAATTATCAATCAAATTCAATCATAAACCAATCAAAATCCCCTGTCACCCATCGAAATGCAATCACAAACCAATTCAAATCCAAACATAAACAAGTTAACAAACTAATTGATGAAAATGACAAATTGGAAATTCTAACAAACATTAACAAGTTAACAAACTAATTGATAAAAAATTAAAAACTAACAATTTTTGTATATATTTTCTAAATTTCTTTCATTACGTTTGACAATTGCCAAATCAAAGTTTGATTCTTCAATCTATATCATTGATCACGTACTCAAGCCGAAGAAGCATGACGTGTCGGTGTCACCAACTAGTAACTACTAGCTACTTAATTTTTTGCCAATCTTTAATTTTACCCAATCAAATTATCCAATTGAAGATGAAGGGAACAAATTGGTTTTGGTTTGTGCTAATCTTTAATTATCCAATTGAAGATGAATGGAACAAATTGGTTTTGGTTTGTAAGTTGTAAGCACTAAGAAGTAAGGCTTTGAAATTATAAATAAGGTTTTTTTTTTTTTTTTAAATGGCTAGTCTTGGTAAATGGCTTTGACTCTGCCTGACTGCCTAACCGATTAGTCGTCGCCTTACACGATTAATCAGAGACTGTGGAATGAGATCGATTCTGGCCAATTTTCCTCAGTAACCAGTTGTCTAGACCGATTTTATATACAGTGGTTCCCTAGTAAGGACATCTTGAAATTATAAGTTAAGGGCATTAATCACAACTACATATATTGGGTGTCATATTGGGTGTGAGTATTTGTTAATGTGTAGAGAAAATTAAATACTACAATTGACTCTTAAAAATCCATATTTATAAAAGTCCAAAAAGTCTTGAAATAAAGTCAAGATAATCCTAATAGTCTATAAATAAAGTTCAAAGACTCTTTCAGAATTCTAAAAGTCTAGTCCATATAATCATAATAATGCTAAAAGTATAATCCTAATTATCCTAATAATCCCAATAGTCTTGTAAATCTATAAAATCCTAACACCTTAAAATTGTCCATTAAAATCCCAATTCAATACACCCTCCTAAATATATAATAAAAGAAACATAATAATATATTTTAGGCTTAACTGTACAGATGCCCCATGAATTAATCAGGAATTGTTGTTATGCCCCCTGAAATCTTAAAATGGTCACTAAACCCCCTGAATTCTCATTTTCTTTACAGCTGAGGTCCAAAACCTAACGCCTTCTATTTTTATGTTATGTCATATTACAATGTGCTCACCTGATTATATAGATAATTACATAAAATCAGAAACTATATAATAATATGTCTTAAATACCCCTCTGACCAAATTTTTAATTTTTTTTTTTTTGAAATAATGGTTAAATAATAAAAAAATTATGAATTTAATCTTCTGAATAGTTAAATGATCTTTTTTTATTTAAATATCCCTAAATATTTAATAGTAATAATAATAATAGTAATAATAGTAATAATAATAATAATAATAATAATAATAATAATAATAATAATAATAAATAAAATAAAATAAAAATAATAGAAATAATAACAAATAATATTAAAAATAAAATAAAATAATAATAATAGTAAAATTAAATAATAATAATAACAACAACAATAATAATAATAATAATAATAATAATAATAAATATTTGAAAATCATGGTTATGAATGGATGGTGGAGATCCAATCTGAAAATTTGGAAATATGATTTTAATTTTTTCTTGTTTTATTTTTTTTTTTAAAAAAATTTAGATCTCTTCGAATCTAGAAACTTCAATATTTGAATAATTTGGTTATTAAAATATGTCATGAATCTCCGTCATATGTGTTACGTTATAAACTACAACCTCAAAACACATGTAATAACTAATGGGATGAAATTAGAATAATTATGACTTAATAACCATGACTTTCACATATTTCTTCTTCTTCTTCTTCTTCTTCTTATTTATTTATTTATTATTATTATAATTATAATTATTACTACTACCACTTCCACTATTATTATTATTATTATTATTATTATTATTATTATTATTATTATTATTATTATTATTATTATTTTATCGTTATTACTATTACCACTACCACTATTATTATTATTATTATTATTATTATTATTATTACCACTACCACTATTATTATTATTATTATTATTATTACTATTTTTTTTTTTTATTATTATTACTATTAAATATTTAGGGATATTTAAATAAAAAAGATCATTTAATTATTTATAAAATTAAATTCAGAATTTTATTATCATTTAACCATTATTTCAATTTTTTTTTAAAAATTAATTTTTAAAATTTGGTCAAAGGGGTATTTAAGACATATTATTATATAGTTTCTGGTTTTATGTAATTATCTATATAATCAGGGGAACATATTGTAATATGCCATAACAGAAAAGTGGATGATGTTAGGCTTTGGATCTTTGCCGTAAAGAAAATGAGAGTTCAAAGGGTTTAGTGACCATTTCAAGAATTCAGGAGGCATATCAACGATTCACGATTAATTTAGGGGGTATATGTACCATTAAATCTATATTTTAATTAAAACCTAAAATCTTTAAAAAAATCTTAAATTAAATCAATGTTACACGACTTGATATTATTGAATTGATAGTATGAAGATCCACTTTTGGTCTCAGGTACTGGAAGAGCCAGGTGTTTTTGTCCGACCACGTCATTCCTGACCTAAAGTTCACTGCCAAAATATTTATTTAGTGAGTGGTTGTTTCAATGAAGACCAAAAACCCATTAAAGTTGAAAACATGATTTTCAATGAAAACATGATTTTCAATGAAAACCAAAAACCCAGTAAAGTTGAAAAGAGATTCCCTGTAACTCTAAAACAATGACAATGTGCCTATGTGGGGTGCACTATCAAAGATCAATACAGTATACAGATTTTTGATGAACACATAATTTTCTTTAAAGATTTCATGATTGTGTAATTTATTATGGAAGGTTTTCAATGTTTGATGTTGATGTTTTTGCATGTGAATACTCCATTTAGTCAAATCTAAATCAAGCTTTTTGTTTGTTCAACATTTTCACACACAAGAAATTGACATTGAAACAACCATTACCATCTGGGCTGTTTCCAATCGACATAGATAACCTTGGCTTAATTGCCACATTTTGCCGTAAAAGTTAGCTTGAAAACACTTTGTGTTGCTTATAAAACCTTGAAGATTTATAGCATGCATGAAATGGGTTGCTTTTGCTTGTGACTTAATTCGTCCGGGTCCAATCTTTTTAAATAACTAAATGAGATTTGGAGCAGTATTATAATAATATTCTGTTGGGAGGATTAGACATTGACTATTCCCAAAGCAAAAAGAATACGTAGAGTTGAGATTGAAGGGACTTGACATAGACACAATTCAGCAAGCTTACACAGTCTAGTTCATTTGCTCACATACTCAGATGATGATACCTTTACCGGTGCCAAGACTAAAAGACATGTAATCACCATATTGTCACGAGTTGCCCATCAAACAACAATATTAGTTTCTATTACTATTCTATTCCAGCACTTTAGAGTGTTGTAATTAGCGCTTTTTATTCTTATGTTTTTCTCTCTGCTGCTCCATCAATTTACCCTCACAAATGCCCATAACATACGATTATTGCGTTATGGCATTTCTTGTTTATATTAGTAAGGTTTAAAGCCTAGTAGTGTTCATTTATTTTGCTGTACCAGTGACAAACTCTTAATAGTTAGGTAATTACTTTGGTTGTTGATATTGGGCTATAAGAGCTTTAGAAACTCATGATACATAGATGCTGTTTTCTGTCGCCTATACATTTTGTGATGTGGTCTTCCGCTAAATGTTCAATTTAGAGGTTTACTTCTGGTTGAGCTTGGTACATTTTGCTGATGCTAGTCTTGTTAATCGGTTAGGTCTATTTTTTTTGGGTTTCCACTCAACCCATAACTCTTCCGAAATCATTGACTAGTGGCCTTAAAGGTTGAAGAAAGTAGTCATTTTGTTGGGGTGTCTGTGTTGGAATCACATGTTCAACAGAAAAATAAAATATATTTAGATTTCTGTTTATCTAATTCTAGTACAACAAGGTTTCTAAAATTATTAATGTTGATCCCCTCTATAGTTTAAACCTGCATTAAAACTACTGCCTCATGTCAACTGTCATCTAAGGGGGTTCTCATGTCCTAACATGAATTATTTCTCCTAGAACATAATCATCAAACTAAAGTTTTATCAGATTGTTTTGTATCTCCACCGGCTTCGATGACCGTGTAGCTACCAGTCCCTTTGTACTGGTACCACCTAGCACATACTAAAAAGTAGATCAAGTTCAGAAACCCCAATGCAGCAATCATGTAATAGAAGTAATCCAGTCTTCCCTTGTTAAGGTCTTCCGGTAACCAATTCCCGGTAGCCGATCTTTCAGTTGTTTGGTGAACTACAGTTATCAATAAACTACTCACATAGCTTGAACCAGCCATTCCACAGAAGAAGAGAGACCCTGCAATGCTTCTCATGTTCTCAGGGAATTGCTTGTAGTAGAATTCAACTTGTCCAATGGCAGCGAATGCCTCGGCAAGCCCCGCCAATGCAAGCTGCGGAACCAAAATCATACCAGACATGGATGAAATGGCTCCCCTTCTTGGTACAATCCCAAGAGTTGGCCTGGTAAGAGCTATAGTCCTCCGGCGCTCTTCAACGAAGCCTGATATGAGCATGGTGATAATGGAGAGAACTATGCCAATGCTTATTCTTTGAAGCAACGTGATACCTCCTTCTTTTCCTGTGAGTTTTTGGAGAGACGGGACTATGATTCTGTCGTAAATAGGTATCCAAAGGGTCATGCTAAGCATCAAAAACACAGTGTAGGATGCAGCTGGGATCTTGAAGTTGTTTCCAAGACGTCTGTCTGTCTGTTGCGCTTGGAAGACGACTAAAGTGTTCTGTTGAACAATTGCAACATGGTACACAAGAGCTGCAGCCCATATAGGCAACACTCTCAATACACATTTCACTTCTTCCACTTGCTGCATGCTGCAAAGTCTCCATGGATTAGCCGGCGATCCATCCTGGTTTATTTGGTCTTCAGGGGTTAAAATAGCTGCTTTGTCAATACACCTGATAACACAATAATGATTTGTTAATTTGGTTAATGTACAAGATCAAAACTGTGTAGAGCTAAATATCAAATCACCTGAACTGATCAGTGTAAGAGAGCTTGGAATTGATAGAAGTGGATGGAACATAGTTAAAGAGAGAGAGCCAAGGTTGATCTGGTTTCTTCAATCGCCTTTTCTTGATTGCAACCACTATGACTTGTGCTACACTGGTCATTGGACTACCAGTAGCTTTCACTTTCACATATATTTTTGAACCCATGAAGAAAAGAGCACATGCTATCAACATAAGCAGTGCTGGAATGGCCAAACCAATAGCCCAGCTCACATTAGATTGCACGTAGACGATGAACGTCAAGGACACCATTTGAGCAAAAGTGAAGGTGAAGAAGTACCAGTTGAAGAAACTATTGATACCCTTTTTTCCTGATTCTGTTTTAGGATTGAATTGGTCTGCTCCAAATGCCAAGTTACATGGTCGTACCCCACCGGCTCCTATTATCATCAGCCCGAAACCAGTGAATAGAAACGCCATTTGACCTGATGTTGGCCCTTTGCATGTTGAACTCTCTGCTCCACAGTGGTGTGGATGCAGTTTTGGTATAGCTGCTGTTAGTTGTATTACTTGTAATCCCTTCACACAAAAAAATAAAATAAAATAGAAATTCAATTATCACTACTTGGTCTATAGATTTCAATTGTAAAGGTCTTCACTTGAATTTAGTAACTAAATCAAAGATTGGATTTCTTTTTGACTAAATGATATAACAAATCTCAGCTCAACTAGCTAATATAGATATAAAGTTTTTTGTCCATGTATAGCATCGTTTTTCATTTTGGGTTCTAATTAGTGTCAAATTTTCATGACTGAAACTAACTAAACTTGATAGCAGTAGAGTGGAAGTACCAAGAAAGAAGTGAAGGTAGCAAATCCCAGTGTCTTGTAGCGACCAAAGTAAGTGTCACAAAGATAAGCTCCAACCATGGTACCGAAGTTAGCGGTGCCATTGAAGACATTGATGATGGTTGCAGCTTTAATGTTGTTCATGTTGAAGACAGAAGTAAGATAGATCAACAGATTGGCTAGAGTGCCTATAGCTCCAAGCTTCTCAAAAGTTTCATTACCTGAAAAAAATTCATCCAAAATTTGTTTTACTCATCATCATCATCAACACTGAAGAAATTTATAAAACTATGAAAAAGAGAAAAGCATGACATGATATGAAGCAACAAAAAAAAATATGTTTTCATTTCCAATTCACCTATGATTAAGGGCATGGCTTTCCATCCTCTGTAGTTAATTTTAGGCTCATCATTATGATCAACAGCTTTCTCAATCTCCATGTTTCCATTCTCAGTATTCTTCTCTATGCTTCCATTTTCTTTCTTCTCCATGATCTCTCTCTCTCTCTCTCTCTCTCTCTCTCTCTCTCTCTCTCTCTCTCTCTCTCTCTATATCTCAATTTCTTTTGAATTGGTGTGTTACTAATACAGTGGAAATAATAATAAATGTCACCTTTTTTGTTGTGAGTTACAGTGATGTCACCGTTATAATAAGTTAAGTTTAAAAGACACATATTATGGTGAACCACCGAAATTACCCTTAAATAATCGATTATTTATTCTTTAAAAGCCTTTCTCGTCAAAAAAAATTGTCTGAAAATCAATCAACTACTCCAGATATCGCTTCAAAAAACGAGTTCCATTCCAGATATTGCACAAAAAGGTAAACTAATATTTCTGATCTTTATTTTCATTTTTTCATGTTCTGTGTGGTATAACAATGTATGAACATTTATGAACATGTTGTCTCAATTGTTTTTGTTTATGTTTGGGAGTTGTAAACATTTTAAAAATAATGAATGAACATGTATGCATTTTTTTTTTGTATATATATTTGGCCGAGTTGATTTGAAGTGGTGCAAACAAGTTTAAAATCTTGGACATAAAAGCTGTAAAGCATTTTAAAAAAAACTCGAAATATTTGAAAAAATGCTCCATCAAATTATAAAAAAGCTCGATCCAAAAAATAAATGCTCGATACGTCACAAAAAAAGCTCGATCCCTCATAAAAAAAGCTTGATTCCTCACAAAAAAGCCCAATCCCTAAAATAAAAAGCTCGAGCCATATTTGAAAAAAGCTCGAGCCATATTAAAAAAAACTCGATGATGTACAAAAAGAGCTCGGTACCGTTCAAAAAAAGCTCGGTACCGTTCAAAAAAAGCTCAATCCCGTTCAAAAAAGCTCGATCATGAACAAAAACGGCTCGAGCATGTACAAAAACGGCTAGATCATGTACAAAAAAAACTCGATCAGTAACAAAAAGCTCGGTCGCTTACACTTTTGATTTTTGTTTAATCGTTCATAATTGTAAATTTAATATTAAATATTATTTTCTTAATAATGGTTTTTTATGATGATTTTGACAGGACAATGGATATGGTGATAATAATCATATCTTACAACGGTCGATGGGAGCAATTACCTGATGGAAATCAGAGGTATTTAGGTTCTGATAACCAAGGTTTGTATGTCTCAAAGAATTTGAGTTACGACGAACTGGTGTCGATGGTGCAAACCATTGTGAAGTTTGATGAGAACAAATACAGTGCTGATCTACAGTCTATATAAATTGTTCTTCGGACTACATGTCTTATATTTATAAGAAACAATGATGATGTTCAGTTTATGCTAGGGGAAGATAGGGTGATCTCTCAAGTATGTGTTAGTCTAATCGAGAGGCCAGCAGAAGGTGTCATTGGTGAAGATATCCCTCATCGTGATAACACCCAACAATTTCGATCGTCAGGCGGAAGCAACCAGTTGTTCACAGAAAGAAGTGGGATTGATGGTCGGGAAAACATATGTGCTGTCCCACCGGAAGTAGCCGACCATGATAATATACTGGGACCTCAATTCGACGATGTCTTTGGTTGTCAAATTGAGATGAATGGTAGGCAGTACAACCACCAATACAATGAGTTCTACAATGACATCAACAATGAGCAGAATACAACACCGAATGTTGGGCTGATTCATGAGGTGGATAATGAGGGCAATTTCAATCCGGTAGAAAATGTAGAGGACAATGAGGATGATGAAGAACCTGTCCAAACGGAAAGACGTGTAAGACATGTACAAAGATTTAATTCCAGTGCACCAGATATAGCTGGGACCTCCGAGGTCCGGGCTAATGTAACTCCAGATGATTATGATAATGCCACAACATGGGTTATTCCAGGAGCAGAATCATACTCGTTTGGTATGGGTGGAAACAGGAACTTGGTTGAAGATGAACCTACAAGCATGATATATAAAGGGAAATTTTTTCCAATGAAAAAGGATTTGAAGAGACTAGTAGGCCATTTTGCAATGCGGCAGAACTTCGAGTGGAAGGTGAAAAGGTCCAATAAGACAACATTACATCTAGTTTGTTTGATGGAAAATTGTACGAGAAAGTTAAGAGCGGTGAGGAGAGATGAAGGGACATACTTTCAAGTAAGAAGTTTTGTCAACGAACGCACATGTCCGTTAGTGAAAATTCACTGCCGCCACAAACAAGCTAGTGCAGTCATAATTGGAGAAGTTATTGCACCTAGACTTCAATAACAAGATGGTTGACTAATGCGTCCGAAGGACATAATCGCCGACATGAAATCAATGTATGGAATCCAAATCATGTACAGTAAGGCACACACCGCCCTCGATTATGCGTTGTCACTGACATATGGAACGCATGAGGAAACCTTCCAACTTCTTCCATCATTTGGTTACGTTTTGGAACAAAAAAATCCCGGCACAATCACTGACTTACAATGCGACGAAGATGGTAAATTTCTATAATTTTTCATGTCGATTGGTGCCTCACTTAGAGGATTCCGGACGTGTATACTTCCAGCAATTGCCCTTGATGGTACCCATTTGAATGGATGATTCCGGGGTACAATATTTTTTGCAACAGTACAAGATGAGAACGAACAGGTGTATCCAGCTTTTGGGTACGACGACTCAGAAAACAACCTTTTATGGGAATGATTTTGGATTGCTTGAAGGGTGCCCTAGGTCATATTGAGGAGCTGGTTTTCATTTTCGATAGACATGCAAGCATTGAAGCAGGGATTTCTAAAGTGTTCCCTTATGCCACGCATACCATATGTTGCTGGCACTTTGCTGAAAATATTAAGAAGCGATTTCATAGGAAGGATGTTACCGCAATAATGAACAAAGCAGCCCGCGCGTACACCGAGTTTGAATATAACCGACATATGGAAGAGTTAAGAAACTTGCACCAGAATGCATATGATTATGTAATTGATGCCGGTCCACACAAGTGGTCCCGTGTACACTACCCCGAAAGAAGGTACAGGGTGATGACAACAAATGCTGTAAAATGCATAAACTCATGCCTAAAATTTGCACGACAACTGCCTATGTTGACTATGACTGAGTTCATTAGGAATATGCTACAACCGTGGTTTCACGATCGCTATAGAGCTGCACAAACCATGCGTCATCAGTTGACCGATGCAGTACATCTTGTGCTCTTAAAACGTGTGGAGAAGTGTGGTTTTATGACCGTAAATCCCGTAGACTAGAATATTTTCTCGGTCAAGCGGTCTGGAAAACAGTGGACTGTTGACTTAGCCCGGAAGACTTGTACTTGCAACAAATTCCAAATGGATCATTTTCCATGTTCTCACGCTCTTGCGGCCGCACGGTACATTACTTTCAAGTTTTACTGTGAGGTGATTATTACTGAAACGTGAAGCTCATCGTTTTCAATGTTTTTTACAGGGAACGAAACTTGGATTTGACAACTTTGTGTTCGGACTACTACAAGAGACATACATTTATTGATGCGTACTCGGTTCCTATTATGCCGGTGGGAGATCCTTCTACTCGGGTTGTGCCATCTGATATTGCTCAGAGGGGGATTTTGAATCCAATCTCCAGGAGACAAGCAGGACGCCTGAGGGCGAGTCGCCATGTCTCATTTTCAGAAAGGACAACTACACAATCGTGTAGAAGATGTGGACAACCAGAGCATAATTCTAGGAGATGTTCTAATCCACCTATGATTAATGAAGGTCCAAGCAGAGGTGTTCCCGATGAATACCGTCGTAAGTGTAGCATCTGTCATTCAATTGGATACAACAAACAGACGTACCCTAACATTGACTCTAATAGGGAATGAATGACAAAGTTTTGATCACATTGTAAACATTTGGAATTGTTTCAGATTGTAATAATTTGGAATTGCAATAATAACTTATTAATGAATGAATTAATATTAATGAATACAATGTCTTTGTACATAAAAAATGGCAGGACATATACAACTAATCACTAGGCGGGCCTGGAGTTACAAAAATCTCCACAGCCATTTTCTCCCGAATGATCCCCATGTCGTCCTCTGACCAATCAAAAGGGCTTCGACCCGCCAGTAAGTACTTGATAATTCTCAAAGTATGGGGACCACAGTTACCTCTGCAATTGGACATATTACAAACCGTTACAAATCGTTTTTAAATAATATCTAAGGACGTGAATGAAATAGAATGTCTTATGATATTTTTGTTAGGGGACTGTAGAAGTAGGGACCACGCTGACCGAGAAGGGCTTATTTTTCTTAGGGAATGGCCGACGACCACCTCGTCGTGCAGTGTGGAACCCCGCGTCATTCAACATGGACGGTAAAAACCACCGTAATGGCCGGACCTGCTACTTTCTGATATAATGAGGAACTTCCTGTCTCTAGGGGTCAAATATCTCAATCTTCCCGAGAATAAGGTCGACGGTCACCACCAGCCAATGTTGGCCCCCAACGTTGCACGAAATCAGGACCTGTAATAGTATGCATACGGTGTTAGGTCAGGATATACAAACTGTTTATATTTTATATCATATCCATCGTCTAACACTTACCATGTCAACTTCGTGCCATGGGCGGTTTCCACTCGTGGTTGCTCCATGAACAGTCTAAAGGTCCTCTTCCAACCATCGGGACTGTAACACATCCCACCTTACCGTGGTCACAGCCCCGTACGAATCACGAGGCATCATCCTCTCCCACTGTAACAACATAAGTGACTGTACATACAATCCTTGACAATATCGTATTAATAATACAAAACCATAAAATGTGATTCGATTCCAATAATTTATAACTACTTACATAAAATTGTGTATCCAATACGTTGATCCTCTGGTTGTACACAGTGGGGAATCCTCACTGACGCTTGCGAAGAACATAGAGGTATGCGTCCATATGCTGACAGACAATAAAACTAATGAATTGTCCTCTAAGTCCATGAAGTTGGATTGCATACAGATGAACCATCCGGCGTCCACTGGTGCCAGCACATCCACATCACGTCTGTTTAATGATTGAATTAGCTTTAGGTAAATTTGAATAAACATTAAATATACAACCATTTTTATTAGATGAATTTGGACATTTTTATTAGATGAAGTTAGACTCACAGTTCCCCGTTGATGTTCCTCTTGAAGGCTTTGTATGCCGTAAACTGGTCAGCGTCCACAAGTCTGTGGGGGTCAAATATGTGTTCCACGGACTCGGGCCGTGTCCGTAACCTTTTCGGGCGGCATGGATCTGTGTAAGGGCTCATCAACTGCCATCCGCGCTTAACTATACGCTTCCTGTGCGGTACTCCAGCCTCCGATGAGCTCTGGATCTCTGTCGATGTGCTGGGCGATGGGGAGGGCCGCTATGGCTGAATCAATGTGCTGGGCAGTAGAGGGGACCGCAGACCCTGGGTAGTCATGCTAGCCGGGGTAAGGGACCGCTAAGCCTGGGTCGACATGCTGGGTGAGGGAGGGGAGAGGGCTGACGCCACCGACGTACTAGGTGGGAGAGGAGACCGTTGTGGCTGAATCGATGTGCTGGGTTGTGGGGGGGACCGCTGAGGCTGGGTGGACCTAGATAGGACAGCTGGGAGGTCCAACCGGACTACTGTAGGTGTAGCAAGCCTACTATCGCTGGTATGCGACTGAGGTTGACTCTCCGGACCAACCCCGCAGGTAGGCGGGTCCTGACTACGTCCACCTGTCCTATCTGTCCCCCCATATACCTATTAGTCCAATCTCTGGGACTAAAGTCTGGATCAAGAGGTGGGGGGCCATCCCGGTGTGTACGCATGGTCGACCTCTGAAGCCTCCGAATCATATCCAGTAACACTCGGTGTTGTTGCTGACGATCCTCATCACTCTTCCGGATCATAACCACCAACTCCAAGTGTTGACGTTGTCGATCCTCCTCACTCTTTCGGAGGGCTTCACACACATCGTTCAACAGCTCTGCCCACGGAGCCTGAAATCATGTCTACATTGTTAGTACAAAACTATCAACACGTGTTAATAAAAAACACTAAACTTTGTTTTCAACTTACCCCTCCATCACGTCCAACCCCCCCACGAGAATCCCTTGTAGATGTACCATGTTCGGGGGTGGTAAACCTAACCCGCCTATGCCTATGCCTTTCTCGTTTAGGGTCTGTCTCATATCCCTCACTGTCACTAGGCCTTAAACCCCCAGCGGCGGGCTCAGATCCCTCACTGTCGCTGGTCCTGTCTGTCAAACCCCTACCCTCTGTACCACTGTTCCCGCCAAAGGTAGTCTGATCAGGGACCGGAGGCGGCATATCAAGCCTGTCCTCCTCTACATACAGGCTCCCCCATCGTTTAGCCCGGTATAGTACGGTGCCTGTCTCTCAGCTGGTATGTGCACCAGTTCCTTCCTCGCAAACATTTGAAATATTAGTTAGAACAATGTAATTGTACAAATACTAAATAATATAAACATTAACAAATTAAATACATACTCTGGCTTTGAAAATTTTTGCCAGCTTCTTCCCTCTCGGTTGTTTGGTCAACTCCCACTTCAAAATACGGGGGGTCAGATCTGTAACCCTCCGGGCACCAAACTCTTTGCCCAAATCAGGGATCACCTCGAAAGCAAATATCTGTATCAAAGATAAGTACAATAACTAACCATAACATTGAGGACAACACCAATAAAGTACAACTTGTAATTCGAAGTTCTTACCAATAGGGCATGAGATAGACCGTATATGTTGTAGGTCTCCACCGTGTGTACGTCATCGCCCTTTTCCTACTGGCGTCGCTCGAACCCATCTCGTCGTCTGTCAAGTGCATGCTTGAATGAGTAAATAGAATGCATGTACATGTGGGCACCCTACGGGAACGCGTCGAACGCATTGAGATCCTCAACCAGCCGAAACTTCCAAACTGAAATCTTGAATCTCTCTTCCACCCCCATTAGTATCCAGTTCAACATATATATGAGGCAGAGCTTGACAACATCGTTCGCCTCTCCAAACTCTACGACGGTGACAACACCCCTTATCTCCTCCAACGAGACCTCATCGGCTCCAGGAAAGTACCGCTGATGTATGCCATTCTCCACTGCTGCATACTTGGTCGTGTCTGGTACAACTCCAAACCTTAATCCGGTGATCAGACAAAATTCCACCTTCGAAAACCTCTCTGACTGGTTCCCTAACATGAATTGCATTTCATCTGTTGGGCCGTTATAATGCAGGTCCCTCAAAAGAAACCGATGGATAATACCACCCGAAAACTTCATCTCCCGATGCATCGTCAGGAAATGCCCGAAACATGACGCCATGAACTGACGTCGATCTTCATCTGCAAATTCTGTAGGGACCCGGTTCAGCGCGTCGTCTATATGGGCAAGGGCACCTAAGTGGTTGTGTCGAGTCAATTTGCCCTCGTATTAGTCTCCTTATGGAGTTTTAAGCAAATCTCTAAACCTATTTCTCATCTGCAATATAACAGAAATACAACATCATTAAACAGAAAAAATATCGTAACCAAAATTACAAGTCTGGATCCAATGTAAAAACAGCTCGATCGTAAATAAAATATACTAGATCCCAGGAGAAATAAGCTCGACCCTTTTAAAAAAAAGCTCGATCCTGTGACAAAAATGCTCTATCCCATAATAAAAAAGCTCGGTCAAATTATAAAATAGCTCGATCCTATAAGAAATAAGCTCGATCCAAGGATAAAAAAACTCGACCTTTTTAAAAAAAGTTCGATCCTATGACAAAATAGCTCGGTCATATTTAAAAAAAAACTTGATCCTATGATGAAAAAACTAGATCCAATGTAAAAAATGCCTGATCCCTTTCAAAAAGGCTCGATCCTATTCAAAAAATGCTTAAACCCTTATAAAAAAAGCTCAACCCACCAAAACCTAATTTTCACGAAAATAAAGCTCGACTCATATACAAAAAAGCTCGACCCTTTAGAAAAAAACTCGATCCTATGAAAACAATGCTCGATCCCATAACAAAAAAACTCGATCCTATGTAAGAAAAACTCGATCCTATATAAGAAATGCTCGATCTGTAAGAAAAGCTCGATCTTATTTTAAAAAAACTCGATGTCATGATGAAAAAGCTCGATCCAATGAAAACAAAGCTCGACCTTATTGAAAAAAGCTCGATTCCATTTCAAAAAAGCTCGATCCCTTTCAAAAAAGCTCGTTCCAATTCAAAAAAAGCTCGAAATCTTACAAAAAAAGCTCGACTTACCAAAACCTAATTTTCACGAAAATAAAAGTTCGACTCAACAACAAATAAGCTCGATTCTCTTGTAAAAAGTCTCGATAACCCAGATTTCATCTTCCTCAACAGATATTCAACCAAATTACAAACCCTAACCTAAACCACAATCATTCTCAGATCTCTATTTTAACCGGTTTCTACAATTTCTATCAACAAAACTCTATTCTAACATGTAATGCAAGTTAACAACAATAAAAACGAGGAAAAAAAAACTAATCTTACCTTTGTCAATCGTAGCTCTTCTCGTGTAATCTCGTTCCGGTCACTTCACCGTCGATTAGTTTCCCGTCGGAGGATATACACTGGCCGAGGAAGAAGAATTGGCCATCGGAGGATGCTATATGCACGGAGGAAAACCCGAACAGAAGAATGTTGAGTCTAAGGGCCAGAACCAGAAGGGAAAACAGAAGGGAAATGGCAAAGAAAAAAGCAAGAACGAGGATAATTGGCGTAATGTCGAACAGACCACCGAGAAGTACCGAGGTATATACACCAGTTACACCCCTCTTCGGAAAAAACAGGAGAAAATCCTGGCCATTCTGGAAACAAAGAATATGGTACAAGTGCCACACCGTCAATCTCAGTTTGCTCGGTGAGACATAACCAAATACTGCCGGTTCTATAAGAAAACCGGTCATGAGACCTCTAAGTGTTACCAACTCAAAGATTACATAGAAACCCTCATTCGGGAAGGACATCTACAGGGTGTGATTTTGAGAAGGGATGAAAAATCAGAAGCAAAGAAAGAGATCAGAACCGACCAGGCTCTGGTCAAAATCAAAGGGCCAGTCCAAAGGCCAATCAAATAATACACACGATATTTGGAGGACCATCAACTGGAAGAAGTAACCGAGAACGAACTCAGGAAATCAGAGAAGCAGTAGAAGCAAGGAATAACTTTGATGTAAACTCGGTCGAGCCAGACCCAAAGAGGGTAAAAGAAGGATGAGACCCAATAACATTCACAGAGGCAGACTCACATGGCGTCAATGTACGGCCAAATGACGCCTTGGTCATAAGTGCCCGGATTGGTCACCGGGAAGTCAGGAGAATCCTGATAAGTAATAGAAGCTCAACAAATATCCTCAATGTAGCCGTTTATGATCAACTCAGGTTAGACCGAAAGGACCTACAGCCCTTCCATACCCCACTCAGAGGATTCGGGGGAGTTGAGGTCAGGTCACTTGTGACGGTAAAGCTACCTGTGAAGGTCGGATTAGCACCTTGCCAGAGAACTGTATTGCTCAACTTCGTAGTAGTAGACTTGGAGAATTGGCCATATAATGCACTATTATGACGACCATTCCTGAATAAAACTAAGGCCATAACAGCCACACATGCCTTAATGATGAAATTCCCGACCGAACATGGGGTCGGGATAGTCAAAGGATCTCAGGAGATGGCCCGAAGAGCTAACCTGTCAGTATACAAGGACAAGAATGAACAGGTTTGCACTATAACACAGCCGAGTCAGAACGAAAAGCCCCTATCATTCGAATTCGATCCAAGAGAAGGGCCGAATGAAACCAAAACTCAACTGATTGAAGAAATCTCCATAAAAGAAGATGAACCAGACAAAAAGGTCAAGATCGGGGCCAACCTGGAAAGAAAAGTCAAACAAAGCCTCATTGTTCTACTTAAAGAATAAAAGGATGTGTTCGCTTAGAGTCATGAAGACATGGTCGAGATAGATGCCCAAATAATATCCCACCATCTCACAGTAGACCCGAATGCAAAACCGGTGATACAAAAGAGAAGATCATTTAACCTTGAAAGAAGTCAGGCGATCAAACAGGAAGTAGAGAAGCTACTCACTGTAGGATCAATTAGAGAGGTCAATTACCCTCAATGGGTGGCTAATGTAGTCCTCGTCCAAAAGAAGAATGGATAGTGGAGGATGTGCATAGATTTCACAGATCTGAACATGGCCGTCGAAAGATAGTTTTCCACTTCTAAGGATAGATCAGTTAGTGGACGCTACATCATGCCATGAGTTACTCAGTTTCATGGAAGCTTACTCGGGGTATAACCAGATCAGGATGAACAAGGCTGACGAAGAAAAAACACCATTCACAACTGATCAGGGTTTGTACTGCTATACTGTGATGCCTTTTGGACTGAAAAATACAGGAGCAACTTATTAGAGGTTGGTCAACAAAATCTTTTCACGTTAAATAGGAAGGAACATAAAAGTATAAATTGATGACATGCTGACCAAGAGCAGCACAGCAGATAAGCATACTTCAGATTTACGGGAGACATTTGATGTCTTGAAGAGATACCAAATGAAGCTAAATCCGAAAAAGTGTTTATTCTCCTTCAGGAAGATTCCTGGGTTTTCAAGTACATCAAAGAGGAATCGAAGTTAACCCAAAAAAGATACAGACCCTGCAGAGAATGACTTCACCGAGGACACTCAAAGAAGTACAACGCCTAACAGGATGTCTGGCTTCCTTAGGAAGATTCATCTCAAAAGCCACAGACAGATGTGCACCATTTTTTAAAGTAATCAGAAAAGGGAAAGAACTTGAATGGAATAATGAGTGCGAACGTGCATTCTTGAAGATTAAAGAGTACTTAGGACATGTTTCCATCCTTTCAAAACCTCAGATAGGGGAGACACTCCAAATGTACTTGTCAATTACAAAACTGGCAGCAATCTCAGTTTTAGTCAGAACAGAAGATGGAGTACAAAAGCCAGTGTACTACACCAGCAAGGCACTTTTACTGGCTGAGATCAGATATTCATAAGCAGAAAAGATTGCCCTGGCACTAGTCTCAGCAGCAAGAAAGCTAAGGCCATACTTCCAGGCTCACACAATCCAGGTTCTCACTGATTGCCCGTTGAAGTAGATTTTACAGAAGCCTGAGATTTCAGGGAGATTAACCAAATGGGCAATCAAGCTAAGTGAATTCGATATCCACTACATCCCCAGGACATCTCTCAAAGGGCAAGCAATACAGATTTCATAGCAGGATTCATAGAACCGAACTTGGAAGCAAAAAAGATGTTGGGTAAAAATTTCCCATTGAAGCTGTATGTTGATGGCTCTTCAAAGACTCATGGCAGTGTGCCATGAGGTTTGACTTCAAGGCAACTAATAATCAAGCTGAGTATGAGGCGCTACTAGCTGGACTCAGAGTCTGCATAGCTCTCGGGGTAGATGAGGTTGAGATATTCAGTGATTCACAGGTAGTTGTCAACAAAATCCTAGATGAGTATCAAGCCAATGATGAATGCATGATAATCTACCGTGACATTGCGAAACAGCTCCTCCAGAAATTTAAAGAATATAAGATTACCCAGATCCCCTGGGAAGAGAATGAAAAGGCAGACGCATTTTCTAAGCCAGCGTCAGCAACAACCACAATCAGGCCAAAGACCATTCCGGTTGCACATCTCCTTAAACCAAGCACAACTGAACCAGGAAACTTGAAAATTTTAGAAATTAGAACACCGCCAGACGGTTGGATGACTCAGCTAAAAAGGTTCCTAGAAGAAGGCGTGCTCCCGAAAGATCTTTTACAAGCAAAACACATCAGGTATAGATCAGCCAGATACACGTTGGTTGGAGGAGAACTATACAGAAGGGGGTATTCCCGAACACTCCAAAGATGTGCATCAGAGGAAGATGCATATCGGATATTATAGGAAATCCATGGAGGAGTTTGCGGAAACCACACTGGGGTAAAAGTTTGGCACACAAGGTACTCAGGCAATGCTATTATTGGCCTACTCTATTCTCAGATGCACAACAGTGTTCAGAAAGTTACAATACTTGCCAAAGGATTACTAATGACATCCGACAGCCTCCTGAGCAACTCAGCAACCTCACGTCCCCATGGCCATTTGCCATGTGGGGTTTGGATCTAATCGGTCCAATGCCAGTCGGGACAGGGG
This sequence comes from Dipteronia dyeriana, assembly GCA_032871835.1. Taxonomy (NCBI): domain Eukaryota; kingdom Viridiplantae; phylum Streptophyta; class Magnoliopsida; order Sapindales; family Sapindaceae; genus Dipteronia; species Dipteronia dyeriana. Next base: position 77,516,643 of record CM065295.1, read on the forward strand.
GTGGAGCAAAGCATGCAATAGTAGCCGTTGACTATTTCACGAAGTGGGTAAAAGCTGAAGCATTAGTGCACATCACAGAAGCAAACACCATAAAATTTGTGAAAAAGAATATACTTGACATGTTTAGAGTCCCAAACACTATAATCACAGACAACGGCACTCAGTTCGATAACTTGAAATTCAGACAGCTGTGCAAAGAGTACCAGATTGCCAACTACTATGCCACACCTGCCAACCTCAGACAAATGGGCAGGGGGAAGCAGTGAACAAAGTCATCAAGCACACAATCAAAGAAAAGCTAGATGCTAAGAAAGGAAGCTAGGTTAAAAAGCTTCCCGAAGTGTTATGGGCGTATCAGACAACAACGAGAACTTCAACAGGAGAAACTCTATTCACTTTAGCGTTTGGAACAAAAGCTGTTATTCCTATAGAAACGACATATACGTCACCCCGGGTCAGACTATACGATGAAGAACAGAACATTGATGTGCTATTACAAAGGGAGAGATCCCGAATACGAAATATGGCATATCAGCAAAAGGTAGCTCGCCACTACAACTCTCACGTTCGGGTCAGAAAATTTCAGCTAGGAGACTTGGTACTCAGAAAGGTGTCATTGAACACTAAAAATAAAACTGAAGGTTCCTTGGCTGACAAATGGGAAGGCCCGTACAAAATCGAAGGAATAGCTGGCCATGGGGCATATTGGATTGCACGACCTAATGGAGGGGTTTTACCCCGACCATGCAATGCCCAATATCTGAAGATTTTCTATCCTTAAGTTGTTTTTTGTTCTTTTTTCTAGTTAGGACAATTTTAGTTAGAATAAATATTAGTTGAAATTTATAACTTTATTGATTTTGTAGTTATAAATAAAAAATCAGACTCGGGATTTCCGAAAGAAAAGCATCGAGCTCAGGATTTCCAAAAGAAAGCATATGATAATAAGAATATATGGAAGACAAGCATGATAATAAGAACATGTAAATAGAATACTCAGGACCATTAAATCATGAATGGGCGGAGAAGCTCGAAGGAGCATGTCAGCAGAGCAAGGTCAAAATGACCTTCGCAAAAAGGCAAGCCTGATGCACCAGCTCGGGACGCTATCGGGAAAAATTCCGGTGAAATGCGTAGCTGTATTAAGCAATTCAAAAAGCTTAACGATTCGGCAAATCCTTGCATATAAAAACTGGGGAGACGTCCTTGGTAATGTTTAAGGACTCAAACGTATGATCATGGTGAGTCTTGATGTAATGTTCGGGTAGCAACCGAGTATGAAACACAAGTATAAACTTGCCTGTTTTAAGATGACTCGGTTAATAATAAAGAGCCAGTTTAATAAGATACTTGACAATTAAAGTTATTCGGGTAACTACCAGTTTAATAAGATACTTGGTTAAGTTACCCGAACATTGAAGAGCCAATTTAATAAGATACTTGGTTAGATTACTCGAACATCAACGAGCCAGTTTAATAAGATACTTGGCAATTAAAAGTTATTTGGGTAACTACCAGTTTAATAAGATACTTGGTTAGAGTTACCCGAACATCGAAGAACCATTTTAATAAGATACTTGACGATTAAAGTTATTTGGGTAACTACCAGTTTAATAAGATACTTGGTTAAGTTGCCAGAACATCGAAGAGTCAGTTTAATAAGATACTTGGTGATTAAAGTTATTTGGGTAACTACTGGTTTAATAAGATACTGGTTTAATAAGATACTCGGTTAAGTTACACGAACATCAAATATGCTAGTTTAATAAAGTACTCGGCAACAATCAAGAAGTTTGAGTGATTAAAGCAAATCAAAATCATTTAGAAAAACTTGGAATTTTATTGATTTTAGAGAAGGGATACAAATTCCTTACAATAAAGAATCAAAGATTTCTAAGAATTTCTACAATTATACAAAAACTAAAGTTGTGAGGATTTTAAGCCCTTGCCAATACTCGGGTCTGGCACCATTTCGTATTCACGGAGCAGACTTTCGTTAGAAGGCCAAACAATTGTGTCGACTGAGTCATCCATCCATTGGCTGTAATCCTCTCCTGGGATCGGTCCGACATCAGGCTCCACACCCTTCACGACCGACTTTTGACTGGCATAGAAGTTTGAGAGGGAGTGGTTGGATGGAATCTCTAAATGCATAGGATGGGGCTCATTGCCTCTGCTACGGCAGTAAGCTCTCCATTCCTTCATCTGAGTTCGAAGAGACTCCAAGGACCGATCCACATGATGTTTGATTGACAACTCCCAATTGGTTCGGGCCTTCTCAGTTACCCGATTCTTGACTTTAAAGAATTCACCAGCTGAAACCAGCCCTCGTTGAAACTCCCGAAGGAGAAGAGCATCGTAGGTAGGTGATCTCTTGAAACAATCTACCCCTTGTACTTTAAGTTCCAACCTGACCTCTCGGGATAAGGATTCGACTGTCAATGCTTGGCGCTCTAGATCTTCAATTTTTTGCTCATACGCCTACTTAGACTGTTTCGCTTTCTGCTCCGCTTTCTGCTCAGCCTTGAGCATTGATTCCTGGACAGAAGGCAATAAATTTTGAAGTGATATTGCTTTCTCTTCTGCCGAAGAAGCCCTTTCCTCGGCCTCCATCTGCTTTGCTAGACAGTGGTCGGTAAAAATCTATGCAGAAGCAACCTCCTGTTGATAGGCTCATCATTATGATCAACAGCTTTCTCAATCTCCATGGTTCCATTCTCAGTATTCTTCTCTATGCTTCCATTTTCTTTCTTCTCCGTGATCTCTCTCTCTCTCTCTCTATATATATATATATATATAGATATATATATATATAAATTTCTTTTGAATTGATGTGTTACTAATATAACCATTAGAACATAATACGGAAATAACCCAATAGTGGGTAAGTCTTCATAATTGGCAGGAAAATTCCAAACCTATCTGCACACATTTTTTTTTTTCCTTCCTACCGAGATTAGCACACACAGTACTCAAAAGTCAACACTCAAATACTCAATTAGGAGATAATATTCAATGCTGCTGTATGCATACGGCCACTCACGTGTAAAACTTAACGTAAATGATTGGTTTTTATATCTATTGCTGAGAAAAAATCATACAAACCGATAAATATGTGGATAACTAATTTGGATTCGTACGAACACTGAAAGTAAAATTTTCTAACCTTCATCAATATCGTTAATCCCTATAATTGTACTGAAATTTAAATAAAAAGAGATACTCTATCAAAAAATTTAATTAATCTTCAAAAACTATGAAAACTTTAAATATGAAAACTAAAATTCTAAAATAATTTTGTTACAATAAAAATCAATTTTTTTAAAAGAAAAGAATTGAAATATCTATAGAATTTAAATACATCCCATTAATAAAGAAATTAGATAATAATATATTTTAATTATAAAAATATTTTTAAAACCTAAATTTTTTAAAAATATCTTCAATAATATCGCCTAATTAAATCATTGTTACACGACTTGATATTATTGAATTGATAGTATGAAGATCCACTTTTGGTCTGAGGTATTGGAAGAGCCAGGTGTTTTTGTCGGAGCACGTCATTCCTGACCTCAAGTCCACTGCCAAAATATTTATTGAGTGGTTGTTTCAATGAAGACCAAAAACCCAGAAAAGTTGAAAAGAGATTCCTTGTAACTCTAAAACAATGACAATGTGCCAATGTGGGGTGCACTATCAAAGATCAATACAGTATACAGATTTTTGATGAACACATAATTTTTTTTATTGATTTCATGATTGTGTAATTTATTATGGAAGGTTTTCAATGTTTGATGTTGATGTTTTTGCATGTGAATACTCCATTTAGTCAAATCTAAATCAAGCTTTTTGTTTGTTCAAGATTTTCATACACAAGAATTGACATTGAAACAACCATTCTCATCTGGGCTGTTTCCAATCGACAGATAACCTTGGCTTAATTGCCACATTTTGCCGTAAAAGTAAAAACACTTTGTGTTGCTTATAAAATCTTGAAGATTTATAGCATGCATGAAATGGGTTGCTTTTGCTTGTGACTTAATTCTTCCGGGTCAAATCTTTTTAAATAACTAACTGAGATTTGGAGCAGTATTATAATAATATTCTGTTAGGAGGATTAGACAGTTGACTATTCCCAAAACCAAAAGAATATGTAGATTTATATATATATATATATATATATTCATTTTTCTATCGTCGTGCACCGATGAAATTATATAAAAAAATTTGAATGATAAATATATATATGTTAAGTTAAAATAAAATAAAATGAGCGAGTCACATTTAATGTCTTTATAATCAGTAATTCTTTTGTCTCTTAAAACAATCAAAAGGGAATTGTTTAAACCAATTTTTGAAATAGATTTTACACCAATTTGGACACTGCCAATGTGTAAATCATTAAAACCAATTTTGTTATAATGAGTCAAACTGTTTTTATTTAAAAGATTTGTCGAAAAAGTATTATTTTGGAATTTAACATTTATTTCTTTAGCCTTTTGACCTAATAATGTTCTGAAATCCAAAAGTTTCTTTTTATAAATACTATTCTGTTGTATATTAGGCAACTGACAATTAACTAAATCTTTGTCATCCCAGTTTGTCTCAAAATTGGCCACAGATTTTCCGGTGCTACTATTAACATCGTCGGGTTCGATCCCGGATCTGGAACTACTTGCAGACATGGTGAAGAAAATAAATAGTCAGAAACCCTAGGTTTTGACTCACAGCCGGGTCAACGGGTCAACAGCCTACAACACTCTACCAAACGGCAAACACCTTTAGACCTACTGACTTTTGCACCTAAAAGCTTAAAACTATAAGTTTTCTTCAACAAGCCTCAAGGCTCTGATATCAAAACGGAACACGAAGATATATAACAGAAACCAAAGGATAAAATATAGCACAATAAGAAACATATAGGAAAACAGAAAGATAATAGATCAATCATTTGTTCAATAATACAACAATACAGTATAATAAAACAATGGTCCTGTCAAGTACGTGTCGTTGTTATACCAACGTGTATCCTATTTGGTATAATACAACCGCGTACGGATAAGTCTGGGTTTCCAGCCTATATACTCAGACCAGATAATAACAATATATCATAAAAGAGATAGAGAAATAGTGTCTTACAGTGCTTACAGAACAATAGTCTGACAACAAAGATGTCTTTACAGGATTTATGATTCAAGAAATTTTTTACAAAATAGAAGAAAAGAAAAGATATTGCTTCGCAAAGCAATTGATAGAGAATAATAAAAAACTGAACTTGATGCTGAAATGGAACTTACAAACATATATATAGAAAACAAAGTAACACTGGTTAAGTAAACCTTGGTTACTTTATGCTGTCGGTTAACACTGGTTGGAGAAAGTAAAGTAACACTGGTTACTTTAAAACGTCGGCAAACCCTGGTTAGCTGTCGGTAGAACCCTGGTCAGGTGAGCTGGATTTTTTCTTTTTTCTTGTCATCATTATCTTGCTTTTCTCTTCTTTTTTTTTGTCGGGTATCTTCTTTATCTAGTCACTATCCTCAAGGGTCGTGGCCAAAATAGGTTAATGGGTCTTCGCTGTCAAATGCATAGTTGTCAGAATCTTCTTTGTCATTGCTTTTGTCGGAGCCTGCTTGAGACATAGAGGCCATACTGTTCTTCATCTCTTCAGCGATCTTCATAAGTTCTTCAGGAGAGGCCGCAACAGCAATCTTGGCCTGGTTTTGTGATTTGGCCATTAAAAAGCTGGATTGGTCTGTAATGTCAGTTGCTTGATTATAATAAGATGGATTGTCAGAAAACCATTTTGAGATCTTGTCTTTGGTGAGATTAGCAAGGTTCATGCCACTCCACCATTTTATCTTTGCTTGTCTGACAAAATATGGAACATTGACGTTCCCAATGGTTTTGTCTTGAATATCATATTCTAACATGAGGATCCATGTTAGATTGAATTGGACATAGAACAGGAATAATTCTGGGTAAAAATCCCACTCATCTGGTCTTTCAATGTTTGCAGTCCAGAAGGCGAATCCTTCTTTGACGGCCATAGGAAGGAAATCAATAGTATGACCAAATTTGTCCCACCATTCCAGAAACCAAAAGGGTAGGTCAATCTGGAAATTCTTGTCAAAGTAAATAAACCAAGAGATGGAGTTCCCTGGATTCTGGCCATAGAAGAATTTTGTTCAGGCACTGATATAGTCTCAATATGAAAAATCAGAAACATGGAAAATCCTGCTGAAGTTTCTTTTTGAATTAGGATTTCCCCATTGTTCCATAGTAATAATTTTGCAAATTCTTACTTTTCTGAAAATGAGCTTTTATTTGTCAATTTTGTCAAAAACATCAGAAATAAAAATAGAGTCTGTGTCAACGAGAATAAACTCATAAAATATGTGTCTTTTTATTGGGTCTTCTGGGATTCTTCCAAATAAGGGATTGATTTAGTCGTCTGCTCGTTTTTTGGGTTCTTGGAAGTAGTGGTCTTCTAGGAAAAGGTGTTCCATGGTGAAGAAACGGTCAAAGAAGGGTTTATTCATATATGAATAAATAGGTTGGTTTATTTTGGGTAATGGTGTAAGGAGGGCCATATGTGATGATTGGAATGATTTGGCTAACTGGTCTTGTTTTTTAGAGTGTGGGCTAACTCTTGATGATACAATTGTCTTGAAGGATTGGCTATCTGTGGATAATGGTGAGAAGGTATTGGACGTATAGACCGGGCTTTGACTTAGGCTCTGGCTAGAGAAAGGCCCAGTAGGTAGGAGAGGAGGAAACTGGATTGGCAATTGGTGAGGTGACCTGGGCTGGGATAATAGTGATATTGCATACTTGTCTTTGTGGCTCCCTCTTGAGGAAGTCTGATAAGTCGATAATGATAAGTCCGATCCTTTGTATGATAAGTCAAAATTAGGTGAGCCTCTGCCACTAGGGCTTCGACCTCTACCTCTGTCTCTGTTACTGGTCATTTTCTCCCTGTAAAAATTCTATGGTCAAAAAATCGGGGAGACTATTTTCTGATCCCTTGATATATTCTATATCAAAGTCAAAAGCTGATAAAAGCGTTTGCCATCTAGCGAAAATCTGTTTTGATACAAGGTTTTTCACATCTTTTTTCAAAATAAGTTTTGCTGACTGACAGTCAACTCTTAATAAAATTTTTTGATTTATTAAATCATCTTGTAATTTTTGAATAGTCAAAACAATAGATAATATTTCTTTTTTCACAGTTGAATATTTTTTCTGTGTCTCGTTCCATGATCCAGAAACATATCTAACTAGTCTTTCTTGATCATTTATTTTTGTTTTAGTATACCACCGTAGCCAATATCTGAGGCATCAGTTTCTACAGTTTTAGGGGCATCTGGGTGGCAAATGGTTAAACTTGGAAGTCTTTTGACATAGTTTTTTATGTGCAATACGGCTTTAGTATGTTCATCAGTCCATAGATGTGGATTTGTTTTTAACCTCTGGAAAAGTGGTTTACATATGATACTAAGTTCTTTATAAAAATTTGAAATGTAATTCAGGCATCCCAAAAATCTTTGCAATTTTTTTTTTGTATTTTATTTCATCTGGAAACTTGTCAGCAAATTCTAGACTCCTATGAATAGAAACAATGGTTCCTCTTTTAATATTGTGTCCTAGGAACCTAATGTTGGTTTGGAATAGGTTGATTTTGGGAGCAGATATAACTAGTCCATGATGTTTAACAGTTTTATAGAAGATTTCTAAATGTTTCCAATGTTGGTCAATGTTTTTTGAAAATATTAATACGTTATCAATGTAAACAATAGAGAATTCAGAATAAGGATTAAATATATTATTCATAATGCATTGAAATTCAATAGGAGAGTTTTTCAAACCGAAAGACATTACATTCCATTCATATTGTCCAAATGAGACAGTAAATGCAGTTTTGTATCTGTCTGGTTCAGCAATTTGGATTTGCCAGAAACCTGATTTCATATCGAATTTTGAAAAGATAATAGCATCATAAAGTCTTTTCAATAAGTCAGATTTATTTGGAATAGGGTACCTAATCCATAATAAAGCATCATTCAAGGATTTATAATTAATAACTAGTCTAGGGACCCCTCTTTCTATTTCGGTATTCTTTTGGACATAAAAAGCAGGGCAACTCCAAGGAGATTTGGAAGTCCTGATTAGTTTTTTATCAATCAGATATTGTATTTCTTTTTTACAATATTCCATTAAACTGGAAGACATTTGTATAGGTCTGGCTTTTGTTGGAATTCCATTTTCACTTAGGTCTTTGGTGTATGGTAGGGTTACAATATGTTTCTTTCTGTCCCAGAAAGCATTTGGGATATTGGAACAAACTTCCTTTTCTAGTTTTCCTTTGAAAGTTGTTATTTTTTCTTAGACAGATGGTTCTTTAATTTTTTCATCTTGTCTTTGGAAGTTTAAATCATCCTTTAAATAGGCTAATTGTTTTTGTTTTCTGGTCAAGGTGGCAATATATTTGTTAATAGGTTCAGTGCAAATGTTGTCATTTCTTAAAGTGTTAAGGTCCTTAACCAGAACAGGGAAAAGAAAAGGGAATAGGATTTCCTTCCCTAGATACTCAGTCACAAGGCCTTCTGCAATAACTTTAAATGGTGATATTAAATATAAAAAGGGTAACCCTAAAATGACATTTTGGGAAAGGGTTTTTACCACAATAAAGTCATTATTGTAACAAACTCCACTATTGCAGACCTTAGCATTAGTGAGTTTATAATTGATGTCAAGTCTGATTTTATTAGCACCATATAGGTTTTCAGTGGTAGCTTCTAGATATTTTGTACGGACTAAAGATTCTACAATGCAATTTAAGTCTACTCTTGTGTCAATGAGTGCGGTAGCACGAATATTATAGTTAGAGGCAATTCTTATGTCAATCTCAACGTACCATTTTTGTATCCTAACTTCCTGTATTGAATTGATTTGGTCTATGCTCAAAGGGTTTGGTTGGTTACTGTTTTCAGTTTCTAGTTCTTTGTCGGATTCATCAAAACTATTGAATTCAGTAACTTGTTTTTTGTGGGATACTATTGTAAACTGTTTATTAAGAGCATTTGTCACTTGTAATTCTTGTACTTGGATTCTCAGGATTTTTATTTCATCTTTAATGTTGATGATTTCCTTTTATAAGTTAGGAATGGTAACTTTTCTAGACTTGTTATGAAATTTCCCTAAAACATTTTGTTCAAAATCTGGTGTTTCAAAGGGGGCATTTTTGAAAGGTTTTGGTTCATTAAAAGATTTATCTTTATTACTTGCCGAGGGTTCGTCTGTGATTCTTTTTTGTAATTGTCTAATGTATTGTGCTTTCTGTATAGGGTCTTCAATACTATCTATCATACCAATTATAAGGGAATAGTCGTATTTGTCAAGGACATTGATTTCCTTACAGATGCAAGGTTGGGTTTCTGGTTCAGTACTATATGAGGAGGATGATGTTTCTGAGTCTGAAGAAGATTCATTTATTATAAGGACTTCATTGTCTGAGGAGGATGAGGTACAAGAACTGGTTGTTTTAGAGTCAGTGTATAGGGCTTGTATAATTTTCTCCTTGGTTTGGTCATCCAGATCTAGATTATTTATCTTTTTCTTTTGTACAAGGCATTTATTAGCATAATGTCCTTCTTTACCACACTTAAAACATTTGTTGGATTTTTTTATAGGAACTTTTGTAATTTTTGTAATTTTTTTTTGATTTTTTAGGGGACCATGATTTCTTCTTAGGAGACCAGATTATGTTTCCTTTCTTGTCAGCCTTATGATCCTTATTAATTCTATATTTGTATCCTTTTGCCCAATTATAATTTATGTAGGGTTTTTTCCTTCTTTTACTGGAGGGTAATTTGTCAAACCCAAATTGTTCGCACCATGAGCCTAGTTCTTTCCTAGTTGTTAATTTTTATTTTTTAAGTTGGCTTTTTAGTCTGAGATCGTTGCAAAGTTGCATAGCTACAATATTTATAGATGCTACGATTTCACCATAAGTCCAAGTATTTAAGTCTATTTGGGACCAGTCTGACCAACCCATTTGTCTAACCATTTCATCTCTAACTTTAGTTGAAAATAATTTTGGTAGTCCTGATATAAACTTTTCCTTCCAATAGGAGTTTGCATTGTCGGGTCTTTGAAAAACTCTTGTTAAGAAAATGTCTTTATACCATTTGAAATCATTTAGTTTTTTGCATTTTAAGTTTTGGATTTTTGAAAATTCTTTCCCTTGGTTGATATTGGGGTTTCCCACAAAGTGCATCAATATAGTATAACACAGCACATCAATTCCGTCTGGTTCAGATATGGTAGTGGTGGTCTGGGTTTGTGTTGATGTAGATTCAAAGGTAGTTAGGTCACTTGTTTGTGTAGGATTGGTTGTAGTAATTGTCTTAGTATGTCCGATAATAGATTGCTTAGCTAATTGACTTAAAGTATGTGTCCACCAACCAAATAGTTGTCCCTCAAAACTAGTAGTTAGTGAGGTAACAGCATCAACATGGGACGTGTTTTGTTTTTTAATATAAATGTATCATATAGTGTGCATTTGTCTTAGTACTGTTATTATCTGGTATTCTGATAATCCATCAATATTAAACTGATAACATGCATTACCAGTGTATGCTCTATAAGGAACTGTTTCTTCATATTGTAAATCTGGGGGAGTTGGTTTAGGATAATATGGTTTAGTGTTTTGAAAATACTTGGTCTTATTATAACTGTCTGTCTTTTCATTTGTTGTAATTCTTTGTATAAAATCTTGGAAATCTATGGTCTCATTTTCCTCTTCAGAAGAATCTGAAGGACTCTTTTTATCAATTATCTGGATATTAGGATATGGGATTCTCCCTAGTCTTTCTTCTAGGGTTTTTAGGAGTTCTGCTTCATCAATTAGACTGTCAAAACATTTTTCAATTCCAGTATGGTCTGGGAATATGATAGGTTCTGATTTAAAGATCTTATCTTTACCCTTATTAGATGAGGAAGGCATATCATAGGGGACATAGACCTGGGGAGGTACTTCTTCTTTAGTTGGCGAAATACTTGTCTGTGTTAAGTTAAGGTCAATTTTCTCTAATTGTTCTCCTATGGAATTAAGAAAAAAGTTTGTATAATTTCCTTGTCTCATAACCAATCCTATTTGGTGAGAGGAAGAGGGTGTGGTTTGTGACATGGGTTCATCGAATAAAATGAAGGGAGTGCATTTTGTCAGATTGGTTCCTGTAGGCAGATCATCATTAGGCATCTTTATTTCAAAATCTCTAAGAAAAGGATGTACTTGTTTTTCTAAGCCTTTTTTTGTTTTGTAAGTTCTGAGATTTTGTCGGTTAATAACAGAACAAGTTTGTTCATAGTTTTTTCTATTGATATACCAATCAAAGAATGAGATATTTAAATTAAAATCTTCAAGGCATCTAACCCATCTTTCATGGAATTGTTTTCTTTTATTAGGTGAATAATTCTTTTCGTATTTTTCCCTTAAAGCTTGATTTTGGGTGGAATGGTAATCTGCTATAAGGAAATCAAACTTGTCTTTACTGATAACATTAATTGTTCTGACTGGGGGTTCTGGTTCTAATATTCCAGTTAAGACTTGGGATGGTGTTGGTGATGTTTGTTCTTGGTTATAAGAATGGATTGGTTGTGCAACCTGCTCCGGGGTTTTTAAGACATGTGTCACATGTGTGGGAGGTTTAGGTCTTCTTCTCCTTGTTACAAGGTTGATAGGTTCACTAGATTCATCATCTGGACTATAGTCTGGGGTAGTGAACATAGGTTGTTTGGAAGCTTGTCTGGGGGTTAAGGAAGGAATTTGTCTGGCAATATTTTGTCTAGATATATATGGCCGGCCTACGGTTGTGCAATAAGTGCATCCGTCCCAGGGCTATAAAAAAATTGTCAAATGTGTGATTAGATTTCAACATAGAGGGGGGGGGCAAAAAATTGGTTATTTTTAAAAAATAGGTATAATAATAATAAAACAGTTGCTTTCGCTCTGAGCCTAGATATGTCAGGGTTGATCCTGTATATATATGAAAGTTTTCAACTCAGTGCACGGTGATAAATATTTGTTAGTGTGTTGCATATGGATTATTAGATTAATCTTTTAGATCCACTATGTATGCACTTGTCAATATTTATACATGTTGATGTCGATTTCTCGATGTATGAGAAAGACAACAAGATTGGATTTAATTATGACCTGTCAAAGAGAAAGAGAAAGAGAATGTAATGTGAATAACAAAGACACAAGTTTACGTGGTAAAACTCCGGTGATCAGAGAAACGTCCACGGGAGGTTAATCCACAATTGAAATAAATAATTACACTACTTGATCTGTTTTTTTTCTCTCTCTACTATGGATTTCCTATCTATTTATGTTCCCCTACAACAATGAGATTATAGGTTATTTATATATGCATAAAACCCTAATCCTTGTTGTACAAGTAATGAAAGAATTTCGTATTTAATCACAATTGGTTGTTTGTTGGAGTCGTCTTTAACTTCTTTCCTGTTTTGGAGATTGCATGGAGATCGATTGAGACTCTGGTGATATAGTCCGTTTAAGACTTATTTCCTTATAAATACGTAGTCTTCTCGAAGTAGAGTTGTTGCCTGATTTGGAACCCGTTTCCGGTTTGGTATTTTATTCTTTTAGAAATTCTTCTTGATATGGATGTCTTACGTATTCGAACATGACTATTGGTTCTCCCACGTGTAAATCACGTGCTGGATTTCTTTATTCGGGTTTCTCGTATCTGTCCCGAGTATAACCTATCATCACTTGGTCTCGAGCAAGTCATGGCTTTTCCGAATACTTATATTCTCATTTACTCGGGTTCCTATTCCTTTACGATGTCTTGAAGGGTGTTTTCTAGATGTCTATTCGGATATCTACCTGGTATTTTTTAAAGGACTATCCACCTTGTCAGTGACGTGTACTTTCGATGAAAGTATACATATAACAATACCCTCTTAAAATATTTTTGCTGAATAAGAATTGTTTCTTGGCAAAAATATTTTAATCGAATTCCCGACTAGCTTTTTTTCTTCATTAATACTGGAATAATTATTTCTTAAACGGTGATTCGTACTAATGACGTGTCTTAATGGTTACCATGAATTTGCAATTTGTTTCATCACACGAAATCCCAGTGATTATGACTTTTTGAAATTCTGACGGCTTGGTCAGTTCTTTCCACGACACGTGTCCTGTAACCGCTCGGTTTCTCTGGTAGCATTTATGAGACGCGACTGGTGGGTTAATTGATGTGCCGCTTTCGTCATCAAATCCTTTATTTTGATTTTTCCCGCTTTTTGAGACCCTACGGTTTCGTGTGATTTGTCTTTAAATGTTTTACTGAAAGAGGTTGCTCCGATTTATTTTTACAGAAGCAAATACTCGACCCAGGTTTTCTTGTGCTGAGATTTCATCTCCCAACTCTCTATTGAAGCTTTTCCATATTTCTTTACATTTTACTTTAAAGGTTAGTTTCGATGAACCCAGCTTCCCATCATCGCCTCTTTGTAATAGCTTTCGAAGCGCTTGAACGTGGAGGCCTTCAATTGGTTTCTTGTGTTCGTAGATTATTTGGTGAAATTCCTCCTGACAAGCCTCCTTTTCTGGATGTTGATGTTTCTGGGCTTCATCTTGATGCTCACTTTAGTTCTAGCTCTGAATAATCTTTTAGTTCTGAATCTTCTGTTTCTGATCATCACAAAGTTCCTTTGCGATCGAGGATGGGAAAAGATCAGAGTAAACGTGTAGTTCACAAACATGACTCAAGCAGTTTCCAAATCAAGAGGAAAATAATTGACGAAAATGATGTTGAGAAGGAGCACATCGTGTCTCATAGCCATTTTTCTCTTGATCGTTCTAGTGGATATGATGCCGAGCCAAATGTGGTCGGGGAAAATGAAATCGGGAAGTATCGTGCTCGGTTTGACCTAGATGACTCGGTCATATTGACTCTTGCTGGTGACAGAGCCGTATGGAACCCACATCTGGGAATGGTGGCGATTTACGGGTCCATGCTCTGCTGTGGTGTGACTCTTCCGCTCCAACCGTTCATCGCTTGGTTCCTTGCCGATGCAGGGATTGCTCCAGCCCAACTTGCCTCGAACAGTTATAGAATACTAATGTGTATGTGGCATATGTGGAGTTGGATGAAATTGTTGCCACCCTCACCCAGTGAAATCATGCATTTTTTCACACTAAGGCAATCTGGTCGGACTGGAACTTATTTCCTTATGTCCAACCCGTCAGATTGCTGGGTCCCTGAGGAGACGAAAGTGAACCGAGGAGTTAATATCTCTTCTGATGCCAAGAAGAGAGGCTTTGTGTAGGGTTTCCCTTCTTCAAATAAACACTGAAAGAATAGTTGGTTCTTTGCTGGGGGGAACTTAGGTTTTGAGGTCACTCTCTCATCTGGGGAAAACTAAGAGGTGCTAAGGGTTCCCCATTTTTTCTGTTCTCCTGACGCTTGGGACAAGAAAAAACTTATTTTCACTGATACCGAGTTAACCAGACTTGCTCGGACAGCTGTACATACTTTGGAAAAAATGAGCAAGTCCTATCTTTTTAATGAGAAGAAAATGATAGACCTCAGATTCTTTAATCAAATTTCAGATTATCGTAGGCGATGTAAGTAGAAATCTTCTCATTTCTATTTTGCTTATACGTTATTATTTTTGACTTGGTTTTTTTATCTCTAACTTGTGCAGTATATGACTCGGACATCATTTGCGACGTCCAAGCTTGCCAGGTGAAATCGATCCTTCAGGCGATCCAAAAATAAGCTTTTCGCCAAAGCGGGGAAGGTATTGCTCCGTCTGATGAATCGGATAAAGAGTCTGATGAGGAAATTCTTGAGTACGTCTCTGAAGAGGTCATTCAGCCGACCGTGGGGGAATCTAGCAGTCTGAGTGGCCCTGCTGAAACTGCCAATGCTAAAAAGTTGTCTGAAGATGAAGGCGAGCAAGGAGATCGTCTTGGTGGAGAGGGGCCTGGTGAGCCAAACTCCCCAATTGATGAGGTTCCAGCTGAGCAGTTTGCTGTTGGGGATAGAGATAAACACTTAAATGAACAAGTAAATCTCGATCCTGGTTTTTTTGGATCATTCCAAGATGTTGATGATCAGTAAGATCCTTCGGCTGACCTCAACTTCCATCATACTCCGGCTGAGAAAAGGAAGATGGCCTACTCTCCTGCTTGTCCTCTTAAAGTCCCTCGGGTGGTATCATTCATTGAGTTGAGTGATGATGATACCGATGTTAGAGTTTCCCCGATAGTTCAAGTTGAAGCGTATGTAGAAAGAGCGGAAACTTCAAATTTGAACAAGGATTTTTCACCTCATGAGGTACAAAACGCCAGGGCAGAGTCCTCGGGAGACCCCTCTTATCCCACTCCCCAGGATATGCTAAGGGCGATGTCCTCTGGTCAGGCCTTCATTGGGGATGATCATTGGAGCCGTTTCAGGGATGGTTCTCCAACATATCATCTTCAAAATATTTTCAACAGCGCTTCTTACGTAAGTTTTCTATCTCATCTGTATGTTAATGCATGTTGGTTTTTTAACTCGTCTCTTCCTTGTAGGTGGTGGCCGAGTTTGTTAAGTTGGTTCAGACGCAACAATATTACGCTGATCAGATAAGGCGTCTTGAAGCTCAGCTAAAGGAAAGTGAGGATAGCCGTGCTTGGGTTGAGGCGGCTTATCAGAGGGAGGTGAGCTTTGCCCAGGAATTCACCGATCATTGCTTAGCTAAGCAAATGGAGGCCGAGAAAAGAGCTTCTTCGGCAGAAGAGAAGGTTGTGTCATTTCAAAATGTATTGTATGCTGCCCAGGAATCGATGCTCAAAGCCGAACAGGAAGCTGAATAGACTAAGTCGTTATATGTGCAGAAAATCAAAGATTTTGAGCGCCAAACTTTGACGGTTGAATCCCTCTCAAAGGAGGCTAGGCTGGAACTTGAGGTCTAGGGAGTTGATCACTTCAAAAGGTCCCCAGCTTATGCCGTATTTCTCCTTCGGGAATTTCAACGAGGGTTAGTTTCAGTTGACGAATTTTTTGAGGTCAAGAATTGGGCAACTGATAAAGCTCGAACCTACTGGGAGCTGTCG
This sequence comes from Dipteronia dyeriana, assembly GCA_032871835.1. Taxonomy (NCBI): domain Eukaryota; kingdom Viridiplantae; phylum Streptophyta; class Magnoliopsida; order Sapindales; family Sapindaceae; genus Dipteronia; species Dipteronia dyeriana. The sequence goes on from CM065295.1 coordinate 77,532,781, forward strand.
ATCAAGAACCATGCAGACCGGTCCCTAGAGTCTCTTCAGACTTAGATGAAAGAATGGAGAGATTACTGCCGCAGCCAAGGTAAAGAGCCCCATCCTATGCATTTGGAGATCCCATCAGAGCATTCTCTCTCGACCTTCTATGCTAGTCAGAAATCTGGTGTGGATGGTCCGGTTCCTGGAGCAAATTACAGTGAGTGGATGGATGATTTGGTCGACAAAATTACTTGGCCTTCAAATGAAAGTCTTCCCCAAGAATATGAGATGGTGCCTGATCCGAGTATCGGCAAGGGTTCCAAGTCCTCATCCCATCCTTAGTTATTTTTGTAATTGTATAGAAAAGAATTATCAATAAAGCTTTACTTTTACCAATTGCTTTGTTCGGAATGCCAAACATTATTTAAACTTGCTAACTCTATTGCTCGAATAATTTCACCGAGTGTTGAGAAATTATTCGAGTAGAGAACTTAGTTTCGTTACTCGAATAATTTCTAACGCCAAGTATTTTGTTAAACTGGCTAATGCAATCTGCGTCAAGTATCTTATTAAACTGGCTAACGCAATTTGTATCGAGTATCTTATTAAACTGGCTAATGTAACTTCTTTGTACCAAGTATCTTATTAAACTGGCTATTATTAACCGAGTCATCTTGAAACAAGTAAGCAGATTTACGCTTGTGCTTCATACTCGGTTGCTACCCGAACATTACATCAAGGCTCACCATGATCATATGTTCGAGTCCTTACACAGATCACTGAGGACGTCTCCTAGTTTGCCTGCGCAGGGTTTTACCAGATTGTTAAGTTTTTAATTGCTTAACACAGCTGGGCATCTTACCGAGTTTTTTTCCAACGGTGCCCCGAGCCATTTTCCAGAATCTGGTGTATCGAGTTTGCCTTTTGGCTAAGGTCGATTGACCTAGCTCGGCTGGCATGCTCATTCGAGCTTCTCCGCCCATTCAGGGATTTTGCCAAATTAATAGTCCCGAGCATTTTATTATTTTTATTGCATGTTTTTATTATCATGCTCGTCTCTCACATGTTATTATCATATGCTTAGATTTCTGGAATCCAGTGTTGGTTTATTTATAACTGCAAAATTAACAAAAATCTTAAAAACTAAAAAATATCCTGACTAACAAAATTGTTCTGACTAAAAGAAACAAATTTCAAGGATAAAAAATCTTCAAATATTGGGCATTGCATGGCCGGGGTAGAATCCCTCCATCTGGTTGGGCAATCTAATACGCTCCATGTCCAGCTACTCCTTCAATCTTGTATGGGCCTTTCCATTTGTAGGTCAAGGAGTCTGCAACTTTGTTTTTTGTGTTCAGTGACACCTTTTTGAGCACCATGTCCCATAGCTGGAATTTTCTGATCCGAACATGAGAGTTGCAGTGTCGAGCCACTCTTTGCTGATATGTTGTATTTCATACTCGGGATTTCTCCCTCTTCTCTTCTAGCTCATCTAAGTTTTGTAACAGCATATCAACATTCTGGTTCTCATCATACAGCCTGACCCTAGGCGACATGTATGAAGTTTCTACCGGGATAACAGCTTCAGTTCCAAATGCCAAAGAGAATGGAGTCTCTCCTATAGAAGTCCTTACCGTTGTTCGATATGCCTATAATACTTTAAGAAGTTTTTCAACTCAACTGCCTTTCTTAGCATCCAACTTTGCTTTGAGTGTGTGCTTGATGATTTTTCTTACTGCTTCAGCTTGCCCGTTGGTTTGAGGGTGGACAAGTGTGACATAATAATTTGCTATTTGATACTCGTTGCACAACTGTCTGAATTTTTGATTGTCGAACTGGGTGCCATTATCAGTAATAAGAGTACTCGAGACTCCAAACCTAATATCGCATGTTTTGCTATACCCCCAGTCCCTGCCGGCATTGGGCCAATTAAGTCCAAGCCCCATATGGTAAATGGACATGGGGATGTGAGGCTTCTAAGTTGTTCAGGGGGCTATCGGATATCTTTGGCTATCCTTTGGCATGTATTGCAACTTTCTGAACATCGTTGTGCATCCGAGAACAAAAAGGGCCTATAGTAACCTTGTCTGAATACCTTGTGTGCTAAATTTTTTTCCCAGTATGGTTTCCGCATACTCCGCAGTGGATTTCCTGTAATATTCGATATGTATCTTCCTCGGATACACATATTTGGAGTGTTCGGGAAAACCCCTTTATGTATATTTCTCCTCCAATCAACGTGTATCTTGCTGACCAGTACCTGATACGTTTGGCCTCTAGGGGATCTTTCAGGAGCACCCATTCTTTCAGGTATCTTTTTAACTGAGTCATCCAACCATCTGGCGGTGTTCGGATTTCTGAGATTTCTAAGTTTTTTGGCTCAACTATACTCAGTCTGAAGAGATGTGCGATCAAAATAATTTTTGGCCTGATTGTGGTTGTTGCTAATGCTAATTTGGACAAAGCATCTGCCTTTTCATTCTCTTCCTTGGGAATCTGGACAATCTTATATTCCTTGAATTTTTGAAGGAGTTGTTTTGCTATGTCACGATAAGTTATCATACCTTCATCTCTAGCTTGGTATTTGTCCAGGACTTGGTTGACGATTACCTGCGAGTCACTGAATATCTCGACCTCATCTGTTCCGAGGGCTATGCATACTCTGAGTCCAACTAGTAATGCCTCGTACTCTGCTTGGTTATTTGTTGCTTTGAAGTCGAATCTCATGGCACATTCAACATCATCTCCTTTCAGGGTGCATACTACGATCCCTGTCCTGCTGCTATACATCTTTTTTGCTTCTAGGTTTGGTTCTGTGAATTCTGCTATGAAATTAGCCACTGCTTGACCTTTGAGAGATGTTCTGGGGATGTACTAAATATCGAACTCACTCATCTCGATTGCCCATTTGGTTAATCTCCCTGAAATTTCTGGCTTCTGCAGGATTTGCTTAAGTGGCAAATCGATCAGAACCTGAATTGTATGAGCCTGAAAGTATGGTCTCATCTTCCTTGCTGCTGAAACTAATGCTAGGGCTATTTTTTCTGCCTGTGAATACCTGGTTTCAGCCGGTAGAAGAGCCTTACTGGTATAGTATATTGGCCTATGTACCCCCTCTTTTGTTCTGACTAGAACAGAGCTTGTTGCTAGTTCCGTAATTGATAAGTACAAGTGGAGTATTTCTCCCATTTTAGGTTTTGAAAGGATGAGAGTCTGCCCTAAGTACTCTTTGATTTTCAGGAATGCCTGCTCGCATTCTTTATTCCATTCGACCCCTTTTCCTTTTTTGATTACTTTAAAAAATGGTGCACATCTATCTGTGGCATTTGAAATAAATCTGCCTAAGGAACCTAAGCATCCTGTCAAACGTTGCACTTCTTTTAGTGTCCTTGGCAAAGTCATTTTCTGAAGAGCTTGGATCTTCTCAGGGTTTACTTCAATTCCCCTCTGGTGAACTTGAAAACCTAGGAACCTTCCTGAAGAAACTCCAAATAGGCATTTGTTCGGATTCAACTTCATCTGATATCTCCTCATGACATCGAATGTTTCCCGCAGGTCTGAAGCATGTCTGTCTGTCGAGATGCTTTTGGTTAACATGTCGTCGATGTAAACTTCTATGTTTTTACCTATTTGGCGAGCAAATATCCTATTGACCAATCTCTTGTATGTTGCTCCAGCATTTTTCAACCCAAAAGGCGTTACTATGTAACAGTATAAGCCTTGATCGGTCGTGAATGCTATTTTTTCTTCATCAGCCTTATTCATCCGGATTTGATTATATCCCAAATAAGCGTCCATGAAACTGAGTAACTCATGACCTGATGTAGCATCGACCAGTTGGTCTATTCTTAGGAGTGGAAAACTGTCCTTCAGGCAAGCCTTGTTCAGGTCCGTGAAGTCCACGCACATTCTCCATTGGCCATTTTTCTTCTGGACCAGGACCACATTTGCTACCCGCTGAGGGTAGCTGATTTCTCTGATTGATCCTATAGCGAGTAACTTCTCCACTACCTGCTTTATTGCCCGACTTCTTTCAAGGTTGAATGACCTTCTCTTTCGTATTACTGGTCTTGTGTTTGGATCCACCGCCAAGTGATGCGATATTACTCGGGCATCTATTCCTACCATATCTTCATAACTCAAGACGAATACATCCTTGTATTCTTTAAGTAGATTAATAAGGTCTTGCTTAACCTTTTCTTCTAGATTGGTCCCGATTTTGATCTTCTTTTTTGGTTCATTTTCCTTTAAGACTATTTCCTCTATCGGTTCACTTTTAGACAAGTTCGACTCTTCCCTTGGATCGAACTCAAACAACAGTGATTCTTTCTCGATCTGATCTGATCATGTTACGGTGCACACTTGTTCACTATTGTCCTTATCTTTGTAAACCGAGAGATTAGCTCTTCTAGCCATCTCCTAGGACCCCTTAACTATTCCTACCCCCCGCTCAGTTGGAAATTTGATCATTAGAGCGTAGGTAGTTGTTACTGCCTTAGTTTTATTTAAGAATGGTCTACCTAACAACGCATTATAGAGCCCGTTGTCCAGGTCTACCACTACAAAATCGAGCTGTTTTCTGACAATGTGCTACTCCGATTTTCACTGGCAGCTTCACTATTCTGAGAGACCTGATCTTGACTCCCCTGAATCCTCTGAGCGGGGTATGGAAAGGTTACAAATCATTTCGGTCCAACCTAAGTTGATCGTAGACAGTCACACTGAGAATGTCGACCGAACTGCCATTGTCTACTAAAATCCTCCTGACAAGAGCGTTGTTTGGTCGAACATCGACCCCATGTGAGTCGGCCTCTGTGAAAATTATCGGGTCTCATCCTTCCTTTATTCTTTTCAGGTCTGGTTCGACGGAATTGACATCAAAATTCTTCCTTACCTCCACTACTTCTCGAATTTCCTGAGTCCCCTCTCGGTTACTTCTCCCTATTGATGGTCCTCCGAAGATAGTTTGTATTACTTCATTCGTCTCGGGACTGGCCCTTTTGTTCTGACCAGAATTTTGATCGGCCTTAGTCTCTTTCTTTACTTCTGACTTCTCATCTTTCTTCAGGATTATATCTTGGAGGTGTCCTTTATGAATAAATGTCTCTATATAGTCTCTAAGTTGGTAACATTTGGAGGTATCATGACCGGTTTTCTTGTGGAATATGCAGTATTTTATTGTGTCTCGCCGAGCAAATTGAGATTGTCGGTGTGTCTCCTTTACCAGATTCTTTTCTTCTAATATTGCCAAGATTTCTTCCTGTTTTTTCCGGAGAGGGGTGTAGTTTGTGTATTTTCCTCGGAACTTCTCCGTGGTCTGGTCAGCGTTGCGCCCACTTCCTCCATCCTTGCTTATTTCTTTATTGTTTCTTTTTGTTTTCCTTTGTGGTTTTGTACCTTTGACTCATCATCTTTTTGTTCGGGCCCCCCTCAATGCATGTAGCAACCTCCTATTGCTAACTTCTCTTCCTCGGCTAATGCATACCCTTAAACCATATCTATCATATCTGCATACTTGGTCAGACGAGCCCTTCTCAGGTCAAAAGACAGCCGTCTATTATTCAAGTTGTTTATGAAAGCAACAATTATGGCTTCTTCATTTGAACTTCTGATTTCTGAGATTGCCTGGCCGAATCTCTCCAGATACTTTTTTAGTGACTCATCCTTCCTTTGCTTTAGCTGAGAATGGTAAGTGACTGACTTTTTCCTGTGCACATTGCCTATGAACTGTCTCGAAAAACTCCTGCTCAATTCGCTAAAACTGCCAATGCTTGATGGGGGCAATCTTCTGAACCATCTTGAGCCTGTATCTCCCAGAGTTTATGGAAAGATGAAACATAGTAAATGGTTGTTGTGGGCATATTGAGCCATAATGCTTTTATACCGTCTGACGTGTTCTTTAGGATCTGTATCCTTCTTGAATTGTTCCACATGTGGCATCCTGAACCATTATGGGAATTGGGTTCGCAAGATGTCCCTAGTAAAAGGACTATCAGAATCATCATCGGACAACTCGTTATATCCATATCGCCTAACCAACGCATCCATTTGACGCATGTTGTTTTCGACTTCTCGGGTCAAGCTCTGAACCATAACATCTTTATCCCCTATCGGTTCTCTATGATTGTCAAATCGTCGGGTGATCGTCATGCCTGTTTCCAGCCCCTTTTAACCCCGTTGTCGAGTTTCATAGGCCAACCCTTGCAGGCGTATGGTTCCATGATGACGTTTACGATGGTACCGATCGCTATCCTCTGATGATAATGACTGATTCCTGCACCGGTCATATTTACAGTGTCTGTCATGGGTCATCTGACCTTGACTCTGCCTTTGGCGTGGTCGTTCTTCCTCGGGGTGTTTCACGTCTCATGTCATGGTTACGTGTTATATCCCCTACTTGATTGATTTGACCCGAGTTCCTGCTTGTTTCCGGTACGTCTGGTTTCGACCCAACTATAACCGAACGAAGCCTTGTAAGTGGAGGATTTGGAGGCTACACCTCTTCCGTAGCTAATAGATCAACTCCTTCTCTTGTCACGTCCGTCAGTAACTGTTGCAGTGCCTCGCGGAAACGACGTGTTATGTCCTCACTGGTTGGAGGGATTTGTTGGATACCAGCCAGGGATGTTGGTTGGTTCTCGGTGGTTGTGGCGAGATCTCGTGAACTCCCGCCTATATGAGCATTATCTGGAGATTTTTAGACATCCCCAAAATTGTTTCTACTTCCGTTACCAGCCATTGTTTAATTAGATCGGAGGTTCAACCCCCTCCTACTAACGCCAATTGTTGACGTCGATTTCTCGATGTATGAGAAAGACAACAAGATTGAATTTGATTATGACCTGTCAAAGAGAAAGAGAAAGTGAATGTAATGTGAATAACAACGACACAAGTTTACGTGGTAAAACTCCGGTGATAAGAGAAACGTCCACGGGCGGTTGAATAGACAACCGAGCCAAAATCCACTATTGAAATAAAGAATTACACTACTCGATCTGTTTTTTCTCTCTCTCTCTGCTATGGATTTCCTGTCTATTTCTGTTCCCCTTCAACAAAGAGATTATGAGTCTATTTATATATGCATAGAACAATAATCTTTGTTGTACAAGTAATGAAAGAATTTCGTATTTAATCATAATTGGTTGCTTGTAGGGGTCGTCTTTAACTTCTTTCCTATTTTGGAGATTGTATGGAGATCGTTTGGGACTCTGGTGATATTGCCCGTTTAAGACTTATTTCCTTATAAATACGTAGTCTTCTCGAAGTAGAGTTGTTGCCTGATTTGGAACCTGTTTCCTATTTGGTATTTTATTCTTCTTGATATGGATGTCTTGCGTATTCGAGCATGACTCTTGGTTCTCCCACGTGTAAAACACATGCTGAATTTCTTTATTCGGGTTTCTCGTATCTGTCCCGAGTAGAATCTGTCATCACTTGGTCCCGGGCAAGTCATGGCTTTTCCGGATACTTATATTCTCATTTACTCGGGTTCCTATTCCTTTACGATGTCTATAAGAGTATTTTCTGGATGTCTATTCGGATATCTACCTGGTAATTTTTAAAGGACTATCCACCTTATCAGTAACGTGTACATTCAATGAAAGTATACATATAACAATACATAATCTATGACTCACATATAATATACTGATGCATTTTATATCAATATCAATATATATATATATATATATATATATATATATATATAGCCTTTCTATTGTCAGTTCGAACTGATATAAAATATATCAGTTCCTTGCGTGTAGTCCATTAAATTTAAAAGAAGTTTGCCATGTGCAACTGCAAACCCACATGAAATGAACTAATATATCTTATATGAGTTCGAACTGATAATAGAAAATTTGATATATATATATATATATATATATATATATATATATATGAAAATTTTATCCTCAGGATAAATATTTATCAATGTGTTACACGTGGACCATTAGATTTAATTACTTTGACCCATTATGTATACACTGGTAAGTGTTTATCTATAATCTATGATATATATACAATATACTGATGTATTTTATATTAATATATATATAGTCTTTTTATTGTCAGTTCAAACTGATATAAAATATATCAGTTCATTATATACCAGCTATGGATTGAAATGATATTTGTTATATATATATATAATTTTGTACCTCAGTATGTATATGGAATATTAGATTCAGTTGCTTTGATCCGATCTATATATACTTATCAATGTTTATCTATAATCTACCATATATAATATATTAATATATTTTATATTAGTACGTATTAAAGAGAAAAATTATATATATATATAATTATTTTTCTATCGGTACGTATCGATTAAATTATATAATGATATTGAATATGAATCATTCGTTTATATCGATAAATTTATATATATATATATATATATATATATATATATATATATATAATCAGAAGGGTTTACGTTGTCGGTTATCAGTGGTGTCCCACCCTTGGGTGGACAACCCATTGAAGACTCTTGAGTCTTGTCGTCTTGATGCAAAAAGTCAAAATTATTGGTACTTGATAGCGGTGATTGAGCAGAAATAAACTCTTAAGAAAATACCAAAATGGTTTTGGACTCTCTCCTAGCTCGGAAATTTGTAAGTTAAATTCAATACGCCATTATTTCTTTGGATCTTGTGTAGTCGATGTCTGAGGTGTACTTAGAAATTTTAATAGCCACTTAAATAAATTAAAATTAAAATTAAAAAAAAATATTAAAAAATTAAAAGGAATAAAATAAAATAAATAAAACACTTATTCAAATGAGTTAAATAATCTTACATTAAAAAAATTAAAATAATAATAATAATAATAATAATAATAATAGTAAAAAAGCAATATAAATAATAAAAAAAATAATAGAATAAATTATAATCTAATTTATTAATAAGGAAATTTATTTTATATTTATGATCATTTCAATTTAAATTTATATAAAAATAATTTATTAATAATTATTACTAGACAAGTTTTTAACTTTTTTATTCTTCAAATTATTAGTAAATTATTGAATTATTGAATTATTGATTCTTAATAAATTAAAAAAATACTAAGAATAAAATAAAATAAATCATAGTAATAAATTGACTATTTTAATTCAATAAAGTTAAATCTGAGATTTTAGGATTTATTGATCGGACATTCTAAATATGTCAAATTAAAACTATTAGAAATAATAATATATAATTTAATATAAAATAAAATTGAATTTAAGTAAATGCAAATTAATGGTAGTTAAGAAATTGACAACGACGGAATAGAGAAAATGAATCGGAAATGATGGTAAAATAAATAAGACATAAAAAAAATGAATAAGGAAAGATGATTAAATAAATAAAACATAAAAAATCATAAGATAAAATTGAATTAAAGAGTACCTAGATGAGACTTGAATAGACCTGGCAAAGCGGGTTCGTGGGTCGGGTTGGGCCAAACCCGACACGACCAATTTATTAAATGGGTTGTGTCGGGTCAATCCGTTTATTAAACGGGTTGAACTTCTCAAACCCGATCCAACCCATTTAATAAACGTATAACTCAATCCGACCCGTTTATATTATGTTTGATTTTTTTCTATATTAATAATTATTAAAAATATAATATAAATCTAAACTAAAAATATCCTTAAAAAACCAATATAATAACCAACTAAATCACATCTCAATTTAGACAAGCCATAAAAAGACTATAATGTTTATACAATCCACAAATGATATAATATATATAAACAAACAATTAAAATTAATAAAAACGATAAATAAAGACCAATAATTCAATTGTTGAGGTCTTCAAACTTCGTATTCCGTAAACTATTGACAATTGCAAAATGAAAGTTAAAATAATATAAAAATTAGTTATTTATCATTGAACCATAATTGTTATTGTAAGTATTTCCCCAATTAATTTCAAGTTACACATTTTTTTCAAACTAATCGTATCAACTCGTCAATCCGTTTATGAAACCCAACCCAACCCGTTTACCAACCCGAACCCATTTAGCTACACCCAACCCAATCCAAATTTGTTGGGTTCGTGTCGATCCATCGTGTCGTGACCCAAATTGCCAGGCCTAGACTTGAACCATACACCCTTAATAGGTATGTATATATACAATGTTAGTATATATTGGATACACCCAAGATGGGTCCAAACCCAATTCCATGGCATTGGCCCATGAAGCCCAACCCAACACATGCTAATAATTGATTATAGCCGTTACTGTAGATAACTGCCTATGCAGTTATTCTACAGACACCACTTATGCAGTATGTGATTAAATACAGGACTCTGTGATACAAAAGAGACTAAGTGTCTGTAAGTGGAAATTAAGTAATACATGAAATACAGAAAAAAAAAAAGAAATAGTAAGGAGAGGATTCTTATACTGTGGTTTTGAGTTTGAGTTCCATTTTAATTGGTGACTTTTTCCTAACCTGTGAAACATTATGTGATTGTTCCAGAACCAAAGAAAGGTATATAGTCTCAATAACTTTCTTCTTATTTTGTATGATTCGACATTGGCATCAGAGTCTGGTTGAAAGTTTTCTGGTTTGGAAAAGTTTTCTTGTGTTTATGATATGCATGGATCAAAGTTTTAATGTTAGTTTTTGAATAACATGTAAAACAAATTGATAATTCTGTTGGATTGATTATATACACAATGTATGTGTTTTCTAATACAGAAATACCATGTAATCATACCAATGACACAGATTTATACGTTTCATAATATATTTTTTTATACTATAATGCATATGCATCTAGGGGCAACAAATTGATACAAATGTTCCTATGTAATATATGTGAATGCTCCTCTGTAATATATGCTATGAAACCCTATATTATTTCTTAATTAAAAGCACAATCATTAATTAAAAACATAAATATTAATACAATAAATAAATTCCATATTTGTGTATGTAACTCACATAATCTGTTCCTAACTAATCGGTAATTATAACTAAGGAATTAAGTTTATTCTTTCTCATTAGGATTCCTAATAAGTAAACTCGTACTTAGGGTAGGAGCGAAAATCTACTCTTTTAGGATTTAGTTTCCAATACATCATGAACTATACGTGTGTGTGTGTATGTGTGTGTATGTGTGTGAATTATTAAGTTAAGGATCCTTTACAAAAAATCACGTGGAATCTCGCACCTGATAACTGTAATATATATATATATATACATATATATATATATATATATATATATAGTATTAAAACAAAATAAAAATGAGTTACATATTTCTATGATCTTCGAATTCGTAAGAGAAAGTCATCGATAATTGATGGATTTTACAAAAGAATTAAAACATCATTTCATCTTTGTCACCATCTAAACAATATTACATTTGGTTTTTTAAATATTAGTACATTTTCCTTGCATTAACTTGAATATTTGTTTTTGTCTTAGCCCTCCCCAAAACTAAAATTCTGGCTTCGCCCCTGTATGCATCTGTGTGGATTATTATTTTCGAAATCATATAATCATTATTTAATGAGTATTTTTTGGTTATCATACGTATTTCAATTATGTTAAATGCCATGTTTTTTTTTCTTGGCTATTAATGAATTCGCATATATGTTTTACTGCAATTTTAACAAATTGTATGTATAGATTTTTTTTTTTCGAATTCATTAAAACTACGTATGATATGCTTATGATTCTATGTGAATTGTTTCATTTGTGTTATATGTCATGAGACTTAAATTTATGCATATAAACACTAAGGCATAGAGCCCTAAAACCGAAACTTTGAGTAACTCGTAGGGAGTCATAATGGTCGTAATTAGTTGTGAATCTGGTATCATTAGAAACTAAAGATCCCAAGCTTTCCATAGATACCAAAATCGTATAATTTGGTTAAGTAATGAGTGAGAACGAAGTGAATGAAAATCGGGCTGAGAACATTGTTTTTCCATAAATTTGGTTCTTGAGGTTGAAGATGGTGAATAATGCCACGCGTTGTTGGGACGGCGAGAGCACTGCACCTCAGAACCAAAATTCACTTTAAAGGGTATAAATGGAATTAACATAAATTTTGGAATCGAATGGAGGTGTTCCTATGACCAGACGATGATGGGAAGCTGGCACGTGACTTACACTTTTCACATATGCACGTGTATTAGCACAACATCATAATGCTGTGTTTTTAGGTCTTTCCCAGATCATGACAAGTGTCAATAGTGAGTCAACTGTGACATGTGGTCCAGTTAACTGGTGACACGTGTCATAGACGTGGTAACCATCAATCGTTTTCGGTGACGGTTTTCGACGATGTTTTCTAACAGGGGTTTTCGACGATGGTTTTTGGCCACTTTCAGATGAGTTTTTTGGCATACAAAAAGGCGGTTTTCCTGTCATTTAAAAAACAGCTTTTCGGCGATCAAGAATGGTTTTCCGGCCATTATTTTTTTTTCCATTTATTGTTTTTCACTCCAGTGGGAGCTAAATACATACCCTATAAATTTTATAAGTTCTTAAAATTTTACTAACAAATTATTAGTGGTATCTATTTTTCATTTCTCTGTAGATTGAGGAAATGTGTAACCATAGCTCATCTGACACTGATCCTCAAGAGAAGTACACACCACTGTCAGTGGAGGAATATTCACCACAATTAGTTGAAGATAATTCCTCATTACCGAATGACTCTAATCCTCAAGAGGAGTACTCACCACTGTCGGTGGACGAATATTCACCACAATCGGTAGAAGATTATTCACCATTGTCGGATGAAATGTCCACAGAGGAAAATACAATTGAAGAGTATACATCTAGGACAGTTGAGGAGGATGAAAGTCAACAATCTCCAAGGATGGAGATAGATGAAGTGGATATTGAAAGATATAGGAATTTTGAAATGTCATTTGCTAAGTTCATGAACAAACTACAAGGTCATAAAATGAATTTTAGCACTAGTTTATATGAACAGTTGTTAAGGTTTGGGGATCTCATAGTTTCTGAATGGCCTTAGAGTGATGGTGGAATAGAGTTTATATGGCAATACATAATTCACGCCCTCCTTAAGGTTCTACCAGAAGAACTACGACATTATAATAATGTAATACTTACATTGCTAGAACCATATGCTCTTACCATTTTTAATGAAGCTTTAGAAATTATATTGGATTATGAAAATCATCGAGTGCGTATAAATCTTAGAAATAATGCGGCTTTGAGTATGGGTTCTTGTTTGAGAACTCAAAAAGGTTATAATTCTAAGGTTGGGTGGTTTATAAATGCTGCTTTTAGAAAGTATTGGGTAGATGAAAATTACAATCTACCAAGGACTGATGAGCGGAGTATCTATACACACTTTGAGCGAATCTTGTATGAAATCCCAGAGAGTTTTAGAATTACTGATTAAGAATGTAATTCTTAGGATGTATATATTTTTGTAAATACTCCTAATGTGTATAAACTCTTTGTTATTAATGAAATGAGATATTTACATACATGATTATGCATAGTTTTATATACTTATGCTTATTCAAAATGGGTGTTCTAAATTGTAAGAAACAATGTTAGAACTGTTTTTGCGCAAAGGACACTAATAAATATAAATTGGTGAATGTTGTGGACTTGGATGATGATCAAGAGCTTTGAATCTTGTTTCGATTCCTATCCTACTATTCCTCTTATTATATTTTTAAGTGTAAGTTTGATGCATACCAATTGTGCTAAGTGTGAAATTATTAAAAAAAACATGCTAGAATAACTATTGATTAAACTATGTATTACATAAAATTTTAGAAAATAGTTTCTGCATTTAATTCAATTGTTGCTGAGTTGAACAAGGGAGGGAAGCTGAACGGTGACAACTATGAGATGTGGCATCGAAAAATTCAACTAATCCTTGAAAAGCAAGAGGCTCTGGAAACTTTTACGAACACTATGGTAGAACCACTAGATGGTAGCACTGCCCAACACAAGAGAGATATGGAAACATATCAGACCTGGAAAAGGAAGCACAATCTAGCTCGCATAACGATGCTAAGCAGCATGATTGATGCTCTCATGTGTGAATATGAAGAGTATGACACTGCGTAAGACATGTGGATTGCATTGAAATACAAGTTTGGCGGTACTTCCACTACCAAACTTAGGAGACTTATAATTAAGTTTAACACCTACAAGAAGTGCTAGAATCATGATATGAGGTAGCATCTGAGAGCGATGTCAAACATGATACGTGAATTGAAGTCTGCAGGTCATACTTTAACTGACGAGCAACAAATTCAAGCAGTAATACGATCTCTTCCTAATAGCTGGGAAAACATGAAGATCAACATGACCCACAATGATAACATCAAGACTTTTGATGATATATCACGTCATGTTGAACTGGAAGAAGAGCGCCTAGAGGCAACTAAGGCTTCCGGTCAACTTTACATGACTGAGTCCAGCAAGCATAAGGCTAAGAGCTTTATACGCAAAGGAAAGAAATAGAACTTCCAAAAAGAAAAAAAGGAAGGGTCCTAAACAGAATTTCAACAAGAATAAGACCGAAAATCTGAAAAAAGGCAAGAATGCTTGTGTTAAGACGGACAAATCCAAATTGAAGTGTTTTAATTGTGGAAAATTGGGTCATTTTGCTCATGAGTGCACTGACCCGAAAAAGGTACAACCTAACTTAATAACTGATAACTATGTTTTGGTTTCTAGTTCTTTTTTACTTACTGAATCCCGTCCTTTGTGGACTGTACACTCATGAGCCATATACTATATAGCTAGAGATAGAAGAACATACGTAGAATATCGTCGGATCAGTCAGGGGACTAGATGGATTTATGTGGGGAACAACTCGAGAGTTGAAGTGAAGGGTATTGACACTTGCAAATTAATGTTGCATGGTGGTCAAATACTTTATCTCCATGATCTTTTATATGCTCCTGAGATTCGACGAAATTTAGTTTCAGTTATTGTCCTTTTAAGTTTAGGTTATGAACTTAATTTTTATGGTGGTTGTATGGATATTATTTTTAATTCTGTTAATATTGGTACTGGATATCTGTTAAATGATTTTATTGTATTAAATACCGAGTTGGACGGTTTTAATTATGATGGTTGTTTTTCATTAATTGCTTTCGCTAATGATGTCAATGTTGATGTGAACATTTGGCATGCTAGACTGAGTCATATTGGCTAAGATAGGATGAACAGATTAGCTAGAGAGGGCCTCTTAGGTTCATTTAATAAAATAGAATTACCTATATGTGAAAATTGTCTAGCTGAAAAAACAACTAGAAAACCATTTAGAAAGGGAACTAGAGCTGAAAATTCATTACAATTAATTCACTCTGACATTTGTGGTCCAATTAGTGTAAAAGCAAGGCATGGTGCCTCATACTTTATTTCATTCATAGATGACTTTACCCGTTTTGGCTATGTCTATTTGATTTCTCATAAGTCCGAAGCATTGGATTGTTTCAAATCTTACTTGAACTTAGTAGAGAATCAATTAGATAAAAGGGTTAAAGCATTACGTACTGATAAGGAACGTGCATACCTTTCAAATCGATTTAAGGAATTGTGTGATGAAAAAGGTATTCAAAGACAATTAACTATTCCTAGGACTCCGCAACAAAATGGTGTAGCGGAAAGGAGGAATAAGGAATTACTTGAAATGGTTGGGTCTATGATGGCTCAAGCAAATCTCCTAGTACACTATTGGGGAGATGCTTTGCTAACTGCCAAATATGTACTTAATCGAGTTTCCACAAAGTCGGTCACTTCCACACCTTATGAGTTATGGACAGGTAGAAAACCTGACTTAACTTATTCGCGACCTTGAGGGTGAGCGAGTTATGTACATGATCCATCTGACAAATATGGAAAATTAGGTGCAAGAGGAAAGAAATGTATCTTTGTTAGATACTCTGAGCATTCAAAAGGATATGTACTCATAGGTGAAAACTCGAATGGAAGTGTGTCTGAGATAGAATCATGAGATGTGAATTTTGTAGAGAGTGAATTTCCTAATAGAGGTGAAGTTGATAGAGATATTCGATTCTACGAATTGGATAATCAAATCGAGGTATCAAATCTAAATACTCCACTAGAAGTTAATATGGATCTATCTGGGACTTCTGTCCCTAGTAGGAGTGATACTCCACTTCAAGTAAATACAGATCTACTTGGACCTTATGATTCTAATGGGAGTAATGATGACAGGACCCACCCCGACTCCTCTCTTGAGTACAGGGGAGACCCTGTGAGTTATGCTTTTACTATCATGATAAAAGGACTTTCTACTAAGATTTCCATAGGAAATACTTGCTTTTAAACATAAATAAATGCAAGGAAAATATTGGAGAGTACAAAATGTACATAATTGCAATTACTTTTCATATTTTCGTTCGTTACAAAAAGTTTATCAAAAATGACCGATCGGACCAAAAAATGACCACTTTAAAAACTAAGTAACCAGTCCATCCTGAGTGGGAAACCGAACAGGCCGAGTAAGAAACCCGAGTAGACCGAGTAGACCGTATAGGCCATGTGGGTCGAGTAGGTCGAGTGGGCCGAATAGGTCAAGTAGACCGAGTAGGCCGAACAGACCGAGTAGAATTCCGACCACGTTCTGACCATGCCTACCGTCCCAACCATTTTACAGTCCCGACCATGCCTACCGTCCCGACCATGCCTACCTCATATTTCTAAATATGTACATGACAATTTAAAATGCATGACTTTTATGCTTCATGATGTCATCGAGTGGCCCACCTCAAAACTTCTGAGTCCGTACAACCGAGCAACTACCTGGATAAATATTTAAGAGTGAAAGGATGAGCGCTAACGCCCAGTGAGTGAATGAAAACTTTTAAAAATACTTTTCTAAGCCACATTACAATAAGCATTCAGCAATACATGGTATAAGATAATATATATACTTTCATACTTAATAAACTGAATAAACTGAATGCTTCTGTTTGCTGAACAAGAGTAAAATACTATAAAATCTTATTCTGTACCAAATTCATACCGGGGATATCCTCAAAACGTAAGCCGAAATACTTCGGGCAAACGCCGAGTCATGAATAACTTATGGTCATGCCCATGCAGAGCGACTCAATTACTCTTTCTCTAGTCATGCTCGGGCAGAGCGACTCTATTTCTCTTTCTCTGGTCATGCACTTGCAGAACAACTCATGACATACACATGTGTAGAACGGCCCCAAAAGCCAACCATAATCATAACTGGGGAAGGGTACATACATAGTGCTTTTGTAAAAATCATAATCTCTTCTGGATAATTCATAAAAATAATATACTGATTCTGAATGCTAATATAAGCATAAAATATATACTTTCAGTTCTCTGTATGCTCACCATCAATTATAAAAAGCAATAAAAAGCTTAAAATGATTTGTAGCAATTAAAGCATAAAACTGTAAACTTGAGTTAAAACAAAACTGAAACTTAATTCACTCACAACTTAGAAGTCAAGCTTAATTCAGACTGAATATGCTAGGTTCCCTTCGTCTTCTTTCCCTAACAATCATAAGATCCAATTAGAAACTGGATATCAAAGAAGAATCAACTAAAATCTATAATCACGAGAGAGAGCTTCACTGACTTCTTCTCTTTCCTTTCTTCTCTTTCCTTTCTTCCACTGGATTCTACTGCTTTCTAGCTCTCACAACGTTTATCCTCTAATATATATAGTTATGGAAGGACACAGCTGAAGTTGTGAGCTAATTAACTAAGCTCATAGCTACCTGTCAGCCATGCAATTCGTTTAGGCTTACTCACTTGATGCATTTTCTGCTTTACGCTTATCCATTTTTTTTAAATGGGCCTTTCAATTGGGCCTGAAGGACATGGGTATTACAAATGAAGTTGTTAAAACAACAATTTTGGATTTACCAACTCGTAAAAGCAATTGTGGAAATGTTCCTCTTCGTCGTGTTGAGATTGAAGGGGAAGCATTTATGATTGCTTCGCATGATGTTGATGAGCCTAAAAATGTTATTGAGGCTCTCAATTCACCTGACAAAGAATTATGGATAAAATTTATGAAAGAGGAGATGGATTCAATGAAAAGTAACCATATCTGGGAATTGGTTGACTTACCGACTGGAAGAAAAACCATTGGAAATAAATGGGTTCTTCATATCAAATGAAAGGCGGATGACACAGTAGAGAGATATAAAGCGTGTTTAGTCGTAGAAAGTTATACTTAACAAGAGGGTGTTGACTATGAATAAACTTTTTCCCCTATGGTTAGGTTTGCTTTAATACGCCTTATTCTGGCAATCGTCACACATATGGACCTAGAATTGCATCAAATGGATGTAAAAACAACATTTCTCAATGGAGAACGAGATGAAGATTTTTACATGAAACAACCTGTAAATTTTATTTCAAAAGACCAATATATGGTTTGAAACAATCATCCATATAATGGTACCTACGGTTCCATCAGGTTGTTATGTCTTATGGATTTAAAATGGCTGAAGAAGACCGTTGTATGTATATAAACATACTATCTTTATATGTGGACAATATTTTGTTGGTTGAAAATTGTAAAGAGTTTGTGCTGACCATTGAGAATTGATTATCTTCAAAATTTGAGAAGAAATATATGGGTGAAGCTGCCTATATTTTAGGAGTCAAAATTACAAGAGATAGTTCGAAAAAACTTCTTACTCTGTCGCAAGAGCCTTATATAAGGAAAATTCTTGAACGTTTTAACATGGTTGATTGTAAGCCTATGGATACACCTATATGAAATAGACAAACTCTTAGTCTCGACATGTGTCCTAAAACTCCTCAAGAAATTGAAAGAATAAAAATGTTCCTTATTATAGTGTTATTGGCAGTCTCATGTATGCTATGATGTGTACAAGACCTGATATCTGCTATGCAATAGGTTTCGTAAGTAGATATCAATCCAATCCTATAAAGAAGCATTGGGTTGTTGTGAAGAGAATCTTGGTGTATCTTAAAGGTATTGCCGATTACTCCAGTTGTTATCGAGGTGGAGATTTATGTCTCATTGGATATACAAATGCCGATTGTGGAGGTGATCTAGATGAGCGAAAATCAATATATCAGGATATGCATTCCTACTCAGTAATGGTGCTATCTTTTGAAGTAGCAAGAAATAGACATGTATTGCTCTATCAACTATGGAGGCTGAATTTGTGGCTTGTTCGGTAGCAATACAGGAAGTTGTTTGGCTCAAAAGATTTATAGAAGTTTTGGATGTCTTTAAGGATAAAGGGGAGCCAATAACCATTTACTGTGATAGTCAAGCAACAAATGCATATACTAAAGACTCCAAGTATCACAATAAATCCAAACACATAGAGACAAAATATAATTTTTTCAGAGACATCGTGTTGAAAAAAGAAGTAATGATTCAATACATTTCAACCCTTGAGATGGTAGCTGATCCTTTCACTAAAGCTATGACTAGAGATGTTTATGAGTCACATGCCAACTCATTAGGGTGCATAGATTGTAATGATAGATTGAATCATTGTACTAAACGATGTTATTAAAGTTATAAATAAAATTGATTCCTGTTTGAAATTGTACTAGCATGTTGTATTTCACATACGAATATGTCATCAGGTTGAGACTAGCATTCTTATACTCAGTTGTTTAGAGAAACAAGTTGAGATGAGACACATATATTTATTAAAGGATATATGAGAAATATATTCTTAATGGAGCTTATATATATATATAAATTTCACCTTGACTATGCTAAGATGAGGTTCTTAAAAAATATACATATAAATATCTTATAATCGATCATGATTGACCCCACTATCATTGATATCTGATTAAGCCAGATGTGAGATCTTAATATGGCGCTAAAAGGTGGCGAGCGTTTAAGAACTCAGGTTAGTCATAGAGTGTGGCTGAACTTAAATCTATACAGTGATTTAAGAAAAGACATAACCATTCATATTTAGAATGAAGACCATTGTAACACGTGTTTCATACTGTGTCTGCTACTTGTGGCCGATGTAAAAAAAATGAGAGAATGAATCCTTACTTCCTCATTGTGTAAGTTCCACTGAAGTTATATTAAAAACTTCAAATGATGTCCTTATGACTATTCACTTTATCTTGAAGTGACAGGATAATGTTAGCACCTTTAGTGTGTTATTTCTATGGTTATGATAATCCAACCTATGAGGCATATCTAGGGTAGCAGATGTTTTAGAGACTAAGAGACTAAGATAGAATGAGAAGATTTAATACCTTTTTACCTTACTTATGTGTTCACCGGCTAGTCAATTGTATTTGGAGATACAATTGTGAATACATGAAATGTGATAAAGTCAAGCATAGCTTCATAAGGGGTTAAGTATGCTTCAGACTGATAAAAAAGATTATAAAATTAAATCTAAGACACAATAATTAACAACATTATATCTCTTGTAAATAGAGTATTTACAATTGAGATTTCAAAGCTCCTTATTTTTGCATTGATTGTTCATAGGTCACACAGTATATTTGTCCGTATGAATACTCTTATACGGTTTTTATGATGATGTCATAATTATATTCTTTCTGATGAGCTGTGTTAGACCCACTTATGCGAGTGGGAGATGTTAGTATATATTGAGTACACCCAAGATAGGTCCCAATTCCATGGCATTGGCCCATGAAGCCCAACCCAACACATGTTAATAACTTATTATACCAGTTACTGTAGATAACTGCCTATGCAGTTATTCTACTATGCAGTTATTCTACACACACCATTTATGCAGTAAGTGAGTAAATACAAGACTCTATGATACAAAAGAGGCTAAGTATATGTAAGGGGAAATTAAGTAATAAGTGAAATACAGAAAAGAGAGAAACAATAAAGAGAGGATTCTTATACTGTGGTCTTGAGTTTGAGTTCCATTTTAATTTGTGACTTTTTCCTGACCTGTGAAACATTCTGTGATCGTTCCAGAATGGAAGAAAGGTACATAATCTCAATAACTTTCTTCTTATTTTGTATGATTCAACATACAATATATGCAAATATTTATTTTTTTTTTAAATTGAGGCAGGGCCTGATCTCCACGTAGATCCGCCCCTAGTCAGTGTAACTGTGTAAGTGGAGTTTTTCATAATGAGCCTGGCTTTGCACCTACCACTCAACAAATGGAGAAATGAAAACTAAACTAATGCAAAATGAGAGCAACTGTTGACAACTTGCACTTGTTTTTAATGTGTATGGAATCCTAACATTGTTGGAAGGCTAGCAAATTCCTATTCTTTTTCATAAATTGATAGGTTCCACACAAAAGCAAAGAAAATGGTGTGAATGGATTGATTCCTAATCTTCTAGCTAACTTGTCCTTGTATAGTTCAAGTGTTAGACTATATGGTACAATTAATCAGTATGTAAGTTTTTGTACTCTCTTATATTTCAAACTTATGTTGTCTCAATTGCAGTTTCTATTGGCCCAACTTTAGGGTCATAGAACTCGGGCCCAACTTCAGGGTCACTATCTGTAATAGAGTAAGCCCATCAAGAGATATTGTCCATTTTGGAATTCAAGCACGCATTATTCACCTCCACAGATTTGCTTCAGATCATGAGATTCACCTAAACATTTTCATTGACGGTCCAAAATTCATCTACTTAGTTAAGAGAGACCAAGATTTATATAAAAGTTATGGACCTTTATGAGTGAAGAACGATAGTGGGAAACTAGAAGAGTTTAGTTAATAAACTTATACTTTAACCACGGTTGCCATGTGTTGTAACCACCATGGTTACCAGTTAACCAAGGTAACTGTCAAGTTAATTTGAAATTAACTTGTTTAAGAGTGTGTAAAAAACGAGACGCCCTGTCAGCCCTAGGAAACTAAACCAGATCAGACCCATCAATTGACCTTGCTATTTCTCAAAGCTTGCGCGCTTGACATGTCATTGATCGGTCATTATTTGTATATGTTTTTAATCCCCTTTCCTCCGATCAATTCCTTGTTTCTTGAGCATTTTTAGGTATTTAATTTGTGTGATTGAGTATCTTTCAGGACATTGAATTTTAATATTGTGTTTGGAAGATTTGAGGCAAAGAAGGGCAATTTTATCAATTACCGTTGCAAAGGTTGATGCTCAAGCAAAGCCTCCACCGTGGTCTAAAGAGCGAAGAATCATAGACGAGACACCTTACATAGCCGCGGTCTATATCGCTGTCCAGGTCGTGCCTCCAGAGCGGTCTACACCGCGGAACTTCACAAAAAGCACATCGCTTCATGCACCGCGGTCTGAGCAAGTTGTCCGTGCCGCTGTCTAGGGAGCGGTCGTGTGCATTCCTTATTGTCTAGGGACTTCTGAACCCTAATTTTGGAGAAAACCTAATATACATATGTTTCGATTTTTTCAAGGGTGAATAAGCGAATATCACCTCTCCATATCTTTCAAAACACATAGCAATTCTTTCATCATCGTTGCGCATCCGAAGATTCGAAGACTAGAAGATTTCATGATTGAAGATTTAAAGAATCCGTTTGTGGCCTCAATAGGTTTTATCTTTTCTTTCTCTTGTCTTTCTATTTTTATGATGTGTAACTAAATTCATAACTAGGGAATCAATATGAACCTTTTGTGAATGCTCATATTTGGATTAATAATATTATTTCATCGACTCAATTCTTGATTTGTTCATTATTCTTAATTGCTTAATCTTTATTAGTTGTAATATTTATTCACACCATATACCAAGTGTGGATAATTATTTGGCATGATTTTAGGGTTAAGACTATCTGAGAATTAGGGTTAGAGTATAGACCAAACCTGACCTTGATTAATGCTCTTTTGAATGAATGGATTTTATCTTTAGTATAGACCAAGCAAAGAATAGAATTTGGTTCTTATTTCTTACGCTTAACGAGTTTCCGATCATTGTTCACACCATAGACCAAGGGTGAATAGTGGTTGGGAATACTTGACTCATCCTGTGATCATACGGTAATAGTCATATTAAAGATAAAGAATAAACCCTTGAATTGATTGAAACCTGTTCACAAATTAATTCCAGCCATTGATTGTTCATAATTGGGGATCATTGATGAACTAGTGCTTTCTCAACCTTGACCACAACCCAATCTTTTCAATTGCTTTCTTAGTTTAATTTAATTTAGTTTTAGTTTTAATTCAATCTTCAACAATCTCTTGGTTTCTTTCAGTTTAGCTTTAATTAGAATTAGATTTAACCGGCAAATCTCTAGTCTTCGTGGGAAATGATCCTTACTTGCCATTGTGCTTATCTTCACGATTCGTGCACTTGTGAGTATTGTTTTTATAACACGGTTTACAACAATCAGTCATCATTGCAAAAACCAAGATTCGTTGGATGAAGTTATAGCATACAACTCGTTATATCACACCAAGTATTGGCCAGCACTCGACATATTGGCGAATCAATATACGACTATAAAATAAGACTCTCTAACTTGGGAACTCCTTCCTTATAAAGTGAGGAACAAACTGTAGTAGTCAAAAATAGGCTCGGCTCAATCTTCAAACCTACGACTTGTCCAACAATTAATATGGGTTAGACCCACTCTCCATGGGTCGACCCGAAAACCAATTAGCCGAAATAACAAATGTTTGACTTGGTCTAACTTCAGTTATCATCAGATAACAACAGAAGCAAGAGTTGGACTGAAATTCAAATTGTTATTCTTAAAAATCCAAAGGTGATCGTGGAGATTCGATTCTCCACGAACCACTAACTCCCATTTTTGGGAGCTAATAAGTAGATCCCACTTGTCATAGAAAGGGGATTCTGATTTTCTCACAATCCTAAAAGTTTACTCACGTGTTGAAACTCTGTCAATTTATCCTCCAATCACCCGAAAGTCAATATTAAAGCTTGTAACTTGTTCATTTATGAACAAAATCCAACATTGAGGCCTCTCTCCATCGATCAACGCTCAACCCAAGCAACAAAAGGCTTTAAACAGTCCCCCACCACATCTATTTTCTTTTCTGCTTATTTCTCTCTTTTACAGGTTAATAGAGAGGTCGACAATCTCGGTTCGACAAGGTTCTAACAACAAGTCACACGAGCCCAATCCAATACAACTGTAGAGCGACCTCCTGCATTATACACGATAAGGTTATAGTTAAAAGTCGAATTACCTTATCTAAACTATTAAATTAAAACCAAATAGATATTTACGGTCCAATTAATCTTTATTGTAGGGAGATAGAGAGAGGAAAGTATAGTTTTATGTGCATTATTTAGTGAAAGCTGATTAAACTAATGGCATCTTTTTCTTTTCTTTTCTTTTCTTTTTGGAAAGGAAAATATATTGCCCAGGAAGGGACTACAACCGTTCTAGAAAAATCATCAACAATAAGACCCTTAACATAAGAAGGAAAGTTGTCCATCCAAACCAATTCTTGAACCCTCATAAAATAAACTTCTTTAACCTATAAGCAATTTTGTTTGCTAACCTTGAAAAAAAAAAGATCGAACCACGAAACTAAAAAGAAAAGAGTAAAATCTCACGAATTAAAAGGCAAATTTCAGAAGAAGGAACCGCACTATAAACAATAAGGTTGTTCACATTACCCAAGGGCAAAATTAGGGTGGGCCATAGAGGTCATTGCCTCCAACTAATGAAAATGCTCTAAGTTTTAATTATGGGAAAATTATAATATAGTAATACGCGGATGATAATATTAGCTTGATTCATCCTATTATTTTAATAATATAATTAATTGATAAATATATTTTCTATTTTATTGCCCATTTTTATAGAAAACAAAATCAGTCCCTTTAAGATTTTAATTTACAATCAAATAATAATAATAAATAAATAATTACCTATTACTTCATACATTATTATCTAGTCTAAATGTCTAATATACATTATTATTTAATATATTTTCACATCCAAAAACTAAGTAAATATTAAAGGCTTACTATCTTATTCTACGATACTCATTGTATCTTAATATAATGCATTGAGTTTTACCTTATATTATTTGTTAATTATAGAAAAAAAAAATTGGTTCTAGACGATTTTCGAGATATAAAAAAAGTGATAAGTTATATTTTAATTCTCAAAATTAAAATATTTTTTTGTGACACTACCTTTAAGACTAAAGGGTAACACATTTTCTTTAACAATTTATTTCTTAAATATTAATATATTTGTTTTGCATGGTATTGAATATTAATTTTTATATTGGTCCCCAAAGCTAAATTCTTGGTTTCGCCCCTGACATTAGCCTCATTGGACCCTAAAGAAATAGCAAACCGAGGAGAAGACCACTTCAAATGCTAACTAAAAATAATATTAATACTGTCTTTTTAGTCTAGAATACGTTAAAATAAAATGTGTTTGAAGTAATACAATTTTATTTTTAAATTATTACAAATTTGTGATTTGAGAAAAAAAAAAATGACTCTAACCTATGACCTCAATAATGTGAGTGTATATGATCTACTGCCCAATCAACCTCTTCTTGTTTGAATAAAATTATATTTTTCATACAAAATTTCTAGAATTTACTGCATAAGATTTGGATATTCTTCCACTAATGAACTTGAAAATTGAGGCATAGCCTTGGGGAAGAAGTAAATACAAAAACAAGTGTATCAAAGATACCTAGCTTAAGTACCTTGTTATGAAATATGTGTGGTAATTAGGGCCTTCCTCAAAAGTATTTCGGCTCACCAACTGATCACACCAAAAATGGACGCTCACAATAGTATGAGGTCGTGGGTATAATATAATAATAAGTGAAGTTCGTTACCACAAGGATTGAGTAGTTGATTACCATAATTGATTGACAAAATTACTATTTGAACAAATTAAAAGTATGTGATTTCAATTTCAAAAACTAAAACTAAACTTAACTAACTATTGCAAATTAATGGAATTAAAGACACACAAACACAAGAATAAATTTGTTGTAACTTAATATGTTAAATTAGCCGAGGCTTAGAATCCACCAAACCAATCATATCTTTAGTCTAGACCCACTAACTAATCCAATTATGTAAATGACTGTTGTAGATTTGTATGACCCTAAAATAGTCTCTACTCTCTATCAAGCAATAAAGACAATACTCATACAAACCAATAATCTATCTCTCGATGATTATTCGAATTACACACAAGTTCATTAAGATTAGTGGCATAACATATGAATCCTACAAGCTAGCATGACGTATCTCTATCTTACTAGACTTGTATTGAGCTTTTCATCTAACATACGGTGTGCTTCCACTCTCGTTCCATCACACAACCACAAAAATATCATTTAAGTGATAGCTAGGCACTCAAAAGCATTAAGCACATGAAAATTGCATACAACAACCCAAACAAGCATAGATAAAATTGATGGTCATTTATTTAGATACTCATGGATTGAGCTTCATCTTGGTCTCTACCCAAGAAGTTTAGTTCATGTTACAGGATAGAGCCATACAACATATATATGAAAGTAAATACATGTCTCTACAATAAGAATTAAAGAGAAAGAGTTTTAGAGAAAACTATATGGAGAGCTTCCTCTTCTTCTTTGAATCTTCTTCTCTTTCGATCCTTCTTCAACTCTCTTTGCCCAAAAGTATGAGATGATGATGGGTATGGTGAATAGATGTAGTGGATGTGTTGGATCTTATGGAAATGTGGAATCTTGCTAGTTTTCTTTTTAGTGGGTTGGTGATGTATGAGACTATGAGAGATGAGTAAAGATGGAGTCTTGGTGAGTATTCTTTGGGTTGAGAGTGGTTGTTTGAAATCAAAATAAGGAAGGTTTATATGAAAAGGAAATATTGTGAGGGCAAAGGGGTAATTTTCTGAATTTTGGGTAAAATGTGACTTGAAAATCGATCTGATTTCAGTTTTGACAGAGAAGAAAACGACTTAGATGTGACCTGCCTCCAAGTCTCTTTCAGTTTGCTTTGTTGTCTAGAGAAATTTGAGTTTTACTGAGCAAAAAGCAACTTGGATGTGACCCGTTTCTCAGGCCGCTTTTCCCTCTAGAGTATATTTTCAGCTATACGCACCAGTTACTAAAATGACTATAACTTTCTTTATAAACCTTGGAATCGCAATCCCTAAAAACCGTTGAATACTAGACGTGTGAGGATTTTCGAATATATATGGATCTCAACGTGGTTCGATATTAGGAGGGAGATATGACCCCCGAAAATTGGGTGTTCTATATGAGCCTTTACAATTTCAGTCTCTTTAACCTTCAAAACTCTTCAAATAATCTATAACACCTTATTTATGGTTTATTACCTACACAAAGTTGACAAAATATATCAAATAACAATAATACCCAAGAAACGAGCGATAACAATTAGAAATGAGGGTTACACTAAGGGTAAAAATGGATACGGTCACTAACCACTTACTTTTAGGTAGCATCCAATTTGCATTTATATGTACAAAATGTATCTATCAAAGATCAATTTTCAATTTTTTTTTTTTTTTTTTAGTTTCAATTTTAGAAACCATGCGATAAAAATATATACCTATACTGAGTTTATCATTGCGCTTAAAAGGGGTTTTCTTCTAAACCACTCAAAGGAGGAATGAAGGATGACGAAAAAACTTATATATAAGATGTGAGTTGTTTTCAATCTAATCAAATTTTGATACCGTAATGTAAAAGAAAAATAAAGTAAGATTAATTGACCGTACATTACATCTCAAATTTGATTAAAATGCCCCATATTGTATGTTATATACTTATATACCACCCTCCATTCAAAGAGAAGAAAAATTGGAAAATAATATAAAATAAAATATATTTCCTACCCATTTCTTCAATGTGGAAATGGTGAGATATGTCACCTTTATTAAGGTGTGTTGTGATGATGTCACCTTTTTAATAACTTAAGTTTAAAATGCACATATTATGGTGAACTACCCAAATTGCCCCTAAACTTTAATTTTTTAAAAACAACTTTCTGAACTCGTTGGTATCTCCCTAAAAAACTTGTCTGAAAAACTTGACTTTGTCTCTAAAAAAGTTATCTCTCTCCAGATTATGCACTAGAAGGTAACAAATATTTATAATCTTCACTTAAATTTCTTTTATGCATTTCAGATATTTTGCATTCATTTCTGTGTGGGTTAACAATGTATCAATTCCTCGATAACAATGTATCCATTTCAAATTCTGCATTAGAATGTGTGAAAATGGAAAACATTCGTGATTTTTTCTTGTGTGACCGAGAATATTTAAAGATGAATCGAGCTTATTTTGTATTGGAACGAGGTTTTGTTTAGCTTGAAAAAAACTCGATTATTTAAAAAAAATGCTCGATCCTTGGACAAAAGTTCTCGAACCGTTATAAAAGTTCTCAATAATTTGACAAATAATCTCGATCCCTTAAAAACGTTCTCGATCCCTTAGAAAAAGTTCTCGGTCCCTTAGAAAATGTTCTCGGTCCCTTAGAAAATATTCTCGATCCCTTGAAAAAAGTTCTTGATCCCTTGAAAAAAGTTCTTGATCCCTTGATAAAATTTCTCAATAATTTGACAAATATTCTCGATCCCTTGAAAAAGTTCTTGAACCGTTAGAAATGTTCTCGATCCCTTGTTAAAAGTTCTCGTTCCCTTGTTAAAAGTTCTCGATCCCTTGATAAAAGTCTCGATAATTTGATAAATATTCTTGATAAAAGTTCTCGAATCGAACCGTTATAAAAGTTCTCGATCCGTTGTAAATTATTCTCGAACCCTTGAAAAAATTATCGATCCCTTATAAAAAGTACTCGATCCATTTCGAAAAAGCTCTATCACTTAGAAAATGTTCTCGATCCCTTTCCATAAAGTTCGATCCGTTTGTAAATGTTCTCGATCCATTACAAAAAAAGCTCGATTCTGAAGAACATGTTCTCGATCCGTTACAGTTGAGAAATTTTTGTAATTCTTAGTACTTGTAAAAGTAACTTTTTTTTTTATTTGTTAATAATTGTTTGTGATGATGATTTTCGTAGGACAATGGATCGGGTTAGATTAGTAATTTCTTACAACGGTCGATCGGAGTAATTACCTGATGGAAGTCAGAGGTTTCTTGGTTCCGATAACCAAGGAATGTATGTGTCCAGAAATATGACTTACGAAGAGCTGGTGTCGATCGTACAAACTGTTGTGAAGTACGATGTGAACAAATACATTGCTGATCTACAATCTATAGCAATCGTTCCCGGGACAACATGTCGCACATTTATAAGAAATGACGACAATGTTTTGTTTATGCTAGGGGAAGATAGGGTGATCCATCAAGTATGTGTCAGTTTAATTGAGAGGGCTGCAGGAGGTGTCATCGGTGAAGAAATCCCTCCTCATGATAACACCCAACATTTTCGATCTTCAGGTGGAAGCAACTAGTTGTTCACAGAAAGAAGTGGGATTGACGGTAGGAAAAACCTATGTGGTGTCCCACCGGAAGTAGCCGACCATGGTGATATAGTTGGAGCTCAATTGGACTATGATTTCGGTTGTCATATTGAAATGAATGCTGGGCAGTACAACCACCAATACAATGAGATATACAATGACATGAACAATGAGCGGAACAATGAACCTTATAACTTACCAATTCATGGGGTGGCTAATGAGCCAAATTTGCATCTGGTACATAATATAGCGAACAATGAGGAAGATGAAGAACCGTTCGAAATGGAAAGACGTGCAAGATGTGTATACAAATGTAGTTCCACTGCAGTACATATAGCTGGGACATCTGAGGTCTGGCCTGATGTAACTCCAGCTGATTCTGAGAATGCCATAACGCGGGTTATTCCAGGAGCAGAATCATACTCGTTTGGTATGGGTGGAAGCATGAACTTGGTAGAAGATGAACCTACCAGCATGATATATAAAGGTCAATTTTTCACGCCGTATCTCATCTTCGGAGAGAACAACTACACAGAATTGTAGATGATGTCGACAACCAGGGCATAATTCGAGGAGATGTTCTAACCCAGCTTTGAGTAATGAAGGTCCGAACACAGTTATTCCTGAGGAATACAAGCGTAAGTGTAGTATCTGTCATACAGTTGGTCACAATAGACAGACGTGCCCTACTAGAGACTCCACTTTGGAATGATTTGAGGCGTCATCATGATGACATTGTGATAATTTGAACTCGTATGACTTGTTCATTAACTAAAATGCAATTGCATTTAAATTTGATTTGAGACTGAAATGCAATTGTATTTAAATATGATTTATATATATACAAATGTAAACATTTTATCCAAAAGAATTGGTAAATATACAAAAGAATTGGGACATATACAAAAGAATTTGTAAATATACAAAAGAATTTGTAAATATACAAAATATTTGGTACATAAACAAAATAATTGGTACGTATACAAATGAATAACTACATAAATCAAAATGGACCGGGAGTTTGCAAATATTTCAACGGCCATCTTCTCCCGAATGGTCCTCATATCGTCTTCCGACCAATCAAAATCCTTTTTATCTGTCAGTAAGTACTAGATCAATCTCAACGTGTGGGGACCACAGTTACCCCTGCAGTTGGACACATTAACAAGCGTTAATAAAACATTAGGTTTATAATAATACAATCTTAAAGTTACTATTACAAAATGTCTTACGATTTCTTCTGCTAGGGGACATGTTTTTTCGACACCACGCTGACATCAAAGGGATTACTTGTCTTCTCAAATTTCTGAAGTCCAGCCGGTCGTGCAGTATGAAACCCAGCTTGATGCAACATCGAGGGCACAAAGTAGCACAATGGGGCTACCTGCTGCTTCCGGATATGAGTTGGGACCTCCTGTCTCCAGGGGTTGACTATGAACATCTTCTCGCATGTGAGGTCCACAATCACCAGTAGCCAATGTTGCCGCCCAATGTTGCACGGTATCAGTACCTGTAAACGTAAACATCAGGTGTTAGGATGTACAAAGATATTTATATATACAATTACAAACCATGTCAAGTAACACTTACCATGTCAACCTCGTGCCACGGACGGCATCCAATCGGGGTATCCCCAAGCACCGTCGTAAGGTCGTCATCCTTCCACCATGACCTTAAAACATTCCAACACCTCGGGGTGATTTGCCTGCGAGAATCACGAGACATCATTTTCCTGTACTGATGCTCCAGAAAAGACTGTAGAAACACAAACTCAAAGTTATTAATGTTTTCCATACAAATCTATAAGCATGCGTAATCATTACTAATTTCAGTACTTACAAAAAATTACGAGTCTAATAGGTTGACCTTCTGACTGTACACATTCGGGAAAGCCCGTTGACACTTCCGAACAATATGGAGGTACGCGTCCATATGCTGGGAATATAAACACGTAAAGATATGTTAGGAGGCTTACACTTCTAAAACAAATATTATAAATAGAATTTACGGTCCCACGTACCTCATCATCAACATCCATGAAGTTGGTCTGCAACAGATGGAACCATGCAGCATCAACCGGCTCCAGCAAATCAACATCATGTCTGTATTAATGTTCCATCAGCTACACATTTATATAATGCATTAGAAGAAAAACTGCCACCTAAATAACAAATAAATTTACTTACAGTTTCCCGTTTACGTTATTCTTGAAGGCTCGGTAAGCCTTCAACTGATCATCGTCCACCAGTCCCTAAGGATTAAATACGTTCTCAGGTCCCTCTAGTATTACCCTCGCCCTCTTAGGTCGGCACAGATCTGTGTACGGGCTAAGCGACTGCCAACCACACTTCAGTACACGCCTCTGTTGTAGAACTCCGCCCGCCGGGGTATGCTGAGATGAAGACGGGGGAGGGGGAGGGGGAGAGGGGAGGGGGAGCATGCTGCTCGAGGGGAGGTGGAGGGGGCGCATGCTCCTTGCTCAGAGGGGGACGGGGGACGGGGGCCGGCTGTTCGATGGAAGGTGGATGGGGCACCTACTCCTCGCTCAGAGGTGGATGGGGAGCCGACTCCTCGCTCGTTGGTGGAGGGGGAGCCTGCTGCTCCCTCCGAGGTGGAGGGGGAGCCTACGAATCGCTATGAGCGGGAGGGGGTCGGCTGCTCGCTCAGAGGTAGAGGAGGAGGGGGAGCCTGCTGGTCACTCCGAGGGGAAGGAGGATGGGGAGACTGAGCCTCACTCTCCAGAACTACCCCTCCGGTATGTGGATCCTCTGTATGCTCATATATATGCGGCATGAAGCCTTGAAAGCCCCTGATCAATGCAAGCAACTCCCTATGTTGTTGCTGTAGATCCTCCTCGCTCTTTCAGATCAAATCTAGCAACTTCCGGTGCTGTTGTTGTCGATCATCCTTACTCTTTCGGAGGGCTTCACGCAACTCGTTAAACTGATGTTGTAAACGGGCCTGAAATCATGCAACATTGTTAATAATAAAACAATCAACAGATCATGTTAATAAAAACAAAACTACCATCTCAACTTACCTCTCTATCAAGTCCAATGCCTACATGAGAATCCTCTGTATCGGCACCAGTTTCTGGGGTGGTAAACAGAACCTTTCCACGCCTCACTCGCCGAGAAGACGGTGAAGATCCGCCAGTGTCCATGCCAAAGAAATCTGGACTAGCACTTGTAGTGGATCAGGAACAGTAAGAAGGTGAACCCTGTCGTCCTGCATATACAGGCTCCCCCCTCACTTAGGTCTGCGAAGTACGGTGCCACATCCTCAGCTGCTGTGGGTAAGATTTCCGTCCTCGCAGACATCTGAAAGCGTAGTTAGATGAATGTCATTGTTACTTATAGTAAGTAATATAACATACGATTATCAAATAAAATAATTACCCTAGCACTAAAAATCTTGTCCAACTTCTTCCCTCTGGGTTGTTTTGTCAACTCCCACTTCAATATACGAGGACAAAGGTCTGTAACCCTTCAAGTCCCGAAATCGAAGGCCAGTTGGGGGATCATCTCTAAAGAAAATATCTGCATCAAAGATAAGTACAGTTATAATCAAAAATAATTTTGGATTAGAAATTTAATGTACATGTTGGAAATCAAATTTCTTACCAAAAGGGCGTTTGATAGACCGTAAATGTTGTACCCCTCCACGGAATGTCCAACATCGCCATGTGACTGCTGGCGTCTCTCCTCACGACGTCTCAGTAACGCATGCTTGAATGAAAATATAGAATGCCTATTGACGTGGGCACCCCATGGGAATGCATCGAAGGCATTGAGATCCTCTACCAACCGAAACTGCTAAACTGGAATCTTCAATCTCTCCTCCACCCCTATCAATATCCAGTTCAACATGTAAATGAGGTATAACTTCACAGCATCGTACGCTTGTTGAAACTCTCCGCGGGTAAGAACAACCCTCAAGTCATCCAACGATACCTCATCATGTGCAGGAAAGTACCGTTGGTGTATGCCATTCTCAACTGCAACATATATACTCGTGTTCGCTACGACTCCAAAACCTAATCTGGTGATGTGGCTAAATTCCACCTTATAAAACCTGACCACATGGTTCCCTAACAAGAACCGCATCTCATCTATCGGCCCGTCATGGTCCAACTCCCACAACAGCAACTGATGAATAACACCACCCAAAAACTTCAGCTCCCAGTGCATCGACATGAAATGCCCAAAATAGGAGGCCATGAATCAACTCCGATCCTCAACAGCAAACTCTTCAGGGACCCGGTTAAGTGCATCGTCTATACGGGTGAGAGCTTCAAAATGGTCGTGTCGGGTCAATTTTCCCTTGAACCAATCTCCCTCTGGAGTTTTAAGTAATTTCTTCAATCTGCTCGTCATCTGCAATGTCACAGAAACAATACATCAGTAAACTGTAAAAAAATTAGAAAATATTCTCGATCGTTTGAAACAAATTCTCGATACTTTAAAAATATTCTCGATCCTTTGCAAAAGTTCTCGATCCTTTGAAAAGGTTCTCGATCCTTTACAAAAGTTCTCGATTATTTGAAAAAGTTCTTGATCCTTTGCAAATAGTCTCGATCCTTTCAAATTAGTCTCGATCCTTTGAAAAACCTCTCGATCCTTTGAAAATAGTCTCGATCCTTTGAAAAACCTCTCGATTCTTTGAAAAATCTTCTCGACCCTTTAAAAAACATTCTGAATCGTTATAAAAAATTCTCGATCCTTTGAAAATAGTCTCAATTCTTTGAAAAACCTCTCGATTCTTTGAAAAATCTTCTCGATCATTTTAAAAATTCTCGTCCCTTTCAAAAACATTCTCGATCGTTACAAAATTATTCTCGATCGTTTTAAAAAATTCTCGATCCTTTGAAAATAGTCTCGATACTTTTAAAAACCTCTCGATTCTTTGAAAAATATTCTCGATTATTTAACAAAAGCTCGATCACATTGAAAAACATTCTCGATCGTTAAGAAAATATTCTCGATCGTTCCAAACAATTTCTCGATCCTTTAAAAATATTCTCGATGCTATTAAAATGTTCTCGACCCTTTGAGAAATAAGCTCGATCGTATGATAAAATTTCTCGAATCTTTCTAAAAAAATTCCTGGATCTCTCTTGAAATATTCTCGATTTGCTTTTATTTTTTTTACAAAAATTCTCGATACTAGAATATTGAACCTCATTTCAAACCCAAACCAAAACCACAACCAGTGTCAACCCTAATATACAATTTCAATCAACAGAACAAGTCTAAAATGTAATGATAAGTTATGAACAACAAATCGATAAATAAAACAAACTTAACTTACCTCTGTCAATCGCTGCAAAATGTACTGTATTCCAGTTCCGGTCAATAAGCTGTCGATTTCTAGCCGTCGGTTTCCTTGTCGTCGGTTTCTTCCTCACTGTTGCTTTTCTCAGACTCACAAAACGACAACTTTCTCTCTTTTTCAATTTTGTCGGGGTATTCTCGTCTCTTTACCTTAAATGGTGCCTTTTAAACTTACATGACTAAACTTGTGATATTTGCACAACACCCCTCTGAAATAGTGCCATTTATTTTTCGACCCCTTTCTTCAATACTTTTTTTTTCCGAAATGGGGAGTATACACCTCCCTCCCTATTAGTACCAAGTTTCTTATTATACTCATAAAAACAGAAATAAAATGAGATTTTTCCCTTGTGTGGTGAAAGTAACTATATAAACTGTACCAATCCTGCTTGATCTAAAACTCTAATAGGAAGTCTCAATGCCAGTTTAAGAAGAAGAAATATCTTTTGAAGTGGAACCAAGAATGTCCTTTGATGTATATATTATAAAAAAGAGTGTCCTTTGATTTATTAAATATAATCAAATTACTCACATGGTTAGGGTCCTTTAGTCATGTGATGGTTTATTTATTTATCTTATATATATATATATGTCTTATTAGTCAATAAAAAATATGTATGTTAAAAAAAAAATAGGGATATTATTGATTTGGACCCTATGCTTCTTTGAAATATTTACTTTTTACTCATTTATTCATTTTCACTGGATTGGTTCCTATGTTTTTAAAAACAACTCAATTTCATCATTTTGTCAGTCAACCGCTAGTCAAATTAAACGGTTTTAAGGGTATTTTATCTTAAACAATGATATACCATGTGTCAACACAAATAAATAGAAATATATATATATAAGCTGAATTTTGAGATAGTTGTGAAGGTTCAGATCCCTGAGTGGGATGTTGAAGTTTGGATAATAGGTGAGTGAGATGCTTCCTGCATGTAAAGTAGAAAGACACGTGCCAATGATTGCGTACAGGCTCCAAGATCATGCTCTTGATCTTCCCATCCCTGGACATACTGGAGATACCATCTTCATCAAAGCCGAAAGAGAAGATGAAGTTCCTACTATCATCCAGATTCCCAAGCAATTGCCCAGAGAAAAGCTCACAAAAATCATGCCTCTTAAATGGATCACCAACTATGAAAAGGCTTTTCAAAACATCACGCCAGTTGTGGCTACTGATACCAAGTTCACTAAGTTAGCTGACGGTTCCATCCAGACTACTTATAAACAGATTGGTACTACTGAGACAAGTATCTCTGCCACCGAGACAGCACCCAGTGCTCCTCCTGTGTTCCAGGTCCTAATGATTCGACCTGTTACGACTGAACAAGAAATTCCTATCCATCGTTTTGAGGCTGATGGAACTCCAATCTACACAGACAAAGTTAAAGGACACTTCATATGGGACGTCGACCCAGAAATGTATGATGCAGATTGCTAATGCAGAGCTTGTCACAAACCTGTGAAAGCATCCTGTAAACCAATTCCCTCATTTAGAGAGCCTAAGGACCCTCACAGTCCTTGGATTGGTTTGCGACCAATTAAAACAAGCCTCTCCCTATCTATGATAGGGCACTCCAAATCCTGAAAGAGGAAGGTTTACTGTTAGATGAACCAACAGAAAAATTACTGCCAACAGTCCCGGTTCCTATCCCATGCTTTATGGCCTCCAGTTACGATAAGGATTTGCCTCCCCTGGAATCCTCTTCAAATCCTGAAAGAAACTTATTCTCCAGGCCATTCATTCAATCAACAGAAGTCTTACCTGATAGATCTCTCAAACAACCCTCCCAGACTGAACAGGTCATCAACTGGCATACTCATAATGCTACCGTCCAAAATAGAGTTCTTCACTCTATTGACCAGAAGATAGACAAAGTTTCTCACCATGTCTCTCAACATGACAATCAGCTTCAACATCTAGATTCTACATTACGCAATATGTATACGGACTTGCAATCCAGAGTTTCTAGATTGGATGTTGATCTTCATCAGTATATCAGCCAAGGGTATTTTGGTCCTGAATTTGATAGCAAAAAAAGAGAAATCAGAAATCTCAAGGACTAGCTAGACCAGATAACGAGAGACCACTTTACCAGTACACCTTATCTCTCGAGGCCACATCCTTACTCCCCATCTTTGATATTCCCTACTCAATCACCACCACCTCCTTCAAGGCCTCCTGACCATTCCCAGTTTTTTAAATCAACTGAAGACCTTTTTAGAAAATATCCACCTTTACCTACTGAACAACCTTCCCCAAGTAAAGACAAGAAAACCTCTTCACAGAAAAAAAAGGCACATGCTTCTCACAAACGCTCACCACCAAACCATCGAAAACATGCCTTCTACACATCTTCCCGCCAATTTTCCTCTTCAGAAACCTCTGACAATCCTACATAAACAGAGCCCATAGAATCCTCTTCCGCTTCATCATGGGAAACATATTACACCGATGAAACACCAACATCAGATTCTCCAAATTATTCAGACCCAGATGCCCTACCTGACCTTTCTCAAATCTACCTGGCCACTAAAGCTGACCCACAACCATCTACTCAGATAGTTGACACCTCTGAATCCTCAGATGAAACTTCTGAGGAACCACCTCCTATGGTCGACGAACCACCAGACCAAAGAAGTAGAACACAAACACACACTCCTCCCTAAAACCTACAAATGGACCCTGGTTCAATTTTGACGATGTTGCTCCCTGACAATGGAGGAAGAGAATGTCAGAAATGAGTGCATGGCTAGACCTCCAAATCGCTAAAGGAGGCGACAATACAGAATCCATTCTGAGAGAATTTGTCTCTAGATTCACCGGATCCCTCAGAGATTAGTACCAGGCACTCGGAGAATACAGACAGTTACAACTGGTCAGATGTGGATCTGTTTCTATAGCATCGGGAATAGTCTTCAGAGAATTTCTCGGAGACGAATCTTAGTTCTATAAACAGACCAGACAAGAATTCTTCGAAATGACGGTTTGCTCATTAAACAAAGAAGATATAGATTACCACTACATACGCATGTCCTTCAGATATCATGCTCTCGGTGGAATCAATGATGAAACTCTGAGACAAGTGTATTTGAATTCTCTCCCCTCAAAACTCAGGGAGAGCTTCAAAGATTGATTGAGTTCTCAGGAAGAAACCTCAGAGACATCACTCTAGGAGAAATTCACATGTTTACCCACACTGCTCTAGAAAAACTCTGTGCTACACAACGATTTTTTTCGAAAATGATCAGAGAGGAAAGAAAATACGATAAACACTGTAAATTTCCTCCTAAATACCATCTCAAGTGCAACTTCAATGAGCATTGTAACTGCAAGGTAAATAGGCCTTACAGGAGGCAGGCGTCCAGAACCCAAAAACCGAAAGGTTCCTCAAATCCCAGAAAGTACAAGTACTACAGAAAAAAGGCAAGAAGGTCATGGAATAAGTCCAACAAATGTTTTGCCTGCGGTCAAGAAGGACATTATGCCAAACAATGCCCCAACAAAAGAACAAAGTCTGCCAAGCTCATTCAACAGCTTAGACAAGTAGCAGAGGATATTCCCTCAAATGCTGACATTGAATCTTATTTCTCAGAACAGAAAGATGTCAACCAGTTGACCTCTTTTATGGTTCTAGACTCAGAAGATCATGACTCCAGCTCCTCAGAACACTCGAGCTACCCAGATCCTGACTCCCTATCAGAAGCTTACCAGGCCACCAATAATGAAAATTCTGGCCCACAGATCAAGATTCAGATCTTAGCTACAAAGTATTCCAATCCAGTCCCAGTCATTACCTATTTTGATACGGGAGCCCATTCTTCTATGATGAATCCCAGCGTCCTCCCTACAGAGGCCTGGAAAAAAGAAAAGAACCAGTTCTTAGCAGCAGACGGACAACTTTTCAACACCTATTTGGTCTCCAAAAACAAAATTGGCTTACAGTTTTTCCCTTCGTTTACGCTCTGGACCCATGTCATTCGAACTCCTCTTCCCGACAAGGATATCCTCATTAGATGGGATATTTACAGCCAGTCCAAATCTATCAGAATTTTGCCTTAGGGAATTCGATTCAAAAGGGAATTCAAACCCTTCATTGACATTCCAAAAATTTTCTCCCTTTCGGTCATCAATCCAGACTTCCGTCATGTTCAAGAGAAGCTCTTACAATTCTGCACCAATAGCCATGCAGACTTCAAACATCCACACCCGCCGTGGAAAAATCCTGACTTCTTCATAAAGCTTCCTTTCAAACTCAATGAAGATGTCAATCCCACAAAAGCAACTCACACTGGAATGTCTCACTCTGACCTATCCCTAGCCACGGAAGAATGCGATGAACTTCTCATACAAGGTTTAATAGAGTCCACCTCTTCTCCTTGGGCCTGTCAAGCATTTTACGTTGAAAAAAGATCTGAACAAGTCAGGGGAAAGAAACGGCTCGTAATTGATTATAAGCCTCTTAATCTATTACTCCAGGATGATAAGTTCCCGGTTCCCAGAGCCAATTCGCTATTTTCCTAAATTCCTGGAGCCACGATTTTCTCCAAGTTTGACTTGAAAGAGGCTTTCTGGCAGATTGGGATCCATCCTTCAGATCGGCCCAAAACTGCTTTTTGGCTCCCTAATGCCCAGTATCAGTGGAATGTCCTTCCTTTTGGGCTAAAAACAACCCCTTCCCTATTCCAAAAGGCCGTCACCAGAATCTTTCGTCCAATACTCAACACGGCCCTGCTATATATCGATGACATTCTTCTGTTTTCATCTGACAAAGAATCACACAATGATCTCCTACAACATTTTCACCGTATCATTGATAAATATGAAATCATGTTGTCAGATAAGAAGAGCTCAATTGGTGTCACAGAAATTGAGTTTCTTGGCATGAAAATCAAAGATGGATCTTATGCCCCTGGACCTCACCTTGCAAGACAACTTCTTGTTTTCCCAGATTCGAACCTCTCACAGAAACAGCTCCAACAGTTTCTTGGTATTGTCAACTACATCAGGGATTTCATTCCACAAGCCAGTCGCTACACCACCTGCTTATCCAAGCTTCTCAAGAAGAATCCTCCTCAGTGGAACACCCTTCACACCGAGGCAATATCCCACCTCAAAAGTGTTGCACAAAAGCCTCCACCCTTACATATTCCTTCATCAGAACACCTTATCCTACAAACAGATGCCAGCAATCACTTCTGGGGAGCCATCCTCATTGAAGAAACCTAAGGAAGACGTCACTACTGTGGCCATGCCAGCGGACAATTCAAAGATGCCCAGAAAGACTATCACACTATTTAGAAGGAGATCTTTGCTGTAAAATATGGAATTTCCAAGTTTGACTTCCATCTCAGAACCACCAAATTTACCATTGAAATGGACAACTCATCCTTCCCGAAGGTACTTGAATTCTGCAACAAACTCCCTCCAAATCCCCAGCTCCTGAGACTTAAAGACTGGTTCTTCAGGTACGACTTTTCGGTCAAGCATATAAAAGGCCACCATAACATCATCCCAGATATGCTCTCACGACCTCACCCTGCTACCCTCATTTCCAGTACCGGTCCTGTCCCCTTGATCTACATGATATCTTCCCAATCCTCATCGTCTACTGCTCCGCCTACTCCCCCACTGCCGCCTATGTTCCCTCCAGAGTTCATGGTCACCCTCCCACCAGGTCAACTCCCCACTATCCGACAGATTCAAGATTTTGCAAGGTTATATCTTTCAAGATATCTCTCTCAGATCAACGATCAAGGCTGCCACCACCAGTTAGCCAACCCCAGTAATCCTTTTCTCGACCCTTTTATATCACCACCGTTCTACTACTATTCAGTTCATGTGGTGCGGTTCATGTGGTGCGGTTCATGTGGTGCTTATCTGTTCTCCATCACCGTGCCATGGTTTTTCCTCTCCAGACGCTGTATGGCTTCGTCCAGAATCCAACCTCTGTTAACCTCTAAAATTTTCTACAATGGTTCAAGCCTCTATCGGTCTGGCAGATCGAGCTTACCAAACTCATGGGCCATTACCATATTTGGAAGATGGACCCTGAACAGGCTTCCAAAGTATGCTGCATTTGGATCTTTAGCAGGCCCTACAGATATAACCCACATACTCAGCTTCTTTGGACCTCTAACATCTGCTACGAATGGGATACATCGTATGACTACGAAAGGTTGTATCATACCAGTATCCAGATACCCCTCCTTAATTTCCTTTGTGATGTCAACAATGACAATACAGATGTTCTCTTTATCCTTCCAAAAGTCAAAAGGGACCCAACAAGAAGCTTGCATCCTCTCCTGAATTCTTACCTTCAGGACTCCCAAGACCAGGCTGACACATGGCCCTGTTAGATCTGTGGGGCCCTCGACTCGGATGACGAATATCACTCCACCTGTAATCTAAGCAGCCCGTGACTGTTTCACCTACCCCTGCTGTATAATTATTGTTGTGTCCGACCAGCTTCCTGCTTTCTTTGTTGCTTTGTTATAATTATCTTGTTGTATCGGCCACCGCCTTTGGCCTTATCTCTTGTAAGATAGACTTGCCAGCCGAAGGAGGTCTCTTTTCTCTTTAAAAGGAACCTCATCTCTATGTAGAAGATCATCAGAAAATCAATAAAGCTTGTGTGTCTGTGTTTAATGGCTTTCTAAATAGTTTTCTTCTCTTGATCTTCAGACGGTTCTATGTCTGAAACTATGATTCTTCAAGATCCTAGTATGCTCTATGCTTGCCTCGTAAGAGGATCCTGCATATCAGAACAGATTTTGTATACTGGTTTAGTATATCGGCTGGACACCCTGGACACATCCGGAATCAGAATGATGCTGGCTAGGATGAACTCAGGTTTAACAAAGCCCCGTACTGACTAGTTTGGCTTATGATCTCCATCCATCTCTGATAGTATCTGGCCAGTAAGTACCCTGTTAAGGCCGTTGAGGAAATGCCGTCTATGGAGAAAACAAGGCTTTGGTTCTCTCTATGAGATGGTAGTGGAGCTCGAACCCCGAATGGTATCAGATTCAAAAGGGAATTCAAACCCTTCATTGACATTCCAAAAAATTTCCCCCTTTCGGTCATCAATCCAGACTTCCGACATGTTCAAGAGAAGCTCTTACAATTCTGCACCAACAGCCATACAGACTTCAAACATCCACACCCGCTGTGGAAAAATCCTGACTTCTTCATAAAGCTTTCTTTCAAACTCAATGAAGATGTCAATCCCACAAAAGCAACTCACACTGGAATGTCTCCCTCTGACCTATCCCTAGCCACGGAAGAATGCGATGAACTTCTCAGACAAGGTTTAATAGAGTCCACCTCTTCTCCTTGGGCCTGTCAAGCATTTTACGTTGAAAAAAGATCTGAACAAGTCAGGGGAAAGAAACGGCTCGTAATTGATTATAAGCCTCTTAATCTATTACTCCAGGATGATAAGTTCCCGGTTCCCAGAGCCAATTCGCTATTTTCCTAAATTCCTGGAGCCACGATTTTCTCCAAGTTTGACTTGAAAGAGGCTTTCTGGCAGATTGGGATCCATCCTTCAGATCGGCCCAAAACGGCTTTTTGCCTCCCTAATGCCCAGTATCAGTGGACTGTCCTTCCTTTTGGGCTAAAAACAGCCTCTTCTCTGTTCCAAAAGGCCGTCACCAGAATCTTTCGTCCAATACTCAACACGACCCTGCTATATATCAATGACATTCTTCTGTTTTCATCAGACAAAGAATCACACAATGATCTCCTACAACATTTTCACCGTATCATTGATAAATATGGAATCATGTTGTCAGATAAGAAGAGCTCAATTGGTGTCACAGAAATTGAGTTTCTTGGAATGAAAATCAAATATGGATCTTATGCCCCTGGACCTCACCTTGCAAGACAACTTCTTGTTTTCCTAGATTCGAACCTCTCACAGAAACAGCTCCAACAGTTTCTTGGTATTGTCAACTACATCAGGGATTTCATTCCACAATCCTGTCGCTACACCACCTGCTTATCCAAGCTTCTCAAGAAGAATCCTCCTCAGTGGAACACCCTTCACACCGAGGCAATATCCCACCTCAAAAGTGTTGCACAAAAGCCTCCACCCTTACATATTCCTTCATCAGGATACCTTATCCTACAAACAGATGCCAGCGATAACTTTTGGGGAGCCATCCTCATTGAAGAAAGCCTGGTAGAAGTGTTATCAGTGTTGTTTGACATTGTTTTTAAAATTCCTTTTCTTCTTCTAGTTTGTATCTAATACTATGATTCTTCCTGTCCGAAAAATAGACAATAGGCTCTGATACCATTCAAGATTCGAGCTCCACTACCATCTCACAGAGAGAACCAAAGCCTTGTTTTCCGCACAGACGGCCTTTTCTCAACGGCCTTAACAGGGTACTTACTGGCCAGATACTATCAGAGATGGATGGAGATCATAAGCCAACCATTGGGTTTGGTGGTGGTTGTTAGAATCAGGGTTGGGTGGTGGATGGATCACACCATCCATCTCAATCTTTTTCTTCATAAAACTCATCTCTATTTGTTTATCAAACTCAACTATCTCTCTCTCTGTTTATCAAACCCAACTATCTCTCTCTTTCTAAATCTCTCTCCTTTCTCAGTATCTCTCTGACCTCCATGAAAACTCAGAAGAAGTTACTCCAATCCATCTCCCACCACCTGCCACGAAACCAGCGAACCCTAGTCGCCCCTCCCATATCCAAATCAAACCCCACAAACCCTCGTCGCCCCATGACTTTTATTGTTGGTGTTTGATTTTTGTTGGGGCATGAGAGATAGAGAATTGCAAAGCAAGAAGCTTCTGGTTCGAAGATTCTGGGTTTGGTGTCAGTGGGTTTGAGTGGCTAGAGTTTGGGTGGATTCAAAGATTCTAGGTTAAGTGACAGTGGCAAAGCTGGGTTGGTCGACGATTAGTTTGAGCTGATGGTGGGTTTGAGTGGTAGGTTTGGGGGTGGGTTTTAGTGACGAATTATGGTAGTGGCCGGTTTAGGTGGTTGCAGTGGGTTTGGGTGGTTAGGTTTTGGTAATGTTTATGTGAGAGATGAATATTATTGATTTTTTTTAATTAAGATCTGGTGGGATCCCATATTGGATCTCAGATTAGGGGTTGGCTTTCAGTGACAGTTTTGATCACCAGATGAAGACTTGTCCGGTTCTCTGTTGATGAGAGGTTGGTGGTGGTGTTGATGATGATTAGAGGATGATTTTGTTGATGATTTTGTTGATGATTTGAGATAGTTTTGGTGTTGTAATGGTGTTGATGATTTGAGATGGAGATTTGTATCTCCACGACT
This sequence comes from Dipteronia dyeriana, assembly GCA_032871835.1. NCBI lineage: Eukaryota > Viridiplantae > Streptophyta > Magnoliopsida > Sapindales > Sapindaceae > Dipteronia > Dipteronia dyeriana. The sequence goes on from CM065295.1 coordinate 77,576,777, forward strand.
CCACTCATAGATTCGTTTGTTCTTTTTTCAATTTTTTTCGTTTGTTCTTTTTCCTTCTATTTTTTTTTGTGTGATTTGATCATCACCATCCATGTTTCAGATGGATGGTCAAGAATACTCAAGATCCATCTAGCAATTTTTTTTATATAAATTATTTGTAATTGTCGAATTTTTAAATGGAAGGATGATACTTTTAGACAGTCAAACTAAAGTCGTTGGCAAATTAGTCATTTAGCATTTTTAGTGATGGTTGACTGTCAAAATTTTGGTCAGAGGGACCAAATTCAGTGGTTTTTAAAACACAGGGGTCAATCCAATGAAAATGAATAAATGAATAAAAAACAATTATATCAAGAAACAAATAGGGACTACATGAATAATATCCAAAAAAAAAAATAGCAGAGTATTTGGCTGCTCAGGTGATTTTGAACTCGGATTCCCTGATTGCGGCCAATTGTTGAAGAGTGTCATATTTGCATATCTCAAGAACGTTATATACACCCTAGATTAACACATTTTTAAAATTTCAATATTACCTTCTACTTGATTAAATAGTTTGTAAGTGTACCCATAAATTATTAAATATTTTCTATTTTGTGTGTGAATTATATTAACCAATTTCCTTTTATTTATTTGATTTTTACCCATAAAACCCTTTCTATTTTTCAAACCCTAACATATTTTCTAAATACTAATTGAAATCATCTGCATGTTGTAACATCGATCGGAAGACAATCATGAATTCGAAAAGTCTCCTTAAAAACCGACACTATTCTGATAAAGAGGAGAGAAAAAATTCTATATCTCTACCCCTTGCCTCTAGCACACTACCAATGCATGCATAGCAATAACCGTGCATTACACACACTGTCAAATACATAGCAATGACATTGGTTCAGTTTGACATTGCTTCCCCAGCTGCTTTTAGGGTTAAAAGTGATTCTGGACCTCAGACATGGTGTTTGGTAAAATCGTGGGGAAGTGCTTTTGGTCACTTTTAGTCACTTTTAGCTTCTCCCAACTGAGTTTTTGAGAAACTACAAATACATGCTTTTGGATTTTGGCTTCTGCTTTTAGAAAAAAACGCTACAGTGATATTAAATGAAATTTTACTAACTTTCCAACTTTGTCCTTGCCTTTAACGAAATTTAACAAAAAAAATTGGACTTATATTTTTGTACAAAAAAAATGTTTCCATAATTAATTCAATAAAGTAAAATAAAAATGAAATAAAAAATAAAATAAAATAAAATAAAGAAATAAAGAAATAAAGCAATATGACTAATTAATTAAATAAAGTAGAATAAAAAATAGGGCTAATTAATTCAATAAAGTACCATAATTATATAACACTTAACACTAAATATAAATAAACAAGAAAAATATAAAGTATAGCAAATTAGTACCATTTAGATGTCTTTATCCTTTTAGTAATTTTACACACTCACAACACTTTTTATATCAGTTTACCAAACACGTTGAAATTGCTTTTAGTTCTCACAACATTTTTGAAAATCAGTTTACCAAACACTCAGCTGATTCTTCCCACAGCAATTCCAAAAGCAATTCCCCCTACAGCAATTTCAGAAGCACTTCTCCCCACAGCACATCAATACCAAACTGAGCCAATGATTGTTTGCTTTGTTTCTGTTTATGGCCTTTTACATGGCAAATTGTAAATGTCCTCCAATCTCCCCTTTGGCAGCGGGCAATTTGCCGTTTTTTATTTTTATTTTTTATTATTGTATTATCTTCTTTAGTATAATTTATGTATTTAAGAGTTAGATATTTTTTAATGGAAAACATGAAATAAAATAACAAAACTTTAAATAATAGTAAAATAATTTTGATCCCTTAAACTTTTTGGAGATTGATTTAACTTTATAACAGAGGTGATTAATGCTGGACTAGCAATAAAAAAGTGTAAAACCTGTCTAATATATATCCTTCCTTTTCGTACAAGTGTGCAACAGCTTAAATTGTTAACGAGATCTTTTTATGCAGCTTTTAGAGTTGCGGTATTTATATGCGTACCCCATTTTGTATTTATATCCACATTAAATTGTTAGAAATATTCTAATTTGTAAGTAAATCCCACATTTTACTAAATATATACTTTTTCTAAATTTATTTATAAATACAATAATATATTTATAAAAAATAAAGGAGAAGCCTCCTCTTTCCAAGCCGAAATCTTCTCACTGGGTTGAATTCGAGAGTGTTTCTTGAAGGGACATTAAAAAGTATCCTCCAACCTTATTCAAGTATCAGAGAAGGAAAAAAAAAAATGTGCCTTAATTTACATCGAGAAAAAAAAAACTTGGATCTCTATTATCAAAATACCTGGCTTTCAAGAAACCCTTTCTTAATTTTTTTTAATCCCTTCCCAAAAATTATAATTTTGTAAGACAAATAGATAAAGGATTTAGAAAACCTTGCTGAATAGAGGGGGTAATTTTCAAAGATTTCAAAAAAACAAAAACCAAAGACTCCGAATCTCTGATACTCGAGTCACTCGACAACTCTCTCTTTTTTTCATTTTTTTTTTTTATTTTTTTTTTTATGTTTCTTTTAACAGTTTTTTTTTTTTGTTTAGTTTTTAAATAAACATTTTATGATTTTCAGTTTTTTTCTTAACTGGAGATTTAAAAAAAAAAACTTTGAACTGGAAATAATCACTATTATGATCAAAAGATAATTAATATGTATATTTGTTAAAATATTCAAAATAATAAATATTGTATTTATAATATTATATAAGGCATATTTATAATTATTTTAAACCTTTAATATTAAAGGTAAAGTTGGAATTTAAAATAATAATAATATGGGATGAACATACGGTTTTTACTATATAGAGGGTGCAAATATCGCTACTCTAGTTTTTATTGATATATTATATATAAAAAAAAATTGCATGATATTACACGTCCTTTTCGATAAATACTTAATGTCCAATAAAAATCGGTGTTCGAAAATACGTGTCTAGGTGTCATCTAGGCGTTAGGCGGCCGTTGGCCATCCCGATTAAGACAAAATGGATCATATTGGGCGGGTATAAAAATGGACAATTTGACTTTTTTGTCGGCCAGTTTTACCAATTAATCGGTTTAGACGGAGTCAAAATAGTTTTTATATCCTAATTATATTGTTTAAAATTTGATTTTTTTTTTAAAGATTGAATATTAGTTTTGTATGTAAGGAAAAATAATTATAAACAAATAAATTATCGGCCCACCTAAGAGTTGTCTAGGTGCATCTAGGCACCGCCTAAGCGTTTACTAGAACACCTGTAAAAACCAAACATACACTTTTCTATGCTTTTTCCCTACCATTTAGCTTCAACATTCTTGACAGCAAACATGAGGTGGAAAAGATCATGACATATTGTCACAGATATAATTGTTAGGGTTTATGCTCTAAAGATGTAATTTGTAAATGGATTTGTGAAATAAATAAAAGAAAAGTTATATTCATTCTTGTTGTGTTGTTTATTTTATAACTTGTGCATATATATAACATCCAAGATTGCCGGATGTAATCTCGAACTATGTATATGAGTGTCATATACAGATGGATATAGTAAGAGACATGCAATCTAAAAAGTTCATAGATAGCAAATAAAGCTGGATACTTTATTTGTGGTTAATATATGACTGCGGTCCATTCCGTAATGTACGGTGATTCTATCCTGAATCATTCATATGAGATATGGGAATAGAGGCACCTTGTTTTATGTGATCATATAGGACTGTGTCATGATCTATATGAATCTCTCACCAAGATCCGTTTACTGATGAGATTCGTATATATCAACTAATGATGGATATATGTGGGTGATCTTAATCCTAAGTGTCTTATCGACTCCTTTAGGTTAGATCGTAGTCTTTGATATACCATGGATGAGGTGGATGCATTTCCTGATCAATATACTTCGTATGTTAGGATTGCGGTTTGACTTGAGACTGTGAAGGTTTGTACATAATAGTAATGATAATTAGAGTAAGCTACAGCTGTGTACAACCAGTAACATAAGAATAAAACCTCAAAAATATTCTAGAATATCAACACCTCAGTAGCCTTCCAAAAAGATTAGAGAAAATGGCTAAAAGCATATCATCCCTACACTTGTCTTATTTTCCATTCTTCTTGTAATAGATTTTATTCTAGAATACTCTAATGTTTTTGTCTATAAAGTATATTGTACAAGCTACAATAAAATCATAGAAAATATACAACAAAATATTCTCCAAATATGTGAAATTATCTTCTATCTATTAGCTATATTTCTGGTTTGCTTTATGGTATCAGAGCTATTACAACCTCACGATGAACAGATCTTATGGACTCTTCCTCTGAATCTCTTACTACGTCTACACCTTCTCCCACATCTACTATTTCTATCACTGTTATCTCACCTCATCACATTACTAATCTCATACCTATCAAACTCACCCGTGAAAACTACCTACTATGGAAATCCTTATTCATCCCAATCCTACAGAACTCAGATCTCTACAGTCTCTTAGATGGTTCTGACTCTTGCCCTCCTAAAACCCTTTCTACCGATTAACCAAATCCAGCTTATGCAACATGGATTACTCGAGATCGTACCTGTAAGATTTGGCTTCATGTTGCTCTATCAGACTCTGTTCTTTCTTATACCATTGGTTGTGCCACTGCCAAGACTCTTTGGGACACCTTGAAGAAACGATTTGCTGCCATCACTCGTTCTCACATTCTTCAGTTAAAAGGACAACTTCAAACCTTAAAGAAAGGTTCCAACTCCATGATGCAATACCTTGAAAAATCAAATCACTTGCCGATGGTCTCGCCGCCGCCGGAGCCCCACTCGATGATATTGATGTTATCGCCCACACTTTTCGTGGCCTACCATTGGAATACGATTCCTTTGGAACCTCGATTCGAATTCGTACGAAGCCGATCAATCTTGATGCTCTTCATGGTCTTCTCATTAATGAAGAAATTGAACTACAGTAGCGTGACGCCCTAGCCCCACCAGACTCCACTTCATCTCTTCAGGCTTTTCATATTTTTGTCTCACTCAAGCCCAATAACTATTCCCATAGCAATACTTGCCCAAACCAAAATCATTTCTCTCCCAAACCTCTACTCTTATCCACCACATCATACCCAATTTCTCATCAAACAAATTCTTTTCTTCGTCCTCAATATTCCAACCCGAACACGAACCGATATCGCTCGAAATTCAAAGTTCGTTGTCAAATATGAAATAAACCTAATCACTCGGCTCTCCAATGTTACAATCGTGCAAACTTCATATTTCAGGGCCGCTATCCACCACTACAGTTCTCTGGTATGACAGCCACTCAATTTTCTCCATCACTGCCACCTTCCAATTCTCTTCGGTAATCTGATACAGGTGCAACCAATCACATCACCCATGATCTCAACAACTTAACTCTACAAACACCATATCAAGGTCATGATCAAGTTCTTGTTGGCAGTGGTGAAGGTTTGCAAATTGCTAACACTGGCAATTACATTGCTTCTGCCTCCAATTCAAAATTTAAATTGAATAATATTTTACATGTTCCCCGTACACACAAAATCTTTTATCAGTTCATCATTTTGTTTATGACAATTATTGTACACTCATCATTACTCCTTTTGCCTGTATTGTAAAGGATCTAGCTTTGGGGAAGACACTATATTGAGTCCCTACTGATGGTCATCTCTATTCTATAAACCTCTCTATATTCAGACAAGTTCCTCCAACTGCTCATCTCAGTACCAAAGCGTCATTCTCCCTCTAGCACAAAAGACTCGGCCACCCATCTCCTCAAACAGATCAACTACTTATCTACAGACAATATCTTCCACTTCATGGATCCCCTGCTCCTTCAGTTTGCAATGACTGTCAATTAGGAAAGAGTTCTAAGTTGTCTTTCAATAAATCACATTGTATTACATCTAGTCCTCTACAATTAATACATACAGATATTTGGGGCCCTGAACCTTCATCTTCTATCCGGCTATCGTTTCTATATCATATTTATAGATGACTCTTCACGGTTCACATGGCTCTTTCCTCTTAAAGCAAAATCTCAAGCTCTCTTTAGTTTTCAACAGTTTAAAACACTAGTTGAGAATCAATTTGACCTTAAAATCAAAACCCTCCGATGTGATAATGGTGGTGAATACACAAGCAAACTCTTTAGCCAATTTCTGGCTATCAATGGTATAGTCCAACAATTCACATACCCCGCATACTCCTGAGAAAAATGGCATGTCTGAATGCAAGCACCGACATATAATTGAGCTAACAAGAACCTTATTTGCACAGTCATCACTATCTATTGAATATTGGGTTGAAGTAGTTAATACATCTGTATATTTAATAAATCGATTACCCTCTTTTTCTTTACAGAAAATAAGTTCTCTTCAGAAGCTATACCATTGCAAGCCAGATTACACATTTTTTTAAGGCATATGGGTGTGCATGTTTTCCTTGGTTGAAACCTTATTCCAAACACAAGCTTGAGTTCAGAAGCAAACGTTGCATCTTTATCAGATATGGCATAAATCAGAAAGGTTACCACTACCTTGACCCAATTTCAGGACGTATCTACATTTCCCGTCATGTGGTGTTCGATGAAAATCAATTCCCCTCTACTATATCATGTCCATCACCACATTCAACCTAGCTTCCTCCTACTACTTACCACCCACTTATTTACCTTTACCCCTCTCATAGACAAACATCACAAGCTAAGCAGCCATCACCATCACCATCACCATCAATTTCACATTCTAGTTATCGGCCTCCTTAATTCCCCATCTTATCTACCAACCACATATCTTCAACACAGGATTCCTCTCCACCACCGCCTTCACCTTCACCTCCACTTCTACCAAAATTTCCCACCCATCCAATGCAAACTAGATCAAAATTCGGTATACACAAACCCAAAACCTTCTTGATTCATCATCCTTTTCCCCAAGCCTTACTTGCCTCATTTTTATCCAAACACATTCCCACCACATATAAAAACGCAGCCAAACATCCAGAATGGCTCCAAAATATGAAAGATGAAATTTCTACCTTACACAAAACCAAAACATGGACACTAGTCCCTCCAAATCATTCTCAAAATCTAGTGGGTTGTAAATGGGTATTCAAAATCAAATACCATGTAGATGGAACCATTGAACGCTACAAGGCGCGTCACTTTGCCAAAGGATTCAATCAACTTAAAGGCATCGACTATACAGAAACGTTTAGCCCTATGGCCAAACCTATCACCATTCGAATTCTTCTCACACTAGCAGTTCAAAATAATTGGAGTATCTCTCAACTAGACGTTTCGAGTGCTTTCTTACATGGACAACTTCATGAAGAAGTGTTCATGATTCAGCCTCCCGGATTTGAAGATCCATAACATCCTGACTTTGTATGCAGACTGAATCGCTCACTGTATGGTCTGAAACAAGCATCTCGTGCATGGTATGAAGAGCTATAAAATGCACTTCTCTCTCTTAGTTTCAATACATCTGCAGCAGACACATCTCTCTTTATCAAAATTGATAGTACCTCTGCCACCTTTCTTTTGGTCTACGTTGACGACATTGTCATCATTGGAAGTAATTCTTTTTACTGTAAGCAGCTTATTTCTCAACTTAGCACATGGTTTGCCATTAAAGACTTAAGATCATTACACTACTTCTTGGGTTTTGAGGTCCATCGTAATTCTTCTGGCATATTTTTTTATCAATCAAAATACACCACTGATTTGCTCACCAAGACAAAGATGCTTGAGGCCAAACCATTTCCATCCTCTTCCACCACTATAAAATTAGACTCATCCTCTGGTGAACAACTGTCAGATCCAACTTCTTTTCCCTTGATAGTTGGTTCACTCCAATACTTGACATGGAAAAGTCCTGACATTACTCACTCGATTAACCAAGTTTGTCAATATCTTCATGCTCCCACCACAGCTCATCTTACTGTCGTAAAGCGGATCCTTCGATATCTGAAAGCCACCCAAATTATGTTATTCAGCTAAGGAAAAGACCACCTCAGTTTACTGCATTCTGTGATGCTGATTGGGTAGGATACCCGGATGATCGGCGTTCGACTACAGGGTATTATGTCTTTCTCGGGTAATAGTCTTTGTTAACGGAAAATTTGTTTAGGATGAGAAATCCCTATTAACACCCTCGAGACCACTACCACGGAGGTGGTGGCCAGGGTTGGTACCTTTGGTACCTTGGTGATCTTGTATGAATATGAAGAAGGATGAAACAGTAGGTAGGAGACAAACCATCCCGCCCTTCGGGCTTCGTGCTTATGAAGTAGATCTTGGGAGCTCGAGGTTCCCTTGCTGGTACGAAGGGGGTGATCCTGGACCTTGTTCCTCGGTCGCGGTCGGAGCCCGTCCTGGTATCTAGAGACTGGTTCTAGAGCCCGATTGCTTCCTGTAATACCCCAACCTCGATAGCAAGTAAGAATAGGGGCTTATCTAGCTTTAGTGTCAGAGAGCTTGATTTCTTCCATAGAGAGGATACGGGAGAGCTCTTCGACTCCCTTCGAACTGGTCTGAGTGGTTTCTCTTCATCTTGATGTGTGACTTTGGCATGTAGATGAGAGGATAAGAGTGTTAGGTCCAGCGAGGAAGGAATCTAGATTCGGTTCCTTAGGTCTTCGTTGTTGTTTCCTGATCTCATGTATGGAAGATGAGAGAACTAGGACCAATGGGGTCGGTACCTAGCTCGCATACACATATGCATAATACAATAGATAATAGGAAAAACATAAGTCTTATGTAAATGGAGGTGGATTGACCAAGGGGGGAAAAGCATCACGAGTGATCACATGCTGAAAAACCCTTAGGCAGTATCCAGAGGAAGGAGGAATACCCTTCCTTGTATATATATATGCGATGCTCCGATGAGGTTACAAAGATGTCAAAGTAGTACAACATATATGCTCCGGGGAGGTTACAACAATGAGTGTTTACCGATACCGGTATTTTCCTGGTCGGGGTACACATACAATGATGATCTATATAGAACTTTAAACGAAACATGTGTCATCTCCGATATCGGATCCCTCCATATGCCTTTTACGGATATATTTATACATAGTGACTACATTGGCGTGCAAGTCCATGACTCTTCAATTAGTCTTCGTTTCCTTATCGAATACGATTCTTCCTTTAATGTAGTTGATCGGCTTGTAGCTAATATCTTGGAGAAGATGTGATTGTTTCCTCTTCGGACTCTTCCTTCCTTGATAGACAAGATTTTCTGTTATAGTTGACCCCCAATAATCGGTTGTGGAGGATATCTTGAAGGAAAAGGTATTTGTTTCCTCTTTGGACTCTTTCACTAATGGTGGCCATTAAAGAGTTGAATATTCTCTTATTAATGGTGTTGATCATGTCATTAATTGTGGTTGACTACCTCTATTAATATAGTTGACCTCATTAATAGAGTTGACTACCTCCATTAATATGGTTGACCTCATTAAATAGGGTTGACTATCTTTATTAATACGATTGACCTCATTAATGGTAATCATGAAAGTCAACCCTCTCTCTTAGAGGAGAACTCTGGTTCAATATTCTAGTGGCGCGGTACCTTACTGATATTATTCTTCCTACCTTACGGAGGAGGCGTACCTCGGATGGGTCCCGAAGCTGGTATCCCAGTACTTGGGTATCGATCTGAGGGCGAGATACCTTAAGGTACTAGTCTGGTTGTATGGAGCTTGATTTGACCTTACAAGGCTTTCGGTGGAGCTTGATTTAACCGCGTTGGAATCCGACGGGGTAACGAAGCTTGGCTGGCAAGCCCTGGTAAGGTGTTCGCCATAAACAGACGGCCTTGGCTTGCTTCTGGAAGGGTGAAGAGGTACGCTCGAGTACTGCTCTTGCTACTTGATTTAACCATGCCAGGATCTACAGTGGATCTTGGCGCTTTTGGTGACGATGAGGATTTACGGGCTTCTTCCTTTTATGCTCGGATAAGTCGAGATTATACCTCGACGAGGCAGGAGGGCCTTTGAAAGACAAGTTCGGCACCTTGAAGGTCTCTTAGTGAAAGTAGAGATAGTAGCAAGCTCCAGGAGAGTGTCACGAGATACCTTGATGTCGGGAGACCAAGGTCCTTTCTCGTCGACCTAGCTTTGGGCTTTTATCCTGGTATAAGGAGCTTGACGCGGTCTCGTCAAGCTTTATTTGGTAAGCCTGGACACGTGCGAGATGCTCAGATGGTATGGGTGGCCTCGCCTTGCTCCTGTAGAATCGCGTGGTAGCTCGACCTCGGGGACCTTGAGACCCCGTCATATAAGCCTGAATTTGGACCCTTGCAGGAAGACTGGGAAGTGGAAAATTCTTCTTTTAGTCTCTAGCCAAATTTTGCTATTAACAGTCTTATTGCCTGGTCTGCCAAGAAACATAACACAGTTGCTAGATCATCAATATAAGCTGAATATCGTGCTTTGGCCATTACAACAACTGAAATTCTATGGATATGTTCACTTCTCAAAGAATTACATGTGTTTCTACCCACTCCTCCTTTATTCTACTGCGACAACATTAGCCCAATAGCTCTTGCTGCTAATCCAATTTTTCATGCACGAACGAAGAACATAGAAGTTGATTATCACTTTATTCTAGATTTGGTCACAATGAAATCAATCTCTATTTAGCATCTTCTTTCATCTGCTCAGTTGGCTGATATATTCACCAAAGGATTACCCACTAATCGCTTATGTGCTCTCAGTTCCAAGCTAATTACATGTGATCCACGTATTACCTGGAGAGGGGATGATAATCAGAGTAAGCTACAGCTGTGTACAACCAGTAACACAAGAATAAAACCTCAAGAATATTCTAGAATATCAACACCTCAACAGCCTTCCAGAAATATTAAGAAAATGGCTAAAAGCATATCATCCCTACACTTGTCTTATTTTCCATTCTTCTTGTAATATATTTTATTCTAGAATACAATAATATTTTTTGTATATAAAGTATATTGTACAAGCTACAATAAAATCATATAAAATATATAGGAAACTATTCTCCAAATATGATCTTCTATCTATTAGCTACATTTCTGGTTTGCTTTAAGTGGAACCCACTTCTTCTTGTGAGAAGTAGATGGTAGTTCCCTTAAGGGTTGATTCGGAGCTTGGACAATATAAGGGATCTCCTAGTTTCGTGAGGAAATATGATTTATTGATCATTATAGAATCAACGGTACATAAAGGATATATTTAATTAGAGGGGTATAACGGATATTATGACCCAGCTCTAGTTATAAACTACTGTGGAGGATCACACCATGTGTAATAACTATATCGATAGATACCTAGTTGTATCAGTCTGTGTAAAAACGTCTGCAGTTGAGAGAGTACAGTTTCGAGCTTTTAATTGAATAATACCGAAGTTAATAATCGTGAAATATTAATTAAAGAGTTTAATTAATAATTTTTTAGGATTATTGGAGTTCAAAATATTGTGGGTCCATTAGATCCCTTTGCTAGCCTGATCGATTTAGGTAACAAGGGTCACTGTTAATTGATTGGATTGTCCAATTAATTGTTACGAAAGTGATATGTATTTATTCAGGAATTAATTGAATAATGAGATTATTTAATTAATGAATGTTAATGATTATGCTAATTAAATAATTAGATTATTTAATTGTGTAATTAATCATTAGTCGAAGGGTGTTGATTGATATCTAATTTTTAAAGATAAGATAATTTGATTATTTTATTTTTATTGAATTAGATATTTAATTTTGAATTTAAAGAGTTTGAATTCAAAACAAATTGATTAATATCCTTAAAGATATGGGATATCTTAAAAGATTTAAATTGATTAATTTTATCAATATATATATATATATCGTATGTAAATTTTATTAGACGTACACGTCATTAACAAAGAGGATATAATTGCCAGGTGGACATCCGAATAGGCATTCAGAAAATATCCTACAAGACATCACCAAAGAATGAGAAGCCCGAGTAAGCAAGTATTGAACAAAACCTACTCGGGATCAACTGACATCATATACTTCTCGGGGTCAATTAACGATGCTCGGGGTCAGTTAAAAATACTCGGGGCTAGTTGATGACATTTTCTACTCGGGATCAGATGACGTCATTCGGGACCAGCTAATATCGTGTTCTACTCGGGACAAACATGAAGAAAACCGAATAAAAAGCCCAGCGCGTAGCTTACACGAGTCGAGTCATTAAAATACGTGAAGATATCCATATCAAAGAGGAATTCCAAGAAGAACAGAATATCAAGCAGAAAGGGTTCATAATCAGGCAACAATTTTATTTCTTCAAAAAGACTACACCTTTATAAGGAAATAAGTCTCATCTGGACTACATTACTAGAGTCTCATTCGATCTCAATACAAGTCTCCGAAATAGGAAAGAAGACAGACTACTTCCAACAAGTAACCAATCATAATTAGATACAAAGATCTTTTATTACTTGTACGGACATATAAATAGACCTATAATCTCGCCACAAAATATACAGAACATATAGAAAAGTATAGAGAGAAAAAGAGAGATCGAAAATTGTAATTGTTCTATTCATAGTGGATTTTGGCTCGGTTGATCATTCAACCACCCGTGGACATTTCTCTGGTTATCAGGGTTTTACCACGTAAAAACTTGCACCCGATTACATTCTTCTTCTCTTTCTCTTTGAGATCACAGCTAAAATCCAAATCTTGTTGGTTTTTCTCATACATCCAGAAATCTACGTCAACAATTGACGCTAAAAGGAGGGGTCAAACCTCCTATTTAATTGAAGGTAATGGCAGGAAGCAGAAGCAGTCATGAGGATGTCCAAAAATCTCCAGATAATGTCCATGATGGCAGTAGTTTGTGAGATCTCACTGCAACCACGGAGAACCAACCAACATCTCTAGCGGGGATCCAGCAAGTTCCTCCGACCAGCGAAGACCTGACGCAACCCTTTCGAGAGGCGCTGCAACAATTAGTGGCAGACACAGCAAAAGAAGAAGTTGATGTACTAGCTGTAGAAGAAGTACAACCTCCAAACCTCTCACCAACAAGGCTTCGTTCGATTATAGTAGGGCCAAAACTAAATGCACCGGAAGTCGGAAGGAGCTCTGTTCCAATCAATCAGGCTAGATGTAAGACACCCGAAGAGGAACAACCACGCCAGAGGCAGAACCATGATCAGATAGCCCGTGCAAAACACCGCAAGCACGACCGGTATAGAGATCGGTCGTCATCTGAAGATATCGATCAACACCATCGCAAGCGCTATCACGGAACCATACGCTTGCAAGAATCAACCCGAGAGACTCGGCAGCAAAGTAAAGAGCTAGAGAGAGGAATAACTGTCACTCGACGGTTTAACCTTTATGGAGATCCGGTGGGAGATTGAGATGTCGTAATTCAGAGCCTAACTCGAGAAGTTGAAAACAATAGGCGTCAAATGGACGCACTGGTCAGACGTTATGGGTACAACGACTTATCCGACGAAGATTCTGACAGTCCATTCATTAGGGACATCCTGCAGACTTCATTCCCAGAAAGGTTCAGGATGTCGCACGTGGAGCAGTTCAATAAGGATACAGATCCTAAAGAACATGTCAGATGCTATAAAAGTATTATGGCCTAGTATGCCCAAAGCGATCCCTTACTATGCCTCAACTTTTCACAAACTCTAGGAGACACGGGCTCAAGATGGTTCGGGAGATTGCCCCCAACGAGCATCGAAAGTTTCAGTGAACTAAGCAGGAGTTTCTCAAGATAATTTCTGAGCAACATTCATAGGAAAAAAATAGTAACTTACCTTTCTCAGTTAAAACAAGGAAAAGATGAGTCGTTGAAGAAATACATGGGGAGATTCGGCAATCAAAAATCGACAGTACAAACGATGAAGCGATAATTGCTGCATTCATCAACAAACTACAGAATGAACGGTTATCTTTTGACTTTTGAAGAGCCCATCTGACTAGATATACAGATATGATGGACATGGCGGGAGGATATGCATTAGCCGAAAAAGAAGAGTTAGCCATGGGAGGATGCTATATGCATGGAGGAAAACTTGAAAAGAACGCTGAGTTCAAAGTGCATAACCAAAAGGGAAAACAGAAAGGAAACAACAAAGAAAAGAGTAAGGACGGGGGAAACAGGCGTAATGCCAAACAGACAACGGAGAAATTTTGAGGTAGATACGCCAACTACACCCCTCTTCGGAAAAGGCAAGAAGAAATCTTGGCCATACTGAAAGCAAAGAATCTGGTACAAGAGCCAAGATGACAGTCTCAGTTCGCCCGACGGGATACAACCAAATACTGTAGATTCCACAAGGAAACCGATCATGAGACTTCCAAGTGTTACCAGCTCAGAGATTACATAGAAACCCTCATTCGGGAAGGATATTTACAATATATAATCTTGAAAAGGGATGAAAGATCAGAGATAAAGAAAAAGACCAGGGTCGATCACAACTCCAGTCGAAATCAAAGGGCCAGCCCAGAAGCCAATGAAGTAATACAAACAATCTATGGAAGACCATCCACTGGGAGAAGTAACCGAGAGCGAACGCAGGAAATCATAGTAGCAGTGGAGGCAAGACATAACTTTGACGTGAACTCAGTCGAGCCAGACCCGAAAAGGGTAAAGGATGGATGGGACCCAATAATATTCATAGAAGCAGACTCACATGGGGCCGATGTTCGGCCAAATGACACCCTGGTCATAAGTGCCTGGATTGGTCACCGGAAAGTCAGGAGAATCCTGATAGATAATGGAAGTTCGGCAGATATTCTCAATGTAGCCGTCTATGATCAACTCAGGTTGGATAGAAAGGATCTACAGCCTTTCCATACTCCACTCAGAGAATTCAGAGGAATTGAGGTCAGGTCACTCGGGACGGTAAAGATACCCGTAAAGACTAGAGTGGCACCTTGTCAGAGATTTGTATTGCTCGACTTCGTGGTAGTAGACTTAGACAATTGGCCGTATAATGCGTTGTTGGGTCGGCCATTCTTAAATAAAACTAAGGCCGTAACAGTCACTTATGCATTGATGATCAAGTTCTCGACCGAACAGGGGGTCGGTGTAGTCAAGGGATCCCAAGAGATGGCCCGAAGAGCTAACCTATCAGTATACAAAGACAAAAGTGATGGTGAACAAGTATGCACTATAACACAGCTGAGTCAGAACAAAGAGTCACTGTCATTCGAATTTGATCCAATAGAATAGTCGAAGGAGTCCAAAAATGAACCGGTCGAAGAAATTATCTTAAAAGAAGATGAACCAGATAAGAAGATCAAGATCGGGGCCAATTTGGAAGAAAGGATTAAACAAAGCCTCACTGATCTGCTTAAAGAATACAAGGATGTGTTCGCCTGGAGTCATGAAGACATGGTCGGGATAGATGCCCAAATAATATCTCACCATCTCGCAGTAGACCCAAATATAAAACCAGTGATACAAAAAAAAGATCATTTAATCTCGAGAGAAGTCAGGCAATCAAACAGGAAGTGGAGAACCTACTCGTTGTAGGGTCGATTAGAGAGATCAACTACCCTCAATGGTTAGTTAATGTAGTTCTCGTCCAAAAGAAAAATAGACAATGGAGAATGTGCGTAGATTTCACAGATTTGAACAAAGCATGCCCAAAAGACAGTTTTCCACTGCCGAGGATAAACCAATTGGTGGATGCTACATCAGGCCACGAATTGCTCAGTTTCATGGATGCCTACTCGGGATATAACCAAATCCAGATGAACAAGGCTGGCGAAGAAAAAACAGCATTCACAACTGATCAGGGTTTATGCTATTACATAGTAATGCCCTTCGGGTTAAAAAATGCAGGGGCAACATATCAAAGGCTATTCAATAGAATCTTCGCACGACAACTAGGAAGGAACATGGAAGTGTACATTGATGACATGCTGACAAAGAGCATCTCGGTAGACAAGCATACTTCAGACTTGCGAGAGACATTTGATGTTTGAGAAGATACCAAATGAAGCTAAATCCTAACAAGTGTTTATTCGGAGATCCTTCAGGAAGATTCCTGGGTTTTCAAGTTCACCAAAAGGGAATCAAATTCAATCTTGAAAAGATCCAAGCCCTGCAGAGAATGATCTCACCAAGGACATTAAAATAAGTACAGAGCTTAACAGGATGTTTAGCTTCCTTGGGAATATTCATCTCAAAGGCCACGGACAGATGCGCCCCATTTTTCAGAATAATCAAAAAATGAAAAGGACTCAAATGGAATGAAGAGTGCGAGCAGGCATTCTTAAAAATAAAAGAATACCTAGGGTAGGCTCGCATCCTTTCAAAACCATAAATGGGAGAGATACTCCATTTGTACTTATCAATTACCGAGCTAGCAGCAAGCTCAGTTCTCGTTAGAACAGAAGATGAAGTACAGAAGCCAGTGTATTATACCAGCAAGGCACTTTTACCAGCCGAGACTAGGTATTCACAAGCAGAAAAAATGGCCCTAGCATTGGTTTCATCAGCAAGAAAACTAAGGTCATACTTTCAGGCTCATACAATCCAGGTTCTCACCGACTGCCCATTGAAGCAAATTTTACAGATGCCAGAGATTTCAGAAAGACTAACCAAATGGGCAATTGAGCTAAGTGAATTCGATATCCACTACGTCCCAAGGACATCTCTTAAAGGATACGCAGTGACAGATTTTATAGCAGAGTTCACAAAACCAAACCTGGAAGCAAAAAAGATGTTGGGTAAAAATTTCTCATGGAAATTATATGTTGATGGCTCTTCAAACACTCACGGCAGTAGGGCAGGGATCATAGTATGCACTTCAGAAGGAGATGATGTCGAATGTGTCATGAGGTTTGACTTCAAAGCAACCAACAATCAAGCCGAGTACGAGGCGCTACTAGCTGGACTCAGAGTCTGCATAGCTCTCGAGGCAGATGAAGTCGAGATATTTAGCGATTCACAGGTAGTTGTCAATCAAGTCCTGGACGAATACCAAGCCAAGGATGAAGGCATGATAGCATACCGTGACATTGCAAAACAACTCCTCCAAAAATTCAAAGAATATAGATTGCCCAAATCCCCAGGGAGGAGAATGAAAAGGCAGACACTTTGTCCAAACTAGCATCAGCAACAACCACAATCAGGCCAAAAACTATTCTGGTTGCACATCTCCTCAAACCGAGCACAGCTGAACCGAAAAACGTAGAAATTTTAGAAATCCAAACACCGCTAGACGGTTGGATGACTCAGCTGAAAAGGTTCCTAAAAGAAGACGTGCTCCCGGAAGATCCCTTACAAGCAAAACGAATCGGGTATCGATCAACAAGGTACACATTTGTTGGAGGAGAACTATACAGAAGGGGGTTTTCCCGAACACTCCAAATATGTGTATCAGAAGAGCATGCATGTCAAATATTACAGGAAATCCACAGAGGAGTTTACGGAAACCACATTGGGGGTAAGAATTTAGCACACAAGGTACTCAGGCAAGGCTATTATTGGCCTACTTTATTCTCAGATGCACAACAATGTTCGGAGAGTTTCAACACTTGCCAAATGATTGCTAATGATATCCGACAACCCCCTGAACAATTCAGAAACCTCACATCCCCATGGCCATTTGCCATGTGGGGTTTGGATCTAATTGGCTCTATGCCAGCTGGGATAGAGGGTGGAGCAAAACATGTCATAGTAGTCGTTGACTATTTCATGAAGTGGGCAGAAGCTGAAGCACTGGTGCATATCACGGAAGCAAATACCAAAAATTTCATAAAAAAAAATATACTTTATAGGTTTGGAGTTCCAAACACTATAATCACTGACAACGGCACTCAGTTCGATAACCTAAAATTCATACACTATAATTACTATGCCACACCTGCCCACCCTCAAACAAATCAGGTTGAAGCAGTGAACAAAATCATCAAGCACACAATCAAAGCAAAGCTAGATGCCAAGAAAGGCAGTTGGGTTGAAAAGCTACCCGAAGTATTATGGGCATATCAGACGACAACAAGAACTTCAACAGGAGAGACTCCATTCACTTTAGCGTTTGGAACAGAAACTGTTATCCCCATAGAAACGTCATATGCATCACCCCGGGTCAGGCTATATGATGAAGATCATAATGTTGATATGCTGTTACAAAGTCTAGATGAGCTAGAAGAGAAAATGGAGAAATCCCGAATACGAAATATGGCATATCAGCAAAGAGTAGCTCGCCACTACAACTCTCATTTGGGGTTAGGAAATTCCAACTAGGAGACCTGGTACTCAGAAAGGTGTCATTAAACACAAAAAACAAAGCTCCAGGTTTCCTGGCTGATAACTGGGAAGGCCCGTAAGAAATTGAAGGAATAGCTGACCATGGAGCATATTGGATTGCACGACCCAATGGAGGGGTTTTACCCTGACCATGCAATACCCAATATCTGAAGATTTTCTATCCTTAAATTATTATGTTTCCTTAGGACAATTTTAATTTTGGAATTGAATTTTTTGTTGGTTTTACAGTTATAAATAAAAATCAAACTCGAGATTTTTGAAAAATAAAGCATATGATAAGAACATATGAAAGACAAGCATGATAATAAGAACATGCAAATAGAATATTCGGGACCATTGATTCACGAATGGGCGGAGAAGCTAGAAGGAGCATGCCAGCCGAGCGAGGTCAATTGACCTTTAGCAAAAAGGCAAACCCGATGCACCAGATTCTGGAAAAGCTCGGGACGCTATCGAAAAAAATTCAGTGTGAAATACGTAGCTGTGTTAAGCGGTTCAAAAAGCTTAACGACTCGTAAACCCTTGCACAGAAAAACTGGGGAGACGTCCTCGCTAATGTGTAAGGACTCAAAACATATGATCATGGTGAGCCTTGATGTAATGTTTGGGTAGCAACCGAGTATGTAAAACAAGTATAAACCTACTTGCCTGTTTTAAGATGACTCGGTTAATAATACTAGCCAGTTTAATAAGATATTTGGCGTTAAAAGTTATCCGGGTAGCGAAACCAGTTTAATAAGATACTCGGTGAGGTTACCCAAACATCAGAATTAGCCAGTTTAATAAGATACTTGACATATATATTGCAATAGCCAGTTTAATAAGATATTTGGCGTTAAAAGTTATTCGGATAGCGAAACCAGTTTAATAAGATACTCGGTGAGGTTACCCGAACATCAGAATTAGCCAGTTTAATAAGATACTTGGCATAAAGACTGCAATAGCCAGTTTAATAAAATACTCGGCAACAATAGAATCAAGTTAAAGAAGATACTCAGTGAAATTCCTTGAGCAATGAATCAGATCAAAACCACTCAGTTTTCAGAATTAGTTAACTCGGGATTTCATTAATCTTTAGAAATAATTATTACAAAGAATTATTACAAAGAATGGTTACAAAGAATGGTTACAAAGAATTGTTACAAAGAATCTTTACAAAAATTTATGAAAATTCTACAAAAATCAAGGTTGTGAGAATTTAGAACTCTTGCCGATACTCTGGTCGGGCACCATTTCATATTCACGGAGCAGACTTTCATTGGAAGGCCAAGTAATCGTATAAACCGAATCATCCATTCATTGGCTGTAATCTTCTCTCGGGATTGGCCCGACATCAGGCACCACACCTTCCACGATCGATTCTTGACTGGCGTAAAAGGTCGATAGGGAATGCTCGGATGGAACCTCCAAATGCATGGGATGAGGCTCTTTGACTTGACTACGGTAATAAGCTTCCAGTCCTTCATCTGAGTCCAAAGAGATTCCAAGAACCGATCTATGTGATTCTTGATCAACAACTCCCAGTTGGTTCAGGCTTTTTCAGTTGCCCGATTCTTAACCTTAAAGAACTCACCAGCTGAAACTAGCCCTCGCTGAAATTCTTGAAGGAGCAGGGCATCATAGGTGAGGGATCTTTTGAAATGATCTACCCCTTGGAATTCGAGTTCCAGCCTGGCCTCTTTGGATAGGGACTCAACTGTCAAAGCTTGGTGGTCCAAGTCTTCAATTTTCTTTTCATACGCCAACTTGGACTGCTCCACCTCCTGTTCGGCTTTTAGCATTGATTCATGGGTAGAAGACAACAAGTCTTGAAGTGACGTAGCCTTCTCCTATACCGAAGTAACTCTTTCCTCTGCAGCCACTTGCTTCGCCAAACAGTGCTCGGTAAACACTTGGGCACTGTCAACCTCTTTTTGATAAGTCGATTCGACCCGAGCACGGCTATCCTCACTCTTTTTCAGTTGAGCTTCAAGATGCCTTTTTTGATCAGCTTGATGTTGTTGTGTCTGAACCAGCTCAGCAAACTCGGTCACCATCTACAAGGAAATGAAATTAAAAATCTAACAAGCAAACAGGCAAGGCAAGAGTTAGGAATAAAACCTACATAAGATGCGTCGTTGAAGATATTTTGAAGACGACTCGTCAGAGGCGCGTCCCTAAGATGACTCTAATGATCATCCCCAATAAAAGCCCGACCAGATGACATCGCCTTAAGCACATCCTGAGGAGAAGGATAGGAAGGACCTCCCGAGGGTTCAGCCCTTAGATCTTCAACCTCGGGGGGGGGGGGGGGGGGGGGGGGGGGAATGAGCCCTTGTTCGGGTCAAAAGTCTCCGCACCCGCCGATGCTTCAACATGAACACTCGGGGGAATCTCAGCCTTGACGTCTTCATCACTTGATTCAATAAATGAAACTACGCGAGGAACCTTGAGAGGGAGAATAGGAGAGTCGACCGCTTTCCGTTTCTCTGCCCGAGAACGGTGGAAGTTGAGATCAGCTGCGGGATCTTCTTGAGCATCATCCTCGGAAGGATTCAAAAAATTCAGGATCTGTAGGTACTTGTCCCGCAGAGGTTTTACCTCCATCACCGGCGTCTGGCCGTCGACAATCCCTTCACCAAGACCCTCATTTTGCCTCTCCCCGTCATCAAGCAGTTCTTGAGTATAATCTGTCGTGCCACTCGGACCACTAGACTCCCTTACGGTCGGCCGAACGACTTTCTTGGGGACATATTCGAGGACCTGCTCCTCAACCACATCAGGCGGGGCAATACCATCTTTGCTTTGACGAGAAGCTTCTGTCGGCTCGCTTGAAGAATCGACTTCATTTGACGAGCTTGAAGATCGCAGACAACGTCCAAGTCATACACTTAGAAGAAAAAGGGAAATCGCGTTATAATATACAAAGCAAAAAAAAATAAAAATAAAAATAAAAATAAAAATAAAAAGGGTTTCAAAGATCACTAACATCGCCTGCGGTAGCCTGAAATCTAGCTAAAGAAGCCGAGATGTATCATTTTCGTCTCGTTGAAAAGATAAGTTTTGCTCCTCTTCTCCAGAGTGTGAACTGCTATCCGAGCAAGTCTGGTCAGTTCAGTATCGCTGAATTCAAGCTTTTTCTTGTTCCATACCTCGGGGGAACAGAAAAAATGGGGAACTTTCAACACCGTTCGAGTTTTCCCAACCAAAAGAGTAACTTCGAGTCCGAGATTTTCTCCGGTGAAAAACCAACTGTTCTTCCAGTACTTATTGAATGAAGGAAATCCTCATACAAAACCCCTCTTTTTGGCGTCATCAGATGTATCAACTCCCCGATTCACCTTTGTCCCCTCGAGGACCCAACAATCTGGTGGGTTTGACAAGAGGAAATAAGTAACTAATCTTCAATGTCATTCTACTTTGTTCAATCTAAAACAATTTGGTCCAAGATTCTTTCACGCCATACTCTTTCATCACCCAAAAATCAACAACCCCTCTAGCATAGTTGCATATAGCAGACAAACAACCCTCCAATGTCCCAACATCCAACACGAAATCCTGCTCCAAATCGCCATAGTCAAGCTCGGGCACCACCCGAAACTCCTCAGTCCCAAGATCAAAACCAACCAACGAATCGCCTGTACCAAGCTCAGCTCTTCGCGGAAACACACAATGCAAAACACCAGAAGCAAACACAGCATACCCTCTTCTGTGCAATGGATGATGCACTATAGCGAATATGACTTTTTATAGCATTGTATTATTAATTTATTATAGCTTTCTTTTCAAAAATACTATCAAATGTACATATATTATTGTATACATTATAACATTCTTTTCAAAAATGCTTTCAAATGTATATATATTATTGTATAATATAATAAAATACTATAAAAAGATAGTAATAAATAAAAATTAAGTTCAAATATCATTTTAATTTCAGTAATTTAACATTTTTAATACTATTAAACTATATAATTCAAATGTTAATTATTTAAAAAAAAATTAATAGCATTTTAAATATGCTATGATATGTCTTGAAATCATATAAGCTATTATAATATATATATATATATATATATATATATATATATATATATATATATACATTAATATATATATATATATATATATATATATATATATATATATATATTAATTTCAACATATTATTATTATTAACAAAAACACAATTTAATGTATATAAAATATAATTTAAAAAAAATTAAGTAATTTACAAAATTAATTATATAGCATTTAAGAATACTATAATACATATTAAAAATACTTGATAAAGAGGAAAAAAAATCATATCCCTCTATTTTTTTTCAAAGATAAAGAGGGAAAATGATTTTTTTTTTCAAAATTTGAAACCCTGTCTTTTACTTTATATTTTCTTCATCTGTTATAAGAGTTGTTTTACAACCACCAAACCACCCACTCAAAATCCCTACTTTACCACAAAGCTCTCAAGCATCATCTTCATCTTTTATTTTCATTAAAAACTTCATATTTTTTGTGTAACTTTTTTCTCTTTCATTCATTGTTTTTTTTTTTAACCCAGTTTTAATTCTTGCTAATTATTTGATTAATTACAAATGTGGCTATTAGAATTTATTTTTTCCAGTTAGAAAATTTGGTTATGAATCTACATGTGAAAGTATTACATGTCCTCCATTGTGAAGTTATATTTCTTGGTAAGAGATTAATGATTTGCTCTATATCAGGGGCAGACCCAATAAATATTTACAGACCGGGCTAAACTATATATATAAATATTGTTTTCTCAGTACATATGAGTAGTATATAGTCATTTCATTAGCTATTGGATTTATCTTTTTTTTTTATCAATATATTCTAATACTTAATTGGTGGCTCAAAAACTCTCACATTGAATTGTTTAGTCAATATATGTAAATACTTAATCAATGAATCACAGACCCTCATATTGATTTGTTTGTCAATATATATTTTGTTTTTAAATAGATTCTACATATTATAAAAATTTATTATTAATGACCGGATTGAATGATTTAAACTAACAAGAAAACAAAATGAAATGAATTTAAATTGTGTAATTAAAAAATTGAAATAAAAGAAAGAAAATATTATACGTAAAACAAGCATAAAATAGTAATTTTGTCGTATTGGTTGAAAAAAAAAATGTCAGTCCAAACGGTTGGACTGTCTGGCCTGTCTGGCGTGCCCACCGTTGGGCTTAGCACGCCGGAGAAGAGTGTCATGGCAGGCCGGCACGGTGAACCTGGTACTTATGGCACAACACGTGGCACGCCTACGTGTCGGGCTTGGGTCAGCAAGCCTACGTTGCAGGCCGTGCTTGGCACAGTCCACCTCCCTTCGTAGGTTGGATGGACCACCTCTTTGGACCCGGTTCACTTTTACAGCACTATTTGAAAGTGATTTTAGAATAACTCCGACCAACACACCATTTACACTAAAAACATCAATTTGGTGTAAAAATCTCATCCAACCAACACGTCAAAAAAACACACAAAAAATGGTTTAGATACAACCAATTTTGGTGAGCACTGTAACTACACCAAATAGATTTTTAAATTTTTATTTTGTTAAATGTCGTATTAGTCACTTTTTACTTTTTAAAATTATTAATTTAATCATCTCATACTTAATTATAACAAAATGTATTCCTAAAAAATATACCATTGGAAAGATCTCGTTGAGATCTTCAAAATGACACCAATATTGATATACATATTTAATTTAATTAATATACTTATTAATTATACATTTAAATGATTTAAAATTTTATAATAATTTAAAGATTTATTGGAAGCACATTCTTTAAAGATGTTCTTTTGGTGTAAAATTTGGTACAGAACATTGGAGCAGAAAAAAAATTAGAGTAAAAATATTCTCTGAAGATGCTCTTTTAACACCAAATTGATGTAAAATTTGGTGTAATATGTTGCAGATGCTCTTTTGCTTTATAAGAAACAATTACAAGTGTAATCAGATATATAACATATGTCACAAATTAGTGTGTTTTGTATCAGGTGTCAACTGTCAAATGAGCACCGTAGCTGTGTACGGGTCGGACCTTCAATTTATTTTATTTTATTCATTTTTTATAGGGTGTAAAAGTGGACTGGGCATAAAGAGCACGGTCTGTCCGGCCTGCCAAGGAAGGCAGACCATGTCAGGCACGGTCCTGCATATGGAGTGTGTTGTGCTAAGCCTGACCCACATGTGTGCCGCGTGCCTGCACGTCAAGTCAGTGTGCTAAGCCGAACGGTCGGCACGTCGGGCCAACCGTTGGGCCCGACCAAATTTAATTATATATTTATTTGTTAAAAAAAACAATGGTTGAATTTGAAAGTTCAATTGTTAGTGAAAAAAATTACCATTTACCCCCCATCTCTTCTATTTTATATTTTTACCCATAACTCAAATTTTCCTATAAATACTCCTACCAATTCCAATTTTCGTTCACTTCTTCTCACTCTCTCATTCTCTCAATCTCTCGAATTCTCCACTCTCCATTCTCCAATTCTCAACATAATTTTATAATTTCATTCTTACTCTCTCTCTCAACACAATTTCTAATACTATTTTACTAATTTCCTAATATCTATCTATTTTCCACCAACACACAAAAATTTAAAGGTAAATTTTTCTTTAAATGTTTATACTTATTTATTAATTTTAATATTATTGTTTAGTTAGTAAATTAATTTAAATCTTTTTAGTAGTGAATTAATCATTTTTATGTGTAGTAGTGAATTTAAATATATTGTGTTAGTAAATTAAGCATTTTTTGTGTAGTAGTTAATTTAAATATTATTTTAGTTAGTAAATTAATCATTTTTATGTGTAGTAGTTAATTTAAATATTTCTTTAGTTTTTAAATTAATCATTTTTATATGTAGTAGTTAATTTAAATATTTAATTTTTTTTGTTAGTAAATTAATCAATTTTATTTGTAGTAGTGTATTTAAACATATTTTAGTTAGTAATTTAATCAATTTTATTTGTAGTAGTGAATTTAAATATATTTTGTTAGTAAATTAAGATTTATACGTGTACTAGTTAATTTAAACATTTTTTAGTTAGTAAATTTCAATTTTATTTGTAGTAGTGAATTTAAATATATTTCAATTAGTAATTTAATCTATTTTATTTGTAGTAGTGAATTTAAATATATTTTGTTAGTAAATTAAGATTTGTATGTGTACTGGTTAATTTAAATATTTTGGTAGTAAATTAAAAAATTTATGTGTAATAGCTAATTTAAATACTTTTAGTTAGTAAATTAGCCAATTTTATTTGTAGCACTGAATTTAAATATATTTTAGTTAGTAATTTAATCAATTTTATTTGTAGTAGTGAATTTAAATATATTTTGTTAGTCAATTAAGATTTTTATGTGTAGTAGTTAATTTAAATATTTTTTAGTTAGTAAATTAATCAATTTTATTTGTAGTAGTGAATTTAAATATATTTTAGTTAGTAATTTAGTCAATTTTATTTGCAGTAGTGAATTTAAATATATTTTGTTAGTAAATTAAGATTTTTATGTGTAGTAGTTAATTTAAATATATTTTGTTAGTAAATTAAGATTTTTATATGTAGTAGTTAATTTAAATATAGTTTGATAGTAAATTAAGATTTTTAAGTGAAATCATTCACGTTGGGTCATTTGGGCAAATCAAACGATTGTAGCTGAAATTAAATGCTTAGCTGTTAAGTATCACCGAGTGAGTTCCTTTCTGATCGAACAAGATACTTAGTTTGAATATTTAAAAGGGTACTAGTATTGGTAAAATCTGAAAAAATGTCACTTCACCAAAATTCAACTAGACTGAACCAACCTAAGTTGACCAAAGTTAGCTTCACAACACACGGTTGGGTTCATCTAAACGATCGGGTAGAGATAAATCAACTAAAGTGATTATATTGACCAGGAAAAGATAATCTGGTCGGGATTGTTGAGATGGTCAGATTGAAGCCTCTGGTCAGGATAGAATCACTGGTTAGGGAGAGTGAAGTCTGATCGGGTCTGGTAGATAGTCAGCTGAGCAACACGTCGTCAACATTGAATTCAATGCAATATGCAATCATGACTAAAATAATAAATAATAAATATTAAATTAAATAATAATTTTTTAATGAATTAAATAATAAATAAATATTAAAAATAAAAAATGAGAAAACAAAAATCAAAATCCCTAGCCATCTATCTCTCATTTCCTCTCTCTCACAATCTCTATCTGTTTCTCTCATCCCTCTTCCCCTCTCTCTTATCTCCTTATCTCTTGATCTTCAACATCAAGCACCATTACCAAACAAAATCCACCGCCGCCACCACCACCAATTAGGGCAACCAATCAATCACAATTGTTTTTTCTATAACTTTTTGTGACCATCGACAAAATGCTGAGAAAGAGAAGGAATCAACGGTAACTGTCGACAACTGCTATAGCACCAGACAGACGGAAGCGGGATTCGTAAGACTCCGGCGACACCACGACGAGAGTGTGATCGTGAAGAGGAGACAAGTGATCTATTTTTTCGTCGATTTGAAGGTCGCAATTGAAGGTTTTGTTTATGGAAAAACAATGTGTCTTATCTGAAAAAATGTATTAGGGTTTTGTTATTTAAAAAGTTAATTTGGTTGATTTTGATTTGAATTTCATTTTGGTTGATTTTGAGAATTTGTTTTTAGTTTTTTTTCATGAATTTTATGTGAATCGGTTGTGGGCGAATTTGTTGATAATTTATTGTGTTATTTGAATCTGAATGTGGTTTGCATCTAGAACTGGTTTTGTGTTTATGGGTTTGGCTATGTGCAGAAGATGAACAATAACATTTTTGTTAATTTTTTGTTGTTGTGTTCGTGGGTTTGGTTTGAATCTGGAATTGGAAGATGATTTTTTTTTTCACTTTAAACAAAAAAAAATGTTTTTTTTAATTAAAAGGACAGATGGAGGGTAAAAGTGTCTTTAAGTAATTTGACTTACTTTAAAGGGTAGTATGGTCATTTGACCCTCCGGCCTTGTCAGTAAGCACTTTTCCAACAAAAAATTTAATAGAAGGACTAAACGAGATAATTCTGAAAACCAAAAGATCAATTTGAGTATTAGATCAAACAAGAGGGACTAAATGAATCACCCATATTTATATGAGCTAATTACACAAAGTACTTGAGGTTGCCTTTTTATATCCACAAACAACTTTATCGAAAATTGACACTAAACTCTCCTTATGTTACTGTTTTACCGTTAACTTAATGGTTGACCACTTCAAAGTATCAAAAAGACTTAAATACCCTAATTACCCTTTAGTTAATAAAATTAAAATTTAAAAGCGTAAATTAAATAAAAGATAGATGATCTTCACCATCCATTTTTTAGATGGATGGTGAAGATCAATTTTTTTAAAAAAAAAAGGAAAAAAAAACATATAAGAAGAATAAAATTAAAACACATTTAAAAAAAGAAAAATAATGGAAAATAATCTAAATTTTAAAAAACGAAATAAAAAATATATATAATTTTAAAAGGACAGAAACAGAGATGGATGAAATCTATTGGAATCTGGTCAAAATATAATTGGAAATATATCTTGACTTTCTTTTGTATATATAGTTGTTATTTTGTATTTTTAATTTTACACAATCGCACAATATTTAGTTAATTTTCTTCCCATAGAAAATAAATATTTTTTATTTGTTAAATCAAAACACAGAGGAATCAAATTTCCAGATTTTCATGCTATTAAAATATATATTTTTATTTTTAAAAACTTATGGTATGTTTATTAATCAGGAATCCTACATAGAAAAGAGAATTAAGTTCCTAATTTCTAAATTCCACTATTTACTAAATTTTTAGGGAATTAAATTTCGTGCACCCCACATACAAATCATGAATTAAGTTCTTGATGGAAAATGTATTTGATTCCTCCCACCCACCTTAAGAATAAGTTCCTTTTCCTAATTGAAAAAGGAATTCATTATATATTTACTAAAATATCCTCATTTTTTAAAATAAAAAAACAATCTTCTTTATGATTATTTGCTTTTGTTTTTAATTTTTGTAAATCATATTGGTTTACCTTTTTTTTTTAATCTTTTATATTGGTTAACATAATTAATAATTTATATTATTCTAACCGTTTGATTTCTAAAAAATTCATATATATAAGAGATATGAATATGCGGTAGTTATTATTTAAAAAAAAACACAGTAGTTATTAGTTCATAAATGGCAATATAATGAAAAACCGATCCCCTTTAAGATCAAACAATTCCATCGAATTGAGTACGATTGTATGTGTGATAGCATCTAATATACCAGGAATATCATTGAACCCGATTATTGTAATTGCTCAGGATATCCTTTTTTAGCTTCTAGTTAGCTTATGGAATCGATTTCTTAGTTCAAGATCCCTCTTACTAACTGGAATAAAAGAATTAGTAGATTTGTTCCGCCCAAAATGGGAATGAGCTAGGGTTATGAACTTACAATCTATAATCTGATGATTGAGTCGATTCCATGATTATAGGTTCATTCCATACCAGAATAGGATTCTCATTATAAGAAGGGGTCATTCGAGCGTATCCAAATAGATACTATGTTTCCATATGGATCCCTATGTCGTTACATTCCATTTAGGATTAGGATTAGGTATAATCAGGCCTGTTTTTTCCATATCTTTGGTTATTTGGGACCTTATTCACCTCTTTAGGCTTCTATTGAATCGAGAAATCGGCTTGATTGTCCATCTCTTTTAATATAATATTAATATAGATAATATATAAGGCATCCTCTGGATAATTCAAATTGAAACAATTGGATGTCAGATTGGGGCCTATATGACATGACCGATCAATAGAAATACTCCAACACTCCACCTTTGTCATTTATTCCATATATCACACTAGATAGATATCATCTTCGTGGAATACGATTCACTTTCAAAATGCCTTGGTGGTGAAATGGTAGACACGCGAGACTCAAAATCTCGTGCTAAAGAGCATGGAGGTTCGAGTCCTCTTCAAGGCATAATATTGAGAATGCTCATTGAATGAGCAATTCAATAAGAGATATCGGATTGAATAAGTATTGATATACCGATTCTATCCGAGATCTTGGAATTGGAATAAGTTCGGCAACGGATCGTGAAATCTTAGGGATCTTCTTTATCTAATGAATGGGGAGTCCTCTTTGAAATCGTCTGTCATGCACCCACCCCCCGAGTATATGCTTCCATAGGAACCACACAAGGGTAGATTGATACAATATAAACCTCTGGTAAAATGTCCGCCTGTAACCCAACAGATAAAGTATATTACATAATCTGTCTTTAGTAATAGCTCTGGTGGTTCGCTGGTCATTCATACCATCCATACATATTGTTTCGATCTAAGATTTCAATTCTTCTATGTTTCAGCAGTAGCATATTGTTCCATGAAGCTAAGGTCCAAAATATGGAAGGAACGGGTGTTTCCATGACTCTATCACCCAATCAATTATGTTTCACTTAGTGCTCGTTTGGTTTAGCTTTCTACCGGCTCTAAAGGTCTACGAATGTCTATTTAAATTTTTTAGAGTTGTTTGGTTGGGCTTTTAAGAATGTTTATTTTTAATTGAGTAGAGACTAATAAAGTTTAAACCCCTACTAGATAAAAGCTCATGGGGAGGTACTTTTCTAAATAGATATTTAAAAAAATATATATACCAATCAAACAATTATATTTTTTTTTTCAAAAACTCTATTTCTAATAGATCTACTACAAGTAGATCTTTTACCAATAGAGATTTTTCAAAAACCCAACCAAACAAGCTCTTAATCTTTAGTTCATGGCCTCATTTCTTTCCGGCTAAGTAAAGGGAAACCTTTCTCCTGTTACATGAATCCAATTTTCATTTCATCCGGGAAAAACTATATTTTTCTCAACAATGTCTTTGTCGTTTGATCCAATAGCGTTCCGTTAGATAGGAACATATTTGATAAATAATGATAACTTTCGAATGGAGTATTAGAATGGATCCATTAGATAATGAACTATTGGTTCTAAGCTATCTCTGGCGATGAATCAACAATTCGAAGTGCTTTTTCTTGCGATATATATGTATATGTATATGTATATATATATATATATATATATATATATATATATATATATATATATATATATATATGTATGTATATATATATATTATTACGGCTTCATTTTTTTAATTAAGTTATTTCTACAGTTTTTTATCTAATTAGTTCAAGTATTACGATATAAAAATATTGATTATTATAGTGTTAGTGTTATGAGTAATATAATTATTTTTTTCATACTAAAAAAAATATTTCTTTATGTTTTATACACAAGGGTATTTATATAATTAATTACGTATCATTTTGATTCTTTAGTTTATGCAAACACTAAAATGAAATAAATTTGATTCTGTTTCCGATTCCTAAATTGTTACTTAACACTAGAATGTAATTAGTAACTTGTTTCTAGTTCCTCTCAATTCCCTTTAAGTGAAATTTGATTTAAATTCCATCTAATCCTTATTAGTGAAAGCACTCTTATATCAAATCAAAATATAACAAATATATAAATTTATATATATCCAACACTACCATGTACCAACAGTGGATCATAACTCACCAACGGTACCATCAAGATTGTAGAGTGTTGTTGATCATGAGAAATAAATAAAAGTAATTAGCTACTCTCAACCGCTCTTATTTTCACCTACCTACCCTCTCACACTCATCAAACTCTCCTTTCAGTTTTGGTCAAATTTGTTAGAGCATCTCTGAGAATCTCTCTTGAAGACATCATTTAACTTAATTAAGAAAGTATATGTATTTTATCAGTTCCAATAGATCCTTAAATGACTCCCTTAATTGTGTTCTGAGTGGAGTTCACTCCTTTAATTATGGGGTGTTTTCGGACCCTCTTAATACAGGCTCCACCTATTTTAGATTATTAAAAGAGTCAAACAATATCTAATATTTATTAAATACAATATTTAATATTTAAATAATAATAAAAAGTTATTAAAATGACCATTTATGATAATATTGTTGGAACACGTACTTTCTTAATAGTCATTTACAATAACATGCACCCTTAAATAAATGAGTCTCCTATCAAAACCGTTGGAGGTGCTCTTAAAATCTCTCTAGTAATATGTACTAATACCATAAATTGATTCTTGGAAGCCATGAGAGAAAGTGGTTTTATTAATACTCTAGGGAAGGAACGATAAATCATTATCCATTGGTTAGTATATTAATAGGGCTTAGTTGTCGAGTGCTTTTTTTTTTTTTTACTTAAAAAAATCTTATTTATCTTATTCATATTTTTATTTTAAGCTTTTTTTTATTCATTGGACATCTAATTTATCTTTTTCTCTAATTGAGAATTATATGATCTTTTTGATATAAATTCTCTAAAGTCCCACCCACCAACTTTTACACTTTGTTTGGTAAGAGAGAGAGATGGAGGGAGGGAGAGGGTTTGAGGGAGAGCTCCCTTGTTTGGTTGGAGGGACAAAAGAGGAGAGAAGAGATGAGAAGATAAGTGAGAGATGATCATTCAGGGACCACCAAAAGGAATCCACCCATCATTGGGCGGATAAGAAATGTGAGAGAGATAATCGGAGGGAAATGGTTATAATGACCTCTAATTTGTTATTACCCTCCAATTTATTAAAAGGCAATATAGTAATTTTTTTAATTATAGACTAATCCTTTTTTTCAACTCTCTTTTTTATACCAAACAATATGAAGGATCGATAATACCTTCTCCATCCATCATACTCTCTCTCCCTCTTAACTCATTCATCCCTCGTACTCTCTTTTCGTCCTACCAATCATAGCCTTAATGATTCAACTTGTATGAATTATGATCGGTTTATGTATCTTTAAAATTTAATAAAAAAATCTTATAACTTTTACAAATAAAAAAGAATATGAAGATGAAATCTAAAAAAACATAATAATAAATAAATCTGGACATTGAAGTAGCTCTCCATGCATGACTTTCTTTTATAAAAATAATTTTTATTTTGTAAACATTTGTTGTTTATTTTTTACACAATTGAACTATATTAGTTAATTTTATTTCTAATGATAATCGATACTTTTTTGTTTGTTGTCAAATAAAAAACACAACGGATCCGATTTCTAAATTTCCATATTATTAAAGTATATGATTTTGCTTTTAAAAACTTATATCAAAACAAAATATAACAAACCCTATATAAAACTACATATACATTTAGAGTAATGCTACTTTGCTTAAATTTAATATCTAAATTTGATGTTCAAATGATGTGATAATACTCCAGTCCATTCATTTAAATTGGATTAGATTTACATAATTTAAATGAATATACTGGAGTGTTACCACATCATTTGAACATCATATACTGGAGTGTTACCACAAAATCCAATTTGAAATGGGGATGGTGGACCCTTCCCTATCCCCATTTACTCATTTTTCCTACAATTATATTGGAATGTGGATGGGGATGAGGCCTGAGGGGGAGGTCTCTCATCCTCATTTCTCAATTTCCCTAATATATATATAAATATAATTATAATATATATTTTTAATTATAATATATATTTATATTTGTAATGTATTAATGGATTATTTTTTGTTGTTTACACCATCCAGTTTCTGGGTGGGGCGGATCCACCATACGGTGCAATTAGCCCCCGTCCACATCCCGACTAATCCGGACCCGCACCGGGTTGGCCCATTAAGATTTTTTTTTTCAATTTACATCATCCGATTCCCAGGTGTGGCGGATCCACCATACGGTGCAATTAGCCCTGTCCACACCCCGATTAATCCGGACCCGCACCGGGTTGACCCACTAAGGGGTAAAGTGCTCTCAATATGTATAACTCCGTTCATAAGGAGGTAGAACTCACGACCTTGTTTAAGGGATGAGAGTGCTGAACCACTCACACCAACACATGATTGGTGATTTTATTTTGTATTTGTAATAGAATGTTTTTTTTTTAGTTTAATTTGTTTTTTTTTTAGTTAAATAAGGAAATAGAGAAATGAGGAAATGGGAGAAATGAGGAAACAGAGAAAAACGGGAAAAAACAGAAAAACGGGGAGCTGAAAGTGGAAATAGATATACCTCTCCCTAAAATTCTAGTTCCTTATTTTTCTATAGAGAAGGGTTTAGAAGTATGGATAGGAATGAAGGGATTTATATCCATCCTTATTCCTCTTGCATCTCCAACCCTATCAACCCTGTCCTTTAAAGTATTTTGTCCTCTGATTTTTATCAACCCTACAAACCCTCTGTCCTTTAAAGTCTTTTGTCCTCTGATTTTTATAAACCCTACCCACCCTCTGTCCTTTATTGACCGATCAACACACACAAAATTGTTGCATTGTAAATTGTACATGTCATTGTCTGAATAGTCAAAGATTTTTTTAAAATGTCATTGATACTGTGATGTAACAGGTCATTAGAGGGTGCTTTTGATTTTGCTACTTGATAATACATACCAGATGTCTTAAAAGCTATTTAACTTTAGGATAGTTTGATATTGTTGTAATGTAAAGGAAATTGTAACTTAGATATAGTTTGATATTGTTGTAATGTAAAGGAAATTGTTTGAGGAATTGCTTTTATAATTGTTGGAGGAATAATAAAAGTAATTTCAATTTATTTAATAAATAAAAAATAAAAAATATCTTAATTATATAAAATTACTAAAAGAATATATTTGTCATGTCTACTGTGATTCTTTTATGAACAGCGGCCATGCCTACAAAAAGTAGAGAAGTTATTGAGACAACTTCGACTGTCAACTTAAACCAATAAGAAGAAAAAGTGTCTAGCTTAGCTGTTGGATTAAATCTAAACTTGAGTAATATGTGTCATATAGCTGTTAGAATTCAAATCTAACCATCCGTCAACCGAATCTCGAAACTCCTCTCTTTCTCTTTCACAAGTTAAAAAACCAACATTAAT
This sequence comes from Dipteronia dyeriana, assembly GCA_032871835.1. NCBI lineage: Eukaryota > Viridiplantae > Streptophyta > Magnoliopsida > Sapindales > Sapindaceae > Dipteronia > Dipteronia dyeriana. The sequence goes on from CM065295.1 coordinate 77,611,076, forward strand.
CTTCAAATAATTTTTTTATAAAGTTTTTTTTTTTATTTGTCAGAATTGTTTAGGGGTATAAATATCATTTGATATATTTTATTTATTATAAATTTATTTTTAAAATTTTAATTTATAAATCTAATTTTTTCTTTATTTTATTTTATTTTATAACCACTATAAAAAACGGCTCTCTTTAGGAAAAAAAAACATGAGTTTTGGAAATATAGCTCCATTTTTTTAAGTGAAAGGCGATAATATCCTCAATATATTTTAAATTTATCGATTTTATGATATTTAATGGAAGAGGACAAATATATCCTTTTATAAATTGAATAGTGTCAAATAATTTATATCTCACCTATGTAAAAGCATCTCTAAGGTCTCTAAATTTTAACTATTTTATCTAAAAACAATTTTAGCTAACAATAAATGGTCACTTCAACCATTATAATAGGGTTACATTATATCACATAGGTGTAAGAGCTTTTCAAGGGCTCTCTAAATTTTAACTATTTATCTAAAAATAATTTTAATTAACAACTTTTCATAGGTTCACTTTAACCATCGCGATAAACAGGGGCGTAGCTGGAAAAAAAATTCGGGGTGGGCTAATCTAATATTTTTTTTTTCTTATTTAAAAATCCTAAATTTTTTCTTTGTAATAATTAAATCAAAACGATACGAGAGAAATTTCATATTTCATAATAATAAAAAAAACATCAAGAATATACATAATGGTAACACACAATAAAAAAATTCAATGTATATTTTTCTTTTCAAATCCCCAAAAATAAAATAAAACTTAGTTATTTCAAAATAAATAAATAAACCTTAGTTTTCGTAAAATTTTTCTTCTCTTCCCTAACTTTGTTATCCCATAATAAGACACATTAATATACAAAACCTAAATCTCAAAAATAAAATACAATCATTAAATAACAATCATAAAATACAAAACCTAAAGTCAAATTCATTCTAAGTAAATAATTAAAAAAAGAAAGATTAAAGCTAAGGGAATTTATTTTCAAATTGAGAGATTCAAGATAAGAGAAGACTCAGATAAGTTAGAGTTTGAGATTTAGAAAAATGGAAAAATATAAATGTGAGGGGTTTGGGAATCCATCGAATGATGATTGCTGAAATAATATAGAGTTTTATTTTATTTTATTATATTGTTTTTCATTTAAACCGATCTATTTTAACAAAGTTTTTGGCTAATTGAACATATTTTATAAATTTTTATTTATTGGTCATTAATAAATTTAAAATATTTTTTATAATTTTATTTATTGGACTATAATAAGTTTAACATTATAAATCAAATTTTAATTAATAAAACAAATTTAAAATATTTTTTCAAAAAACTTGAGTGGGCTACAGCCCACCCAAGCCCTTGAAGGGCTCCGCCCCTGGTGATAAGGTTACAAGCTACATACGTTAAATATGATTGTAAATATCATTTAATTCAATTACATTGTAAGCCTATCATATTATAAAACTATCTTTTTAAATATCAAATATTTAAAATCAATTATCTTGTTTTTAAAATCATTTTAATATTTTTTAAAATTTAAAACATAAATAGATTTATTTTAATATTTTAATAAAATTGACATGAAAGAATTAGTTTAAAATTATTAAAATAATAAGAAAATAATGATAGGGAGTATGGAATGGCTCTCTAGATGAGACATGTTTGTATAATTGCATCGGAGAGTCCATTGGAGAGGCTATAAATAAATATGAAACCGATTGGAGAAGCAATTTTTTTTAATCATATACATATATATAATATAATATAAAAGCTGACCCTTACAGTGCCACGTGTCATCGTGAGAGAGCTTTGAACTTAAATGATATATATTCATTTATATTTATATAATTATATATAAATCTCCTATAATCAAGTCATTAATTAGTATTTTTAAAATTTAATCATTAATCAGTTGATTTATCTATTATTATTATTATTATTATTATACTCCTTAATTTAAATATTTTAAGTCTTTCATTTATTTTCTTATTAGTTTCGTAATTTGAATTACTTTATAAACTTATAACATCTATCTAATAATTGGTGGAGTTTGGACATTAAATGCTCTCTTATTGGTTCATCTATCTCGCATAATATGAATTGCCCTATTTAATATATATTGTTAATTTTTTTGACCAATAATATATATTGTTAATTAGTTATATACTTATTATAACGGTAATATGAAGAGTATCAAAAATAATTCATTATAATCTTCTGCTCCACTCTATATTTTTCTATATACAACTCACTACTCCAATTATTTGATTCGTTTCAACATTCTTTAGGACAGTTTGATATTGCTTTTGAAAAGTTAAAACCATATTGTTTTAAAATTTCGACATTAAATTATGTTCGGTAAAACTTTCAAAAGTGATTAATTGATAATCTGATAAGTTTTGACAGTGATTTTGAGAAGTAGATGATGATTTACTTTTTAAAAGTGATTATGAAATAATATATTTCAGTATTTAATGTATTTTAAAATATCATTAATATCCCTATAAAATAAAACTAAAATAATTTATATACTTTATTTCATCTCAAAATTAAATATTCTATTTAAATTTTGATTTGATTAATAAAATCTTTTAAAGATATTTTTATTGTTCTTATGGAATTTTTTTCCAAATTAAATATTCTATTTACACATAAATTTTCAAGTCAGTGCGTACTGATATAAATTCGTCAGTACGTTGGATGTGGACCATTAGATTTACATACTTTGACTCCAAGTGTATGCACTTGTCAAAACTTCTCCATAATCAATGGTTCACATGCAACGCACTGATATAACTTATATCAGTGTGCACTGACTAGAAAACCACTATCTATTTACATATTGATTTAATATATGTAATTAATGAAAAAAAATGAAATAGGGTCCTAAACTATGTACATTTTAGTCATTGTAATTAATCTCAACACTTTTACAATAAAATTACCAGACATATGTATACTGTTTTTGAGCTATACAGTAATTTTAAAAATACATTAACCAAACATCTACTGATTAACTTCACAGCTGATTATTCCTTCAGTACAGCTAACAGTGATTATTACAAAAGTTATAGCAATACCAAACTGACTCTTAAGTTCCTCCATATTTCTCTTTCTCGCTCTAGGTATTCATTGCAATATTTTTAAGGAAAAACGCTATAATCCATGTTTTTCTCCTATTTTATTTTTCTTTATCATGTACGCATTTCTCCATTCCTTACAAAATTTGCATTTCTAATATTACTATATCATAATGTATAAATTAACTTATGTCTTTATGTTTTGATTTGCAGATTATGGTTTTCGACGAGGAGTCAACCTTTTAGGATCAATTATGGTCAAGTTGAAACTGTTAGAAAAAGGTCATTGATTTCTTGAGTGCTAATAAGTTCATAAAAGCAAGAATTTATGATACGAATACACAGATATTATCATATTAAAAACATTAGTCAATTCTAGCGTCGAGCTTATTATAAATAAGAGATTGGTTGTGAGTGTTTTGTTCTTTAAAGTATTTTGTGAATGTGAGAGGATAAGGAGACGGTTTATATATATATAAGAGGAAATACCCTTTTGTAGTAAAAAATTAAGGTGGTTTATTGTTTCTACCCAACATTAATAATTTTATTGTTTTTACCCAATCTTTGACTGTGAAGACCCAAATGCCCCTCTTTTATTCATTATTTATTTTATTATTCATTTATTCATTATTTGTTTTATTAATTTTCTTTTTATCTAAAAAGCTTGTCTCTACCATTTCTTTTTGACTGGAAAGTTTTTTTCTCTCTCTTTTCTTGTTCACGATCTACCATTTTTTTTGTCTGAAATATTTTCTTCTCTTCATTTTCTTCAAACCACTGGTCTCCCATTTTCGATCTTCATTCTCTGTCATCGTGGGTCTCCCATTTTCGTTCCTTCATCCTTCAATTTTTGGATCGGTTGTCTCCCATGTCCAAATTACAGGTCTTATTTTTTTTTTCTCTTCATTTTGTTTAAATACAGGTCTGAAATACATGTCTCCCATTTTTCGATCTTCATTTTCGCTCATTCATTCTTCAATTTCTGCAATCGGTTGTCTCTCATGTCTGAAATACAATTAAATCAAAAATCTCACTTCAATTTCTACCATTGTTGAAACTGTAAATCCATTTTTTTGTCTCTATAAATCACATAAAATCCATATAGAGGAGATTCAGTTTTTGGTTTGAATTTCAGGGATTGAGATTTGTATTATGCGGATTTCATGATGAATCGAGATGATGCAAGTCCTTCTTCTAGAGGTATGATTTTGAAACCCTATGTTAATTTGTTTCGCTTTTAGATTTGATGGTGAATTTAGGTTGAAGAAGATGGTTTGCATCGATGTGTTTAATTGATTAACTGTTGTGTATTTAATTTGTTTTGGTCTGATGTGTTTAATTGAGTGCGGTGTGTTTAATTGGGTTGCCCCAATGTGTTTAATTGGTTTGTAATGGTGTGTTTAATTGGTTTGCACCGGTGTGTTTAATTGGTTTATGTGTTTAATTGGGTTGTCCTAGTGTGTTTAATTTTTTTGTCCAGTGGTGTGTTTAATTTAGTTCGCTCCGGTGTGTTTAACTGGGTTGCTTTGGTGTGTTTAATTTAGTGTACAGTGGTGTGTTTAATTTAGTGTACAGTGGTGTGTTTAATTTGGTTCGTCCCGGTGTGTTTAATTGGGTCGCACCGATGAGTTTAATTGGTTTACCGTTGTGTGTTTAATTGGTTTACCGTGGTGTGTTTAATTTGGTTTGCCTTTGTGTGTTTAATTGGGGTTGCATTGGTGTGTTTAATTGGGGTGTCCCAATGTGTTTAATTGGGTTGCCTCTGATATGTTTAATTGGTTGTATTTTGTTTAATGTATGACTGGTTTAATAAACTGACATCTAAATGTGAGATTTTTATTGGTTGAAATGCAGGAATATAACCAGCGAAATTTGTAGGTTTTGTAAAAAGAAATTTATCTACTTCAGTTCTGATTTCTACAAAACAAGCATCTGGTTGGAAAGCTATTCCAGTGTCATTTTTCCCATTGGACACCCAAGCGAATGAAATATTTCTGAAAAATCGTGTTTGTATTATTAAGGATTATGTTGAAACTGTTATGAATTTAGTTGTATTTCATGAACTGTTAGTAAGGATTTTGTATTTTGTTGAAAACACTTGTTTTGAAATTGTGATGAAACTAATGTTAAGATTATTTATTGATGAAACATATTATTTATTAAGGATTTTACATTTTGTACGAAGCAGATCATTTATTAACAGCTTTTGTGTGTTAAAAGTGGAAATTTTTGGTGTGTTAATAATCTGCCACCATCCACCAAAATTACCAGATTTGCCGTAAATCCATCAAGAAAAAAAAAACAAATTAACACATGACAAAATTCTACTCTAAAGATTTTTCATGTATTGAAATTGAGGCAACAACACGATTATAATCCTAAACATTATATGATATAAATATTATATGATATGACCATAATGTCTAAACAATAAAAACCCTACATTAATCTGTAGAAAAAATACTAGTGACAAATTGAAATGTAAAAATTACAATATTCAACGTTACTGGAATATATTTAGGCAAAGTCACTAAATCACTACATCGGCTTGAATTTTCTACACTAAATCACTCATTTCGAACATTCACCTATTTATCGGTTCCGTTCTGCCCACTAATTGTATATCAGTTTTGAGGTTGGACAGACGATCTCCTCTTCTCGAGGATCACGCTTCCGACCCTTCTTCTATTCATTGAAAAAACGAAAAATTAGTTTTATAATCAAATTTCTCAACCTGAGTTTTCATCATCTCACTCTAGTTATCTAAAGTATCCAAATCCTTTAAAATAAACAAACTTAACATAAGCTAAAACACTCAAATCCATATATATTGACTAATTTGAGCACATCTAATCCAAGTTCACCGACTGTAAGATACAACACAAACAATTGGTTCTGTAGGACAACTATTACAAAAAAAAAATCAAAGGCAATTTATTGATGGAGACAAAGCACAAAAACAGATCAAACAAGGGACCCTGGCAAAGGGACCAAAACAATAACAATAGCAACATACCTAGGGCTGGCAATTCGGGTTCATGGGTCGGATTGACCTCAACCCGACATGACCCGAATAGAATTAACCCTCAACCCGACACGACCCGTTTAATTAAACGGGTTAACCGTCTGAAACCCAACACGACACGAATAAATACACGGGTTAAACAGATTGACCCGTGACACGTTTAATAATCTAATCGAGTCTTACTGGGTCGGGTTTGACCCATGTGACCCGTTTAACCCGAACCCATTTAACACATTTGCCTAACATTAAAAAAAAAATCATATTAATCTAACACAAATACATCAAACCTTATTAAATAATACAACAAATATAAAATTAAATACAGTCATCCCGAAAGACAAATATAGTTATCCACTTATCCATAGTCCTTACAAAGTTAAAAAAAATGAATCCATAAATAATCCATACAAACATCCATAATCACAAATTGGTCCAAATTGTTTTCCAAAGAAATTGATGGATCAGGATATGTATTTAATAGCCTTGAATTGAACTTTGGTGTGCATTGTTTGAGTACTAGCAGGAGTACTGTCATCCTCCATTTCCCACAAGTCTTTAGTAATTTCTTCACATTTCAAAATTGCATTCTCTACAATAATGATTAGGTGATATAAAATTAAATAAAATAAAATAAAAATATCAATTATTAAAAGTGAAACAAACAATACAATTATCAAAGTCACGGTAAAATCATTACCTCCATTTCCAAGTATCCAATCACGACTGCAAACTAAGCCTTCTACTACATTCGGAAGAAATGAACTCCGGAATTGATCAAGAACCCGACCACCCATGCTAAATGCCATATTCAAACAGTTCAAACCCACAAACATAAAAACAATTTCAGATTCAAACAACTGAGACTCTTGCAGGTCTGCCTAAAAAATTCCAGATTCAAAAACAAAAAGAAATCCATATTCAAACAGTCCAAACCCACAAACACAAATATAATTCCAGATTTAAACAAACACAATGCTTCATCTATTTATATATATCTGCCTTACTGTCTTCACATTTAACAAACAAATAGTGAAACAGAATATGTTTTTCCATTTTTGATTTGTTTTTACAATTATATTACAATTAAAAGAAAAACACTATTGAAACAGAGGCAGAATTTTAAATGTCAGAAAACAAATCTAAACCTGAACTTGAACAGTAGCAGAAAATGGCATCGAATTTGTAATATACAGTAAACCCAACTTCAAACAGTCCAAACCCAAAAATACAAAAACAATTCCAGATTCAAACAACTGAGACTCTTACAGGACTGTCTAAAAAATTCCAGATTCAAAAACAAAAAGAAATGTCATATTCAAACAGTCCAAACCCACAAACACAAAAACAATTCCATATTCAAACAACATTCAAACAACTAAGACTCTTGCAGGTCTGTCTAAAAAATTCCATATTCAAAAACAAAAAGAAATGCCATATTCGAACAGTCCAAACCCACAAACACAAAAACAATTATAGATTCAAACAACATTTGGATTCTGTTTCAAACCCTAAAAAATTTCATAAAAATATAAAATAAATGTCATATGGAATATTGGAATTACCGCTTGAAAATCTCAGTAGCCGGTAAGGGAGACGACAGTCTATCGACAGGTGAGTGACTACGACCAACCAAGCAGTTCTGACTTCTGACGACGACGACCACGATGACGACGTGGGAGAGTCGGAGAGTGATAGAAGGTGACAGGAGATTTGTCGTTGGCGATCTGTCACCGTCGGAGAGTGATAGAAGGCGAGTGATAGATCGTCGTTGGTAGGTGAGGGACGATGACAGGTGAGGACGACGATGACGACTACAGGTGAGGACGACGACGACGACGATGACAGATTGACAGGTAAGGGACAATGACGACGGACGTGGGAGACGATGACAAGTTGACGACGACATAGGAGAGTGACTGAGTGAGCGACTGAGACTCTGAGTCTCTGAGGGTGAGCGATTGAAAGGGTTAGGCAGTTAGGGTGAGGGGCTGACCGGCTGAGGGGTTGAGGGCAATGAGCCAATGACTCAATGAGGGTTTAGGGTTTGTGTTAAAAGAATGTTTATATAGTATGTTAAAATTTATTTTTAACCCCTATAATAATAATAATTAAAAATTTATCTGTAAAACTATACGGGTTAAACGGGTCACCCGTGAACCCGTGAATCCAAACCCGACACGACCAGTATAATAAACGGGTTACACGGGTTGAGCCGATTACAACCCGAACCCGTTTTGAAGCCAACCCAACCCGTTTATTGACCTCGGGTTCTTGTCGGGTTGGCGGGTTACAGGTCAATTTTGCCAGCTCTAAACATACCCAATTAAACAAACCATGCATAACTCATTAAACACACTAGTCATAACCCATTAAACACACCAGTCATAGCAAATTAAACACACCAATCATAAACCCGTCCATAATAATTAAACACACCAGTTCATACCCAATTAAACACACCAGTCGTAACCCATTAAACACACATGTTCACAACAATTAAACACACCAATTCATACCCAATTTCACATCATTAATGAAATGAAACCACAAAAAACACACAATTTCACATCATTAAAACACACAAGTTCACAACAACTCATTGTTTGGAGCAATATTTTAACATTCCAGTTGCTTACAAAGTCTATCATTATCAATATTTTAAAAAAAAACTGTAAATTTATTCAATAGCCAAAGACCAAACACCACACCAGACTGCCCCAAAAACAAACACCCAAGTTACCACCACAAAGCAACCAGAAGCCCTAACAACGCAGGGTAAAAAACAGGGCAGTCTCACGCCAACAAACAGCAAACAAAAAACAAGACAAACAAGACCAACAAAAAACAACCAACAACAAAAACAGACAAAACAATCAGCTACCAAGGTCTCCATACTCAACAAAATCACCACCCATGCTAGAACCAAGCTTGACAAGACTATCCATAAAATGGTTGGAAGCTCTCGATTTAAACTTCACATTGCCATCAATAATTAAACCATAAAAAACACACATAATCAAATAAAGAAACAAATGACACACTCACTGTCAACACAACTTGTTTCAAAGCAAGCCTTCATACCAGTCATATCCAATTAAACACACCGGTTCATAATCAATTAAGCACACCAGTCATAACCCATTAAACACACCCGTTCACAACAATTAAACACACTAGTTCATACCCAATTAAACACACTCGTTCATAACAATAAACACACCGGTCATACTCAATTAAACACACTAGTCATAACCCATTAAACAAATCCGTTCACAATAATTAAACACACCAGTCATACCCAATTTCACTTCATTAATTAAACCACAAAAAAACACACACAATTTCTCATCACTCTGCTGGTTCCTGATAAACAAGTATCAACTGAAATCTCCTAAAATTATTTAGATACTAAACTCAGTTTTCATGAAACATATGCACTTTTGTACAAAGTTAACAACCTCCACCAGTTATTCATTACATCAGCCCAACATCCATTTAGTTTAATAATTCATTTCATTTATCATCTTAAATGAACTATTAAATTGAAAAAAGCAGCAATATCTGTTAAACACACTATGTATACTTGTTTATGCACGCATCCTATATAATTCATTATACCAAAAGAAATGTCATATGGTCTGGATTCTACATCGTCCTATATACAATTGTCTTTCTTTTAACGTATTGTATTGGTGGTACCGAGCATTCCTGATTCAGACAAGCAGATAATGCTACTAGAGTATAATTCATGTAACAAAAATAGAGAAAATAGAGAAAATAGAGAAAATAGAAGACAAACAAAGCACACTTACCAGAAGACGTCGTCGAAGTTGGAGAAGACGATGTGCTTGTGCCTAAACCAAACCAAGATGATAATGAAAATGAAAACCAAACCTAATAAAGTACAAGTATTAGAAAATGAAAATTTGTCCAGGATTGTTCATTTCACAATCCACTCAAACAAGCCTTCAAGGGAGTATTTGGTAGCATCAAACCAGATGTACAGAGTATTAAAATAACAAAATGAATACGTATGGAGTACTAATTCAAATTCAATGACTTCAACACAAAACATGAAATCTGTCAAAATAAATAACAATGCATATTGAAAGAACAATTTTTTTTGAAAAACAATATTTTTATAAAAGCTAAGAAGGCCACAACACAAGAAGCAACAAGCTGACCTCTCAACACCAAGAAAACAAAAACCTTGAAACATATAACATAAAGAACAATAAGAAGCAAAAGCAAAGGCCCACCACAACACACGAGCAGAACCTCTACAGTTCAACAAACCCAAGGCATACCACACAACAAACACTAAACTAAAGCTAACCCAACACCAAAAAGACACAATTAAACATAACAACAACTGACTTGGAGCACAAGAACAAAACACTGTCCACCGCTATAAAACATAAAACATTCAGTAAAAATACTCTGAAATAACATAACAAACAACAATTAAAAGACAACAACTGACTTGGAGCACAAGAACAAAATACTGTCCACCACCATAAAACATTAAACATTCAGTAAAAATCCACAGTTATCCTAATAATTAATGGAGATATAGAAAAACAAACACAAATCCACAGTTATCCCCATAATAAAGACAAATCCACAGGCATATTGAAAAATTATTAATAACCATTTCTTAAGAATTAATTGACGGACTTTCTCCACAGCCAAGCAGTGTACAACATCAGAATTATGGTCGACAACAATTAACAAAATTCAACCAACCAAAACAACACAAAATGGCACTCAATTGAAAACAGAAAGCAAAACACAATATTGAATTAATTGAAATATTTACACTGGTTGGTGTATATAAATCAAAATCAACTCAAATCAAAATCCAAATCCATCCAAATAAAAATCAATTTCGAAATCGAGTTCGGAATCAAAATTAACTCCATCCAAATGCACAAATGCAACAAAAATACAAATAAAAAGAAACCCTATAATCAATTTGTTAATGTACCTATGAAAAATCAATTTCGAAATCTATCAAAATCAAATTTGAAATAGAATTTGAAATCAAAATCAATTTCAAAATGGAATTTGAAATCAAAATCACTTTTTTTTTATAAATCAAATCCATAAATGCAACCAAAAATACAAATAAATTGAAACCCTAAAAGCAAATATAAAGAGGAAGTGCAAACCGTCGGTGACTGAAATCGAAGACGCCGGTGGCTGTAGTCAAACCGTCGTCATAGTCGGTCGCCTCTCCTTTCTCTCCGGTAGTCACAGTCGGTCGACTCTCCTCTCTCGTGTCAACAACTCGGGCTTGTCTCTCTATTGGGGTCGGGTCGGGTCTTCGACCTCTCTCTTCGTCTGCACCACCGTCGTCGTTGGGTCTTCATAGTGTTCATCGTCGTCGGTGTTCCTTGTCGTCTGACTCTGCTCTCTCTTTCGTGGTTTGTGACTCACACTGAAGATGAATGAAACTCTCAAGTCTCAATTGACGGTTATGTAGTTTCTCAACTTTCTTTTTCATTTTCTTTTAAATTTTGATTTCTTTATTAATTGATTTTTATTTTCTCTTGTTTTTTTATTTAGTTTTGTTTTTCAATTCTTTTTTACTGAAGGACAATTTTGTCCTAAAAGTGGAAAATTTGGTAAAAACAATAAATTTACTAATCTTGGATAAAAACAATAAACATACTAATTTTTTGGTTACTTTTAAAGTTCTCCCTATAAAAAATATATCGATTTTACTGTGTTCCTTTTACATTTTTATGCATCCTCTATTTTTTTTTTTTGTGTTTTTATTTAATATAATGCAAGAGTGTTTTAGAACTTTTATAATTCAAACTTGGTAACTTGACGGATTCTTCCATAACGACCTTAATTTCTTAAGGTTTTTTTTATATATATAAAAAAAAAACATTTTTGCTCATCTTTGATACGATAATTTCAATAGTCAAAGCCCTAAAATTTTATCAAATATTTGGTATATTTATTTTATTATTATATTCCTTAGATTATATATTATAAGCTATTTATTAATTGCAAAATTTTTTTATTAAAAAATATATATATAAATTACTCATATATGTATATATATATATATATATATATATCTTTTTAGTTTTGTTTTGTTTTTAATTGTTTAGAATGTATTAAATATGCATTAAATACAATATGATTATTTCTAAAAATAAATGTTTTTGAATTTTTAATTATTTTTATAAATGGTAATTAATAAATATTTTACAAAACAAATTAAATATCTATATAATATCTTATAATAGCTTTGGTATGAGAATACTTGACAATTAATGAGTTTTTTTTATAAATAATTATATTCAACCCTTCAATATTATATTTATTTTTTTAATTAATGGTTGATCTTAGGGCTGGCAATTCGGGTTCATGGGTCGGGTTGATATCAACCCGACACGACCCGAATAGAATTAACCCTTAACCTGACACGACCCGTTTAATTAAACGGGTTAACCTTTTAAAACCCAACACGACACGAATAAATACACGGGTTAAACGGGTTGACCCGTAACACGTTTAATAATCTGATCGGGTCATACCAGGTCGTGTTTGACCCGTGTGACCCGTTTAACCGAACCCATTTAACATATTTGCCTAACATTTTCTTTTAAAAAAATCATATTAATCTACCACAAATACATCTAACCTTATAGAGTAATAATTTTTAATAATCCAATCAAATACAATTTAATACCATTAAATAATGCAACAAATATAAAATTAAATACAATCATCCCGAAAAGTAAATATAGTTATCCATATTGCATACAAAGTTAAATACAATTAAATCCTTACAGTCATCCATAATCACAAATTGATCCAAATTGTTGTCCAAAGAAATTGATGGATATATATTTAATAGCCTTGAATTGAACTTTACTCGTGCATTGTTTGAGTACTGGTAGAAGTACCGTCATTCTCCATTTCTCACAAACCTTTAATAATTTCTTCACATTTCAAAACTGCACTCTCTACAATAATGATTAAGTGATATAAAATTAGACACAAATATCAATTATTAAAAATGAAATCAACAATACAGTTATCAAAGTCACAGTAAAATCATTAGGTGCTTTATTAGGTATTGAAATCAACAATACAATTAACAATACAAGCTAGTCAATCTCAGAACAAAACTGTCAATACATGAATGAATAATTTGTAAAAAAAATGGTAGCAAAATTATCTACTAGGTGCTTTAACATGCCAAAGCTAATCTTTCTCGGAAACCAACTGTCAATGCATGAAATGATTAAATAGAAAATAATGCATTTAGATAATTCTTGGCAATTATCTCAAGATAAAAGAAAATAAAATACACAGTTCTCTCTCAAAGACACAAATGTATTAATAGTTTTATACTCTGTTCTTTCTCTTGAAGTAGTTTGTTATGCATTTAGATAATTCTCTGTTCTTTCTCAGTTGTTGATATGATGAAGACAGATTCTAGTTTGATTTTGTGGTCATGGGGTTTGAATTTGTAACTGGTGGGTATTAGAGCCTTTGGTGGAATTTAATCGGTGAAGTGGTGATTTTAACTTTTAAAAGATTGAGCTTAAACTAATTTCGAGCAATTTTGTGTAGATGAAATCAAATAGCAGCTCTTGTATCATCAGAGTTTCGACAATTTAGTTTATTTGGTAGAAACCTAAAAAGAAGAACCAAAACTTTGTAAACAAACCAAGCACTAAAACATACGGCCATACACTACAATAAATGAAACAGAGTACAAACTGTCAAACAGAGACATCAATGACCTCCACGGCTCCACTGCCAGATTAAATAGACTATTTTTCGACACAAAAAAGAAACCAATCAAAGGGTAGAGCTTTAATTACCGCTTCAAAATCTCAGTAGCGGAGTAGTAGGTGAGGGAGGCAACCAAGTAGTGAGCCGGTGAGGGAGATGACAGACGAGCAACCAAGCAGATCTGTCGATCAGAGTTTGTTGGTGACAGACGAGCAACCAAGCAGATCCGACGACAGACGAGCAACCAAGCAGATCCGACGACAGACGAGCAACTAAGCAGATCCGACGACAGACGAGGGATGACGAAGACGACGTGGTAGAGCCGGAGAGGAGGTAGGCGATTTGTCGATGAGAGTTTGAAAGTAGATCCGGGTTTGGGAATGAGTGATAGACGACGACTGAGAGTAGTTATAGGGTTTGTGAGCAATGAGCGATCTGAGAAAGTGAGAGCAATGAGCAATCTGAAATCTGATTTGAGAGTGTTAGGGTTTGTGAGAAAAGAATGATTATATAGTATGCTAAATTTTATTTTTACCCCTATAGTAATATTAATTATAAATGTATCTATAAGACTAAACGGGTTAAACGGGTCACCCGTGAACCCGTTTATCCAAACCCGACACGACCCGTATAATAAACGGGTTAAACGGGTTAACCCGATTACAACCCGAACCCGTTTTGAAGCTAACCCAACCCGTTTATTGACCTCGGGTTCGTGTCGGGTTGACGGGTTACGGGTCAATTTTGCCAGCTCTAGACTTGATCTTCTAAATTTAATAAAAATTATTACTATCGATAAATCATATATATTTCTTTTAATGCTTGATGAATAATATATTATCATTAAGCCTCAACATGTTACGTCTCAACATGAGAAGACTTGACCAAGAAGATTTGACCATTAATTAATATTTTTAAAATTATATTCAACCTTTCAGCTTTTCAATTCACAGTTAATTTTTTAGATTTAATGAGAATTCTTACTATTATTAAATCATATATTATTACTTTAATGTTTGATGAATAATGTATTATTATATCTATGTTTAGAAAATATAGTATAATGGAGTCTCAAAGAGTAATAAAGCTTTTGTTATTAATTAGTTATTAATACTTGTAAAAAATTTAATAAAATGATTTTTCCATAAATAATATATCAATAGATAATCAAGGGACAATTCCTTAATAGAATAATGAATAAATTCTCTAAACCAATATCCTAATTGATTTTTTATTATTAAATATTATTATTAATATTATTATTATTTGAAGTGTTATATTATTTTATAAGTTTAAAAGACAAGTCATAAAATCTTTTTTTTAAAAGTATTATATTATTTAGTTATTAAGTGTAATAAGCTTAAATAATATAATATTTTTTTTCATAAATCACATATCTATAGATAATCAAAAGACAACCTTATAATTAATTGGATAGTGAATAAAATTATTTTTAAATATTAAGTATTTTTTTAAGTATTTAGTAAGATTAAAAGACAAGTCATAATTGTTTTTTACCAATAGGCCATAAATTCGTATAAATTAGTTTTTTTAAGTATGTTAATTATATATATATATATATATATATATATATATATATATATATATATATACATAATATTTGGTAAGTTATTTTATTTCGTTTTTGGTTCATTAAGAAAACTTATTCCTTATCTTATTAGTTATAGAATTAACTTTTCATTCTATTCATTATCCCATTATTTTTGGGATTCACTCATGATTTTTTTATACTATTAATTGTTTTATATTACTTTGAAGGCTTAATATGCCACATGTCGACATGAGAATACCTGACCATTAATTAGCTTTTTTAAAAATAAATTATATTTAACCATTCGGTTTTATATTCTTCAACTCTTATTTTTTTTTCAATTAACGGTTTATTTATAGATTTAATGAGATTTTTTTTTTGATAAATTATAATTTGATAAGAATTATTACTATTATTAGATCATATATTTTTCCTTTAATGCTTGATAAATAATATATTATCATAGAGCATCAACATACCATATGAGAAGGCTTGCCTGACAATTAATTAATTTTATGTCAGAGATATCAAAGAAATAAATCTAGAGAAATGTCCCACGATTGTTTTTAAACACCGATGAATCCAATATTTTAGATTAATAAATTAAATCATGACTATTTACATTATTGTTGCATAACATTTTATAATTTTCACATATCGTGTGGGATGTAATCTAGTACATAATAATAATAATAATAATAATAATAATAATTTTTTCTCTCACTTTTTGATGAAATAGAGAATAAATTCTCTAAACCAATATCAAAATTGATTTTTAATCATTAAGTATTATTATGATTTTTTGAAGTATTACATTATTTGGTAACTTTAAAAACAAGCTATAAATTCTTTTTTTTTATATATCAAAACTATTAAGTTGTTACTAAGTGTAATAACTTTTAATAATATAATCTTTTTTCATAAATCACCTATCTTTTAATTATATTCAACCCTTTAGTTTTATGTTCTTCAAATCTTCATTTTTCTTATATTAATAGTTGATTATCTATATTTAATGAGAATTATTACTATTATTAGATTATATATTTTCCCTTTAATACTTGATAAATAATATATTATTATAAAGTTTCAACATACCACATGAGAAAGTTTGACTTGACATTTGATTAATTTTTATTGGAGATATCAAAGAAATAAATCTAGAGAGTTGTTTTTCATCTCCAATGCATCCAATATTTTATACCAATAAGTTAAATCATGAAATTATTGTTGTGTTATATTGTATAGTTCACACACATTGTGTGATGAATATATTCAAAAAAATTATGAATATTATATATGGTTGAAGTATGAGTATTTCTACAATCTAATAACAAATTATAACCTACTGAGATTAATATGACTTAAGTAACTAAATGAAAAACTATATATTCATTATGTTTAAACATGTATAGATCAAAAATTTCGGTATAAACAACAAATGTTTTATAAACAAAACCTGTGCAGCTCGGTTTGGAAAACTAGTTGAGAATTAACATTCTAGGGAAGGAATGATACATTATTCCCGTTGCGAATCTATTGCCTATTGCGAAGTATATATATATATATATATATATATATATAGTAGGTTTAGCTGTCTACCAGTTAAATTATGTGCTTTTTTTTATAGATCTTAGTGGTTAGGTTAAAATACTGGAAAGATTTTATTTTGTTTCTCGTTATCTGTTATTTTCTCTTGGAAATATGGTTTTTTTTTTGTGAATTCTATGAAATCCAGATTCTAATACTAAAAACTAGCATAAGGATTATGCCGTGACTTAAAGAAACTGAACTGCTACTGAAGACAGGTGTAGTAAAACAGAGGAAGAAGGGAGGATTAAAAACACAGAGCTGATTGTTGTAATGGTCCATTGTAATTAGCAATATCAGGCGAAGGTCTTAATTAATAACTAATCTAAAGATTAGCTTCAGGTGATGTGGCATTCCTAGTCAGTAAAAATTAGTTAGTATTCTGTTAGTCAAGTAGAGAATTCTTGTTTGAATTCTATCACACACATTTTGCATGATTAGACTCGTATATATATATATATATGACATTGTAATAGAATTCTGTATTCTGATTTTGTATAACTTTATATTACAGCTCTTTAATGGAGTTCTCTGAATCTCTTCAATCTTATAATTTTTATGTAGATGGATACTAAGTTGAAAAATGGATATTCTGTTTAATTCGCAACATTAATTCGGTTTAGAAAATGATTTTAAAAACCAAAAATTTTGTAGGTTAAATTTCTAAAAATAGGATTCAACCTAATAAACCGACCAGCAGCCTTTCAATCACCAACTCTCTGTTCCTCAACTGATAGCTTCAAGTCTTCAACTTTGTTCCTCGACTTCTGATCTGCTCATTCAACTTTGTTCCTCACTTCCTCAACATCAGATCTGCTCCTACAACTACAAGATTTGTTACTTTCTCTTCTTCTTCTAATTTTCTTCATGTCTTATTTTTTGTTTCACATCTGCTGCTCCTTCATAGCAAAGCAAAGCTTGAACGAGTCAAACCTTCTGGCTTCAGTTCATCTGATTTGCGCTTCTTCAACTTGTCTGATTTGCTCTCCTTCAGGCTTCAAGTAATTTTTTATTTAGTTAGTTTACTCTTCTTCAACTCGTCCTCAACTGATTTGCTCTGTGTGTCGAATCTTTGATTTCCTCGTTTGTTTGTGTTGAATTTGGTTGATTGTTTGTGTGTCGAATGACTCGAATCTGTTAATTGTTAGATTTGTTTCTTTTTGTTAGTGTATATTAGAGTATTAGAAAGTGTTTGAATACAGATTCGAAATGATTTTTGAAAGGATTCTTTTTGTATTAGATTTTAGACTTACAAAGCTTTCATTCCCGACTAGTTGGTTATAAATTTTGTTTTTGGTGAATTTTTGTAGTTGAACAAAAATGGCTGGAAGTTTTATCGTAACAGTGCAGTCTTGGACATTTTCGAGAAACTGTATTGTGTGAGTGAGAATTTCGTGTTGATTCTTTTTTTATTGTAATCTAAGGACAGAAAGCTTTCATTCATGACTAGTTTTATCTAAATTGGTCATATATTCTATTTTTGGTGAATTTTTGAACTTGAACAAACATTGCTGGAATTTTTTTCGTAATAGGGCAGTATCGGACAATTTCAAGAAACTGATTTGGGTTTTTTTGGTTTTGAGATATCTAAATGTCCAAAATTAGTATCCAACAACTCATTAATATTAAAAATAAATTCAAAAGATCCATTAAGCTAGCCGACCGATTAGGACTAAAACCAAATTGAATCGAACTGATTAAAATAGATTTAATTTAGTTCGGTTTCCATTTCTTAATAGGTTTAAACTGATTCAATTTTGGATGAATCAAAATATTTTAGGTTCATTTGGTTTTATCCAAATCGAATCGAACTGTGTCTACTCCTACTTTATAGATTGAAAATATAAAGTTTTCGATTCATAAAGATTTTATTTGTTTTCTACTAAATTGCTTGCGTCAACTGGTGTTGAGTGGTTATCGGAGACCGATCCGGACAGTGAAAGTTGTTTCTTTACTATAGCAATATTTTTGCTAATTGTACGGGGAATTCATGGTAATAATGATCATTTTTTATGTTGCTTCGGTGGAGGCTGCTTATTAGCTGGAGACGCTAATGGGTTGGGCTTTTTTGGCCAATAGCATTAGAGAAAGCAGTTGAGTTCTTAGGTGATATGGCCCATTTCAATCGGTGCCGCCGTCGCCGTATAAGGGTTACAGGAAACTGGTCCAGATGATATTTAATATTTGTTATTTTACCACGAATTCTTTTTAACTTATTATTTTTGATTTAATCTATTTCTTTTGTGAATGTTGCTTACAGGTTGGTGTATGCGATTGGTTGGGGTTCTTTCCTCCTATTTCTTTTATTGATGTCATTAGTGAAGCCAAGTTGACAATTGCCAATACCGATAGATCTCAGTGAGAGTATCCTAACCCATAAGCAATCAGGCCTGATTGGTTATGTACCGAATACCAGTTTTGTCAAAAAAAAAAAACAGAATATATATAAAAACTTGATGCAAACAACTTCGTGTGACAACATGAAAAGCAATATTCGGCTTCAATGAAACAGCCTCATGTGGAACTGATTGAGGAGTTAAGAAGCTCACTAGTCATCACCTCACTACCTCACTGCTCCTCATAACCAAGAGATTTCATATAATAAACCATCAGCCTTTGCATTTTCCCGTTCCTGTTGCCACTCTTAGTCAACAATTTACGACAACGAGAGCATTTATCTATAAAAATCTAGTGAAAAAATAACATATAATAAAAACCACAAAACCACAAAACAACAAAGCTAATGAAAGTATAAAACAAAATTAAGATTTTATGGACAAATGCTCTTGTTCTCTTAAATTGTTGACTAAGAGTGGTAATAGGAATAGGAAAATGCAAAGGTTGATGGATTCTTATATGAAATCTCTTGGTTATGAGGAGGAGCAGTGGGGTGATGACGAGTGAGCTTCTTAACTCCCCATTCAATTTCGCATGAGGCTGCTTCATTGAAGCCGATTATTGCTCTTCATGTTGTCATACGAAGTTGTTTGCATCAAGTTTTTATACATATTCTGTTTTTTTTTTACAAAACTGGTATTCGGTACTTAACCAATTAAGCCTGATCGCTTATGGGCTAGGATACTCTCAATGAGATCTAACGGTATTTGCAATTGTCAACTTGGCTTCACTAATGACATCAGTAAAAGAAATAGGAGGAAAGAACCCTAACCAATCGCATACACCAACCTGTAAGCAACATTCACAAAAGAAATAGAATAAATCAAAAATAATAAGTTAAAAAGAATTCGTGGTAAAATAACAAATATTAAATATCATCTGGACCGGTTTCCGGTAACCCTTATATGGCGGCAACACCGATTGAAGTGGGCCATATCACCTGGAACTCAACTGCTTTCTCTAACGCTATTGGCCAAAAAAGCCCAACCCATCAACGACTCCAGCTAATAAGCATCATTCACCGAAACAACATCAAAATTGATCATTATTACGATGAATTCCTCTTACAATTAGCAAAAATATTGCTATAGTAAAGAAACAACCTTCACTGTTCGGATCGGTCTCCGATAACCACTTAGCACCAGTTGACGCAGGCAATTTTGTAGAAAACAAATAAAATCTTTATGAATCGAAAACCTTATATTTTCAATCCATAAAGTAGGAGTGGACACGGTTCGATTTTGGATAAAATCAATTGAATATAAAATATTTCGATTCATCCAAAAATGTATCAGTTTAAACCTATTAAGAAATGGGAACTGAATTGAACCTATTTTAATCGGTTCCATTCAATTTGGTTGTAGGTCTAATGGACCGGCTAACTTAATGGGTCTTTTGAATTTATTTTTAACATTAATGGGTTGTTGGATATTAATTTTGGACATTTTAATAGCCATAATGTGATGTTTTCATCTGATATTGCTAAGTTTAAAGTTAAAACTCATTATCCTTAGCTCACTAATGTTGACCAGTTTGTAAGAAAGTATCCCATGATTTTAGAGTTTAAGTGTTGCTTAGATCGAGACTTTCTGTGGTCTCAAATCGTGAAGTACCGGAAGATGCTGACTGACTCTTATGTCGTATCTTTTTTCTCGCATGTGGGTGATCATAATTTTGTTTTATATTTTCATTAGCTTTGTTGTTTTGTGGTTTTCATAGTCTTTCAATTAGTGTATACATTTTGTAAATTAAGTAATTAACAGTCTTCCAATTAGGTTAAATTAATCGAAATATTTTTAATCCTCAAATAGGTCCCAATTTAACAGACTGGAATTCTCCGATTAATAGTATGTGAACTACATTTATATCAATCGAAATTAGAATTTTATTTTTTTAATTTTCTTTGATTTTGATTAAATTTAGTCATAACACGAGTATTATGATTGGTTTTATAGATATTAAAAACAGTTTAAAATTTTTGACTGCCTAGACGCTTTCTAGAATGCCTAGGCGTTAGGCGCTGGTCTACCGTCCGATTAGTGCCTAGCGTTTACTAGAACACTGCTTATAATAAAAACAAAATCAGAGACATTGTATTGTTAATACTAATTATGATTTTTGTGAATCATTCAATTAAAATTCATGTTGTATTGTATGGTTAGCTATATGGAAGGATATTTCTTGACAAAAGTTGATGATGATTAGGTACGGTGATGGGGAGGGAATGTGCAGGACCAAACTTCTCTAGAGCCAATGTTGATCTTATGGGCCAAACTTCTGTAGGAGCAGTCCATGGAAAAGCCCATGCTAGAATCAGAAACTATATAATCAATGCGATCAACCGCCCTGGTGCACTCAGGCTATTCATGGCCACGGTTCGGTTCGGTTCCAGATTCGGTTTTGAACCGCCAGTTTCGGTTCCGAACTGAGCTAGAACCGAAACCGTAGACCGGCGGTTCACCTTTTTTTTTTTTTTTTTTTTTTTTACATTTTAGCTTAAGAAAAATAAAATTAAATATATTCTGGAATCGGCGGTTCCATAACCGAACCGAACCGAACCGTCGGTTCCAGGACGATTTTTTTCGGAGGAGAACCGGAACCGAACCTTCAGTCCCATGGTTCCGAAATCGGTTCCACGGTTCCGATTCTGGTTACGATTACGGTTTATTTCATACGGTTATGGTTCGGTTCCACGGTTCGGTTAACCGAACCGTGGTCATGTCTAACTCAGGCGAATAGCAGCTCATGTACAACCCCGTATGGTAGCTGCACTCCAATCATGGGCACATAAAGGTCAACTTCAAGGTTATAATGAGGTCAAGAAGGTAAAATCATCCAAATATATCATTTCTTTATTCATTATTTTTAGAGTGGTAATATGGTGCTATTGACACCCCACTACTGAATTATTTATACATAACTTTTTTAAATTTTGATTTAATTATATAAAATTATATAGTTTTATTAATTTTTTTGATTTATTTCCATGACTATCCCTTTCATTTAATTATATCTTTTTTTTTAAAAAAATAAAAATAAAAATACACTTCATCGCAAGACTTATTAAGCTTATTAAGACGGAGAATAGGATGCAAAGGAAGAAAGTTCAAGAGTTCTCTACTATCAACAAAGATTTGGGTGAACAACTTGAGTCCATTGAGGAGGAAAAGAAGTCAACATCAAAGGACCTAGTAGATCATGCCAAACTTTTAGAAGAGTTTGAAGAGCAATATGTAAGGAAGACGACGAAATTTTTGATGAAGTGGAACAAAAACCACATGCATTGAAAGAAGCTAAGGAACAGTTGAGCAAGAAGAAGGAAGCGAGAGTGAAAGCTAAAACTAAAGTGAATAATCTCTATTTGGTAGGCTTAGGTTGTTATACTCCCTCCACCATTTCCTTGCATTTTTTTTAATACATGTATTGTATTAAAGGAAATCAAATTATTCTACAGAGATTCAGTAAATCATTTGATTGTATGACAGAGATTTGGAGTAATTATTGGCAAGCAATCTGAATTTTCTGGTTTAAAATAATTATAAACAATTACGTTGTAATTAGCTAACAATCAGCTTCTTACTTAGAATCGATTTTCTTAACCAGTATAAAGCTTATGTATTATAGTACAAATAATATATACAAAATATACAAAGAATTCTTCATCTTGTTTGCCTTCCATCTATCATTTTTTACATGGTATCAGAGCGCCAATCCCGGTGACTCGTTAAACCAAAACACCTTCTGCTACAAAAAAAACACGATGGTAGAAACAATAACCAAAGAGACATCAATTGATGTTTCAGATCAATTTACCTTACATCACTCGGATAATCCGGGAATAGTTTTGGTCTCCAAGCTATTTGAAGGGTAGATGAGGAAAAGAAGTCAACATCAAAGAAACTAGTAGATCATGCCAAACTTTTAGAAGAGTTTGAAGAGCAATATGTAAGGAAGACGAGGAAATTTTTGATTGAAGTGGAACAAAAACCACATGCATTGAAAGAAGCTAAGGAACAGTTGAGCAAGAAGAAGGAAGCGAGAGTGAAAGCTAAAACTAAAGTGAATAATATCTATTTGGTAGGCTTAGGTTGTTATACTCCCTCTACCATTTCCTTGCATTTTTTTTATACATGTATTGTATTAAAGGAAATCAAATTATTCTACAGAGATTCAGTAAATCATTTGATTGTATGACATAGATTTGGAGTAATTATTGGCAAGCAATCTGAATTTTCTGGTTTAGAATAATTATAAACAATTACGTTGTAATTAGCTAACAATCAGCTTCTTACTTAGAATAGATTTTCTTAACCGGTATAAAGCTTATGTATTACAGTACAAATAATATATACAAAATATACAAAGAATTCTTCATCTTGTTTGCCTTCCATCTATCATTTTTTACATGGTATCAGAGCGCCGATCCCGGTGACTAGTTAAACCAAAACACCTTCCGCTACAAAAAAAAACACGATGGTAGAAACAATAACCAAAGAGACATCAATTGATGTTTCAGATCAATTTACCTTACATCACTCGGATAATCCGGGAATAGTTTTGGTCTCCAAGCTACTTGAAGGGTACAACTACGGGCAATGGAGTCGTGCTATGCGCATCAACCTTAATGCAAAGAATAAAATTGGTTTTGTTAATGGAACCATTAAAGCACCAGAATCTACGGATTCGAAGTTTTCAATTTGGCAGAGATGTAATGACATGGTGTTGTCATGGATCCTGAATTCAATCCATCCAGACATAGCTGGTAGTGTTATTTATTCTAAAACTGTGGCTGAAGTTTGGAATGATCTTGAGGAGAGGTTTTCACAAGGAAATGATTCTAGAATTTATCAACTTCGGTAAAAAATTGTCGAACACCGACAGAGACAAGAATCTGTCTCTATTTATTACACCAAAATGAAGGCCCTTTGGGATAAATTGGTCTCATATCACGAACCTATATCCTGTAAGTGTGGAGGAATATTGAAGAATCTTGCCTATCGAGAAAAAGAGTCATACCAATTCGAGGATCAATCCTGATGATGAGTCCCCTTCCGGATACACGCAAAGCCCATGCCTTGGTACTTCAACAAGAAAGACAAATTGATGTAGTCTCCCGACGTGAGACCAATACTAACCATCATGCAATGCAACTCAATCATTCGCAACAGATGGGACTAAGTCGGCCTTTCGGGACAAAAGAAAACAACACTGCAAGAAAGCCACTCAAGTTCAGCCATTGTGATCGAGATGGATATCTTATTGATCGTTGTTTTTACTTGCATGGATTCCCAGTTGGCCACAAATTGCATGGGAAGAATGTGAAGCCAAAGGGAAAGAAACCAGCCGTACACAACACTCAAATCAACCAATTTGAACCAACCAAAAGATTGACTACAGAGGGGGCCACATTCACTACCAATGAATACAATCAACTCATGGCTTTACTTTGAAAAGGGAATGGTAATGATCAATCTTTTACCAACATAGCAGGTACAACAACATCCATATATAATACTACTCAACATGGTTTCCATTATGATTTATATTGGATTGTGGATAGTGGTGCGACAGATCATATATCGAAGTCATCACCAACATACAATGAATCTTATACTCATTGTGATTTTATGGAATTATCAACTGGTGGTAAAGCATAGATTAAATCTAATGGGTCAATTAAATTATCACCAGATTTACTTCTTGATAGGGTGCTACATGTTCCAAAATTTCGAGTTAACCTGTTATCAGTTAGCAAACTTACTCAAGCATTGAGATGTAATGTGATATTTTACCCTGGGTTTTGTATAGTACATGACATGGTTATGAAGAAGACGATTGGCCTAGGCAAGCAACATAACGGGTTGTACTATCTCAAGTGCAGTCAGAATCCATACCTTGCAAACAATGTCAATCGTATCTCTAATCTTTGGCATCAACGACTAGGGCATTCATCTCTGGCACCCATCTATTGCACCCCTTTAGGCACTTTCCAAGACCATTTCGGAAATAATTTTTGATTCACAACATGTTTGAGACATTTGTCCGTTAGCCAAACAAACACGTTTACCTTTTTCTTGTAGTTCAATTTCATCAATTGCACCTTTCGATTTACTTCATTGTGACATATGGGGACCTCATAAAGTTAATTCTCACTCTAGGGCACGGTATTTTTTAACTATTGTAGATGATTTTTCTCGTTTTACTTGGATTCATCTCGAGTTTTAAGTCCGAGACACAATCATTGTTGAAATATTTTTTTTCTTGGGTTAAAACTCAATTTCATTGTGATATTAAAGCTCTACGTGCTGATAAAGGGAGTGAATTCACATCAATCCGTTCTTTTTTTTAATGATCATGGGACTATATTTTAGCATTCTTGCCTATACACTCCTCAACAAAATGAGGTTGTGGAGCGCAAACATCGTCACCTCATAAATGTGGGACGTGTTCTTCAATTTCAAGGAAATTTACCCTTAAAATTTTAGGGAGAAAGTATCCAAACTGCTTGCTACCTAATAAATCGTCTACCTACACCATTGTTATCTCACAAATCACCGTATGAAATTTTGTATGGTAAATCATCCGGTTACTCTCACATACGAGTTTTTGGATGTTTATGCTATGCGACCAACCTCACACCCAGTCACAAATTTGATATGCGTGCTCGTCGATGTATTTTTGTTGGCTATCCTCTTGGTCAAAAGGGATATCGTGTCTATGACCTTGATACAAAGAAAATTTTTACCTCTCGGGATGTTGTTTTTCATGAACCCACTTTTTCCATTTTCTACTTCACCTGTGGAAAATCAATATGATTACCCTGTTTTGCCAATACCTTTTGATGGCATCACACCATCTCTTCCCATTAATTCCCAATCGACACTAGAATCTCAATCCCACATTCTAACCCACTCATCTGGCACACAATCAATACCCAATCAATACCCAATCAATCTTTTAATTCACATGACCACATATCTCCTGAAATTACGCCTATAATCCGTCTAATCCATACTGAATCTTTTGACACTCAATTATCTTCTGACATTGAAATCCTAAATTCCACAAATAGCCATGTTACTTTAGAACCTACACCAATTCAGCGACAAAATCAACCTCATCTTCATTACTCTAGTAGATCCACAAGAGCTCCTACTCATTTCAGAGATTACAAAGTCAACCATGCTTTGTTGCATGCCCCAGATGCCGTCACTTCTACCACGTCCGGTACTTGGTACCCCCTCACTGGGTAAGTTTCTTACTCCAACTTTTCTACTGACCATAGAAAGTTTGTGAACAATATCTCTCACCTGGTAGAGCCAGTTTCTTATAAGCATGCCAACCAAGATCCGCAGTGGGTTGAAGCCATGCAAGTAGAACTTCGTGCACTTGAGGATAACAATACATGGACTATGGTTCCACTCCTTGCTAACCATCATCCAATTGGCTGTAAGTGGGTATTTAAGAAATACCACTCTGATGGTACCGTCGAGCATTATAAAGCTCGGCTTGTTGCATAGGGCTTTACGCAACCTGAGGGCATCGACTACAAATAAACATTTGCTCCAGTTGCCAAACTTATCACAGTGTGTTGCCTTTTGACTGTTGCGGCTGTCCGTAATTGGACTCTACACCAAATAGACGTGCAAAATGCTTTCCTTCATGGGGAACTCGCTAAGGAAGTTTTTATGCACCCTCCTCCAGGTTCTCGTCAACAGAGGGAGAAAGTTGTATGTCGACTCAATAAATCTTTATACGGTCTCAAACAAACCTCTCGAAGTTGGTTTCAAAAGTTCTCTTCTGCAATCCAAACTGTTAGTTTTAAACAGTCAAGAGCAAACTATTCTCTATTCACTAAGGTTCATGATAATTCTTTAACTACCATACTACTCTATGCTGATGACATGATCAT
The DNA here is from genome assembly GCA_032871835.1 of Dipteronia dyeriana. Lineage (NCBI taxonomy): Eukaryota > Viridiplantae > Streptophyta > Magnoliopsida > Sapindales > Sapindaceae > Dipteronia > Dipteronia dyeriana. The sequence goes on from CM065295.1 coordinate 77,638,412, forward strand.
CACATGGAACAATGAAGAAGTGATCAATGATCTTAAAAAGTTCCTAAGCAGTTGTTTTCGAATTAAGGACCTTGGACCCTTGAAGTATTTTCTTGGGGTAGAAGTTGCACGTTCCAAGGCTGGAATTTCGATTTGTCAACGAAAATATACCTTAAATATATTAGAAGAAGTTGGTTTGCTTGGTGTAAGGCCTGCCAAATTTCCAATGGAACAAAATTTGAAACCAACTCCGGCCGATGGTGATCTACTCAAGGACCCAACTCATTATCGTAGGTTAGTTGAAAAGTTAATTTATCTCACTATTACGAGACCAGAAATCACATATTCTGTCTCTACTCTTAGTCAGTTTATGCAGCAGCCAAGAAGGCCTCACCTTGACACCGTGCATCGTCTTCTACTGTATCTAAAAGAAGCATCAGGTCAGGGACTATTCTTCCCATCACATAATCAATCGACATTAGTCGGATATTGTGATGCAGATCGGGCTGGATGCCTAACCACACGGCAGTCAGTCACAGGGTACTGTATATTCCTTGGCAAAGCACTTGTGTCCTGAAAAAGTAAGAAGCAAACAACAGTGTCCAGATCTTCAGCAGAAGCTGAATACATGTCAATGGCAGTAGTCACCTGTGAACTCACTTGGCTAAGGTACCTGCTACGAGATTTACATGTTGATCATTGTGAGCCTGCAAAGTTATTTTGAGACAATCCAACCATATATATTGCAGCGAATCCGGTATACCAGGAACACACTAAGCACATTGAGTTGGATTGCCACACGGTTCATGAACGAATTCAGAATGGGGAGATTGAAATAGCCTACGTACAAACAGGAAACCAAGTAGATGATATATTCACAAAACCATTAGGAAAAGTCATTTTTCAATTTGGGAGTTCTTGACATTCACACTCCAACTTGAGGGGGATTATTAAAGGAAATCAAATTATTCTACAGAGATTCAGCAAATCATTTGATTGTATGACAGAGATTTGGAGTAATTATTGGCAAGCAAACTGAATTTTTTGGTTTAGAATAATTATAGACAATTACGTTGTAATTAGCTAACAATCAGCTTCTTACTTAGAACAGATTTTCTTAACCGGTATTAGGCTTATGTATTACAGTACAAATAATATATACAAAATATACAAAGAATTCTTCATCTTGTTTGCCTTCCATCTATCATTTTTTATGGTTCATGTTGTTCATAATTTAGGATTAATAGAATAAGAATAAAAACCTATAAATAAAATATTTACTCTTTGATACCAATGATAAATGGCATGACTTTCCATTCTCTGTAGTTAGGATTATGCACTCATCAATTGTATCAATGTTTTGGTTCCTATTCATGGTTGTGAAAACAATGAACTCTAGCTGTGTCTTAATAATGAATATGGGTTGCATTTACAAGAAGTTTGTGGCTCGAATCAGGATGATGTTGGGTTTGGTTTATTTAATCACAAATTGATTCTCTGGAAAAACACTCCTTAAATTTTAATATTGAAATTTCAACTTAGTCCATAAGAATTTAAGCTGTTTCAAAAGGTAACACTAGATAAGACTCTGAATCCCATCTCATGAACATGTTGTAGCTTGATCCAGCTCTGAATTAGGCTCTACCTCACCGCGCCAAATGCATTGGCTACGTACACCAGATGATGGTCCCCTAATCTGCATATTTCTATCAGAGAATTGTTAGACATGATACCTGTACCTCTTATATTCAACACATGCTAGATAGTCAATAGATTTTGAAAGCACTTGGTACTTGATCATAAGGTCTCTACGTGTCTTTTTCTGCCGATTTTAATGTTTTTACCTCCATGTTATCACTTGTAAGCTGTGAGACTTGCCTGTGCCATTTGCATTTCTCTTCAGGATTTTCTCAATGTGTGATAATACACTAACATCCCAGAAGAGAGGGATTGCAGCAATTATGATTAAAAGTTTGTTCTTTTGACCTGTGCAAAGTGCATTAAAATATATAAGTGAGAGAATTATAATATTCTGTTAGGAGGACTAAATAGTTCAAATATTATTCCCAATTATTATATACATATCTTCTAAGTTGCAACATATTGTGATAAATTTTAAAATACTGGCAAGCGTACGACTATACTGTAAAATAGTTAATGCGAGTACGAGGTCGTTCTCATGAGGATTGTGAAAAAACAATTAAATCAAAATTTAATTTAATCCTAACCTAGTTAACCGAATGTAATGAATTAAATCTAGAATTAAACTAAGCTAAAAACAAATAAGATCGAAAACAATCAATTAAAGAACACTAAGGTATCAGAATCCACCACCGTGTAATTTCATAGTTTCCTAATAATTTATTAATTCCTCAAATTAGAGTGATAATAAAAAATCAATTTATTGTCAACACATGAATTTAACAATGAACACATTTAATAAAAATCTAAGGGTTAATATCATTTGGGTCCCTATGTTATACTGAAAGATCAATTATTTAAAAAAGTTTGTTTTTTTAACGATGTTTTCCTTGACTTTTGAGAAATATATCAAATAAGTCCATCCGTTTGTTTAACGTTAATGACCATAGGGGTATTTTTATAATTTCATTTATGATATATTAAGTTGTACACGTGTCAACACCAAACAATAAATAAATTAAAAAAAAATATTTGTATAATTTTAAAAAAATTAATATTAAAAAAATTCAATCTGTACAACGCTCTCTCTCTTCTATCTTCTTCCTTCTGTCATCTCTCTCGTAAAAAAATCTCTGGAACCAGAGAAAATGCAATATATGTTCCAGTTAAAATAAATTGAAGCATGAACCTAAGACATCTGGATTCCAGCTCAAATAAATTGAAACACAAAAAAAAACCCTTTCATTTCACTTTCCCTTATCTCTTACGGTTTTCTTCCTATCTCTTGCCTCCCTCTACCATCTCCACCATCGTTGAAGATGGTCACCGGAGATAGGGAAAACTAACGAAGGAGAAGTCGATCTGCTCCACCAACGTGCAAAGATGGAACACCACGCAAGGAGTAGAACGCCGAGTAAGGAACGTTGCGAAGATGGAACGTCGATCATAGTAGCGAATGTGCAAGTGCTGGAGGCGGATGATGGAGGCACGATGGATCACTGATGGGTAGATTAGAACAAAATTTCTCTATTTTTCTAGATTGAATTTATGGGCATATTATTTTATTTTTATTTTTATTTTTATTTTTTGAAATTTATGTGGTTTAATTGAAGGAGAATATATGGATTATTGCAATTGAATTGGGTTCTTTTGTGGAATTGAGTTGGGTTTGTAGATTTTTGTTATGGGATTTGGTTTGAAGAAATTTTGATTGTGTTTGGGGAATAAGAAAATGTAAGAATCCTGATATTTGTAAGAAAATTTAGATTTTGCCTTTAATGTTCTATGATCTGTGTTGGGTCTGAGTTTGATGTTGATGATGATGTTTTTAGGGTTTGGTGGTTGATGATGGTGTGTTCTGGGTTCGGTAGTTGATATTGATGCCTGTTGATTTTTTTTTTCGTGATTATCTCCACAGTATTGAATCTGGAGATGATTTCTTGTCAAAAAATAAAAGAATCTAGAGATGATAGTGATTCTAAAAAAAATAGTTATCGTAAAAAAAAAATGGATAAACTAATGTTGTTGTATATATATATACTAATTTTATTTATTATCTCCACCTCTTTTATATTTTATTAAATTGTGATGGAGATGAAGTTTCCAGATTTCCAGTGAAGATGAAGTTTCCGATTTCCAGATTTAATGATGAACTTATTTTCAAATTGGATGTAATCCAATCAACATCCATTTTTTTTTTCTAATTAGTGATTAATATGATTTATTTTAAAGTTTGTTTTTTATATGTTTTTTTTATTTTCTCTATATATTTTTTCTCTTGGATTTTTTTAATAAAACTTTCTTTTTTGAATTAGTCTAAAAATATATAAACTCTCTAATTAATGTCAAGGGTAAATTGGTCAATTCGTATATTCTGTCATGTTTGACTGTTAAAAAAAAATTCAAAAGGATTTATTTGATATTTTTATCAAAAGTCAAGGAAAACATTGTTAAAATAGTGATCTTTCAACATAACATATAGACCCAGATAATATTAACCCAAAATCTTAAATTGGTTTTCCTTCGCTTCAAAATACAATCCATAAACATTTTATGCATCCAATTTAATGAAAAACAAATAATTAAAGGAATTGTAATTAACATTACGAACCCAAGCATCGATTAAAGTATATATATGATATCAAAGATGAAATGGTTTTTTATATTTAAAAATCAATAAAAGCGAAAATCATAAACATCAAAGAATAATAGTTAGGAATTAATAAAAATATCTATCGTCTACACTACTACAAAAAAAATTAAAAAATTATTAAAAATAAAATAACTAAATAACCCGGAAAAAAAATTGGAGCTCCGCCTTCAAAGTCGAAATTCTTCTTCACGGATCTAAGCTCTCCACGTCTATGCCTCCGGCCCTCCGCTGAACCCCCTTACGTTGACCCTATTATATCGCTTCCATTCGTACTGATATGAGTGAAAATCTCGTGATATTAGGAAATCCAATTTATTTTTTTTCCATGTCATTGCCCACGTGCAAATCCACCAAATATTTCCTCTTTCTTTCATTTAGGCGTATCACAACTTGATGCGCGACGTCAAGACTTGTGGTCCACCAAATGTTTCACTCTATTTTATGATGGGCTTCATTTTAGACTTTGTCATGCGCTTCAGTCCTCAAGTTATCACACAATTGAATTAAGGCCACAATACCATATATTATCGATTATTTTTCACTGAAAACGGAAAAATAATTTTAATTAAATAAAAATAGATAATTCAAATAATTAACAGGTCAAATTAAGGATTATAAATATGATATAGAATATATCCATCACTTAAAATTCTGTTTTAAAAAGTTCAATTATGGGTCAAAAAAATGGTCAAAAGCTGTAACACTGAAGAAATAAAGTATCAATACCCAGAATCAGCTTCCGACAACACATCTATAATTGTTGGTGTTGAAGTATCAATAATTAGAAAATTCAGTTGTGATGACCACCGTTAGGTTGAGAACTCCTGTTGCAAAAGTCATCATGATTGCTAAGACAAAAAAAAGTTTTTGCAAGTTATGATTTGTTTGAAATATTAATTATTTTGTCTGCAAGCTACACGTCCTGTAATTTGGTATTCCTTTAATTCTTGTCTACTCAGTCACAGGACCTTTCATGAATTGAAAACTATTATTCTAGTAAAATAGATACACAAACACAATTGTTGAATCTGTTCTTTTTCATGAATTGATAAGTTCCATACAGAAGCAAAGAGAATGGTGTAAAGGGATTCAGTTTTTACCCTCTACTAGCTTTTTCTTGTATAGATGAACATAAATGATCAGATGTATAAAATTTTCTTTTTCCGGTTTTTTGTTTCATACAGGAGGCTTTCCAGACTTCAGTTTCTCCATTCCAGCTTCAGGGGCACTATCTCCATCTCCTTTGTACTCGTACCACTTTGCACACACCAGAAAATATCCAAAATTTATTACACCTATAGCAGCAACAAAGTAATAGAAGTAGTCCAATCTTCCCTTATTAAGATCTTCAGGCAACCAATCCCCAGTAGCGGCGCCTTTTGTGGTTTGGTGAACAATTGATATCAAGAAACTACTCAAGTAATTTGATATTGCTATACCAACAAATGTCAATGATCCGCCGATACTTCTCATGTTCTCTGGAAATTGCTTGTAGTATAATTCAACTTGGCCGATAAGTGTAAATGCCTCGGAGAGTCCTATTAGTGTCAGCTGAGGTATTAGCCACAATCCTGACAAAGAAGATATAGCACCTCTTTGTTCATCTACACCAAGTGGCTTGGCAATAGCCAATGCTCTTCTCTTGTCTTCGACTATGGCTGATATAAGCATGGTGACTATGGCAAGAACCATGCCGAAACCCATCCTTTGAAGAATTGAGATCCCACCTTCTTTTTTTGTCAATCTTTGGAGCCTTGGAACAATGATTCTGTCATAGAGAGGTATCCAAATGGTGAGGCCAATCATAGTGAAGATTGTGTAAGATGCAGCTGGGATTCTGAAGCTCATATTGCCAAGGCGTCTATCGGATTGAAGTGCTTGGAAGACTACATAGGTCTGCTGTTGGATCAAAGCCACATAGTATACAACCCCTGCAGCCCATATAGGAATCACTCTTAGCAAGCATTTTAGTTCCTCCACCTTCTGCATACTGCAGAGTCTCCATGGATCGACTGCTGTTCCATCCGCGTTCACTTGGTCTTCAGGAGTCATGATCGCAGCTTTGTCCAAAAACCTGACAGACAACATGATCAATTTAGAATCCTGGGACAACTAGGCTCTGAAATTTATGGAAGTATATATTTCACAATAATGAATATGTACTATGCAAAGGAATCAAGAACTAAATCTACCATACCATAAAGGAAATACACGCTAATAAAATAGACCGTATCAAATCATATCATATATGATATAGTAACGGGTACTGAGCAAGAGTGACCGGTTACCTGAACTGGTTAGTGTATGGAAGCTTGGAGTTGATGCAACCTTTTGGAATATTTTTATAGAGGGAGAGCCATGGTTGCTCAGGTAAACTTAGTCTTCTCTTCCTGATTGCAACCACTATGACCTGAACCATGTTTGTCAAGGGACTACCATCTGGTTTCACTTTCACATAAAGTCTTGTTCCCAAAAAGAACATTGCACATGAAAAGAACATCATAATTGCAGGAATTGCCAAACCCAAACTCCAGCTCACATCCGATTGAAGGTAAACAATAATCGTTAAAGATAACATCATAGCGAAAGTGAAGGTAAAGTAGTACCAATTGAAGAAGCTACTAATTCCTCTCTTCCCAGATTCAGTTCCAGGATTGAATTGATCAGCACCAAATGCCAAGTTACATGGTCTAATTCCTGCAGCCCCAACAACAAGCAATCCTAGTCCACTTAACAGGAAAGTGATCTGCCACGGCGTTGCTTCAGGACATGTCCCAATTTCTTGTGTTCCACAGTGAGGTGGGTGCAATTTTGAGACCGCTGAAGTCATAGTAAGTACAAGCAATCCCTGTACAAAGAAAATTTCAATTATGTAGTACTAGTTCACATATCAAGTATTGTGAATTGTATTATCAGTACCAAAAAAGAGGCTACAGAAGCGAATCCCAGCGTCTTATACCGGCCAAAGTAAGTGTCACAGAGAAATGCTCCGGGCAAGGTAGCGAAATTGGTGGTGCCATTGAAGACATTAACGAAAGTTGTGGCTGTAATGCTTTTCATGTTGAAGACAGTAGTGAAATAGACCAAGAGATTTGCTGAGGCACCAGTAGTCCCCAGCTTCTCAAAAGTTTCATTTCCTGCATATTATTAACTTGTATTATGAAAACAACAAACAAAAAAAAAAAAAAAAAAAAAAAAAAATAGAAAGAAGAACAAAATATGAACTCTTTCCACTTACCAATAACAAAAGGCATAGATTTCCATCCTCTGTAGTTAGTCTTAGGCTCATCATCAGTTGAAGAGTTGTTGTTTTCCTTCTTCTCCATGGAATCTAGCTATTGCTCTGGTTTTGCTAATTTGATTTTGTTACAACTTACACACAAAATGATTGTGACTCGTGCACATCTATTCTTGATAAGATGCAGAATAAATCTTCAAAACGAGAGAACATAATGAATCCGTCCACCCACTAGACTTCTTTAATAAGCTTTCCTTCCACAATGACAGAACATAAGAGAGAAGCAATTACCTTGTTCGAATCTGTCTGTATATGGTAAAAAAATTTACTACTACTTTTTTTTTTTTAAAACTATCGCATTATTTTGGGTTTTTTATATGGAAGGATGACCCGAATTCACAATCTCCATAACTTTATGTTGTTAATGTGAGAGATTTACCACCAGACTAACCTCTTTTCTACAAAAAAAAATCGAGGAAATATCACTTTCTAACCAAATAATTAAGAAGGTTTAAATATTTATTCATAATTAATCTTTTTATTGTTTTTATCAAACAATCCATTAAATAGATAAATTTACCTTGTCTTTTCTATTTATTTTTATTTTTTTATAAATAATTTTATTTTTTATTTTTTTATTATTTTTGGAGGCCTATACGACTTCCAATGGAGGTTGAAACCTGTGAACAATGAGGAGATTAAACACGATACGAATTAAACATATATAGATTAAACACATTTGGAATCAAACATGCTAAAAATCAAACACATTGATTTTACATAAATATTGATTACACACATTAGAAATTAAACGCACATTAAACATCTAATAATTAAACAGATATAAATTAAACACACTACTGAAATTTTCTCCTTTTCTTCTTCAAAACACTAATACCGAATGAAAATAAAAATTCTACTAATTTTATGTTTAACCTAAATTTTTTAATATTATTTAGAGAAAATTATCAAATATAACCGAAGAGATTATGAGAAAATTATTTTTAACCTTCTTTAATAGTTTAATTGTTTATAACCATTTTACAATAAAAAAATTCAATCCTTAGCCAAAATCACAAAAATACCCCATCAATTAATTTTTATTTTTATTTATTTTTTATTTTTTCCTTCACTCTTCTTCTCTTCCACGTCCCACACCTCTCTTCTTTCTTCTTTTCTACTATTTTTTTCTTGTCCGGTCTTTGGCTTCTTCTTCATTTCATCTTCTTTATCTCTTCATCTCTTCTTCTTCTCCTTCTTCTCTTCATCTTCTCCTTCTTCTCTTCATCTCATCTTCTCCGATTTGTATCTTTTCGGTGCCGTCGATCCACTTCTCCAAGAGCAGATCAACTCCTATATTATTAGTTTTTTCTTTTTTTTTTCTATTGAAAGATTTTGTTTTTAATTTTGTTTCAGATATTAGAAAGCTTATTAGTAAGATTTATTTTTAGACATTAGAAAATTTTAATTTTTTCTTCAAATTTAAAAAATATAATATAAAAAATAATAGAAAAAGTATACAATTTTTTATATTGAAAATGAAAGAACAAGAGAAAGAAGGAAATATGAGAAAAGAGATGTTGTGGAAGAAAGAAGAAACGTAAAGAGAAGGTTTTTTTTTTAAAATGATTGTTTTTATATAGGGATGTAACGGTTATAGTATAAAAATTAGGTTATAAACAATTAAAATTTAAAAATAGACTAAAAACGATTACTCAATATTCTAAAATTTTACCTATTATTTATTACGTTATACAAAAAATTCCCCTATTATTTTTATTACATTAGGTAAGATACAAAAAGGGTATGTAGACAACGGTCTGTTTACGGCATTGTGACTTTAATCATGTAATTATTATTTATTAATGCAAATTATTGGAAATATTCAATCAAGTTCGTCGTGTAAACAGTCCACTTCAAATGAATTTTAAGTACAATTCTTATGCTTGATTAGACTGGAATGGTCAAAAATCAAACGAAATAATACATTTTTTTTTTCACACAGGAAAGTGCGTTCTTTAATCTCTGGCTTGAGTTGTCTAGTTGACTAGAACCAGACATTTGTTGATGCTCTTAAATCACCTTTTCATTATAATATTTCTATGGGAAGCAATTCATAAATAACCCTCCAAAGCATGGATTTTCTTTTAAAACTATATTTATAATTTGTTTGATTGTTATTAACCAAACTCCTACATAGAGAAATCGTAGATTCCTCACTCCAATTTTTTTTTTTTAAAAAAATTATTTGATGATATTTTCATGATGATGGTATAGAAAATCTATATTTGGTTATGATTTTGCTTTGTGTTTGAGTTTACTACCAAATTCCGTTATTTTTATAAATATTTCACACAGTTTATATAGATAAAATTATTCAGTATTATTACGGTGAAATCATCAGCAGTATTACATGAGATCATCATCTCACATACTTATATATGTGGTTGAAAAAAAAATTAAATACTTTACGTGGCAACTTATAGATTATTATTTTTTATTAGAAGGAGGGCTAAGAGACCAGAAAACAAAAACTTACAGAAATTTTCACTATTATTTCTTAATTTCAAGTTTTTGAAAGTTCTGATGACGTCATTATTAAGGTCAACTTAAGCACAGCATCTTTCCTTTAATAATTAATAATAAATGGCTTTTCTGGAACAACGTAGCACTGATCTTTTTGATATTAATATTCTCAGCACAAAATGTTGACAATTTCAAATTCATCAATAAGATGTGGGTTAAACTTTAAAGCTATAAAAATCTACAATGTCCATAATCTCACGATCGATGATGATGACAACAAGTCATTGATTAAATGCAATTCACTGTAGAAGAAGATAACAAAATCATTGTTTTTTTTAAGTGCTGACAAGTTGACTGATGTGTCATGTGTGCATTGTACACAAATCTTATGGGGACCTAACTCCGCAAATATCACCATTACAGAAATGTCAGAAAAGATAACTACTATACGTCTTATTTTTCAACACATGCTCGATAAAAATATAGAATTTCAAATTTAGTGGTCGATCATGGGGTGGCTCCTCAGTCTTTTTCTGCCAATTTCAATGGTTCAAATTTATTTTGTTTCAATTTTTTGTTCTTATTTTGTTTCAATTCATATATGTTTGCTTACTGTCTCGTACGAATCATTACGAGAAGCGGGTCAACGATTCCAACTTCTGGGAATTCACAACCTCTAGCTGTGCAAGCCAACACTTGCCTGTCATTTAGTGTTTCTATTTATAATATAAATATGAATTCTTTTATCAGGTACACGTACGTTAACGTAATCCAAAAATTAGCAACAGTTCATTCCATGATGAGACAATAGTATGACGCTGATAACCTCAAAATTTCTGTTGATACCAACATAGCATGCAGTTTTTATTTTATTTTTATTTTTATTTTATAGGAACATTGAAGAAATATTTAAATGCAGACCAAATCCTTTAGTAGTAGAAATGAATGAGTTATGTCGTTAAATGTTTGATCAATTACTGCCATGCCTCTCCAATCCCTTCTCTTCATCCGCGGAATCAGACTTTGACAGGTTTCTAGAATTGCAGGAAATTGAGTTTTCCAAATCCACGTACTTGCTAGCGAAAAAAATGAAGTAGAGTAAGTTTACAGTTCCCAGAGCAGCAATGGTGAAGTAGTAGTATTCAAGCCTATTCTTATTAAGATCATGACCTCCCAGCCACGGTGTCTCATTGTTTTTAGTTGCAGTGTGTACGATGTTGACGATTAACGCGCTCGTGTAACTTGTTATCGACAAGCTGAGAAAGAAGATGGCCCCTGCAACAGTTCTCATGCTCTCTGGCATTCTCATGGTGAAGAACTCCATTATAGAAACCGATGCGAAAGCTTCAGTCAGGCCTGAAAACACCAACTGTGGAGACAGGAACATGACACTTAGTGGAGAGACAAAAGAGCCATTGTTATGTTTCAAAGCTGAGTTACGGCGAAATTTTTCAACAACCCCAGATACAATCATGCACAAAATTGACATTACCATTCCTGTCTTGAGTCTTTGTTGCAATGTCAATCTTTTCTCCTTTTTTGATAGTTTTCTTGACAATGGAATGTAAATCCCCTCGTAAATGAATATCCATATCGAAAGTGAAATCATTGTTATAAGATTCAACCAAGCTGGTGGGATCTTGAAAGTTGATCCGATTGATCTGTCCATTTGAAGTGCTTGAAGCACACCAAATGTGTTGTGTTGGTCCATTGGTATGAAACAGAGGACCCCAGATACCCAAATCGGAAAAATTGCTATAAAACATTTCAATTCTTCAACTTGTTGCACACTACACAGTCTCCAACCATTCTTGGGCTTGTTTTCTTGGCTGTGAAGCTCACTTGGGTCAGTGATTATAGCAGCCTTGTCAAAGAATTTGAACCTGTTTGTGCGCTCGAGCTTTGTCTTCTCATGTGATTGATCAGATGGTATCAAAGGGGGATCGTAAAATTGCGACTCAGGTCCAACGCCTAATTGCCGCTTCCTCAAGGCAGCTGTGATCACTCTTGCCATGTCTGAAAACACACTTCCTTGAGGCTTTACATGGATATAAGTGTGACAGCCTATCAAGAAAACGGTTATGGAGACTACAAAACAAACGGTGGGGATGGCGAAGCCAAGAACCCAGCTGACATTGGTCTGGATATAGACAACAATGGTGAGTGCAATGACTAGGGCAATTGTAAAGGAGAAATACCACCAATTGAAGAAGCTCTGCAGTTGAGCTCTTCCTTTCGCTGTCCTTGTGTCGAATTGGTCAGCACCAAAGCCTATGTTGCAAGGCCTAATGCCACCAGCACCGATGGCTAGCAATCCAAGTCCCGCGAAAAGGCAAGCCAATTGACCAGCTTTAGGATGTGGGCAATCCGTTGGCACCGTACAGGTTGGGGGTCTTAGTTGCGGTATACCTGCCGTCAGGGTCATTGTTCCCATACCCTGACGATTAAAAACAAACCCGAAAATGTTAAATACAATCAAGAGCGCAAAAATTGCAATAATGAGTAATTGGTTTAATAATTACCAGTAGAGATGCGATGGAACCATAGAGGAGGGTACGGAACCTGCCGAAATAGGTATCGGAAATGAAAGCACCGGCTAATGAAGCAATGTTGGAGGAACCGGACCAAATGCTGACTATATTAACCACAAATACACCTCCTATGTTGTATTTACTTTGCAAATACATTGTTAGATTGCCTACCAAGCTCATCGAAGCTAATTTCTCGAAAGACTCATTCCCTTCAATAAATTAATTACAAAATCATGCAAAAACAAAAAAACACTAGTAATTAATTATGAATTTGATAAATTATTCAATATAAATTCATATATCATTACCAAGAATGTACTTCACAGCTCTCCATCCTCCAGGTTTTCTAGCACAAGTATCTGGAGGAGGGTCTTGATTAACCGAAGATGAAGACGGAGATGGAGACGAACGGTCGGTTGCATTTGCCATTAATTTTGTAGTTGAATTATAATTCAAATTATATAAAAGAGATTAAATTCCATTTAAAGGGATTTGATCAAGAACCGACGACTGATTGCTAACTAGCTAGTAGTAAGCTGATTACCCGGACTAATTCTGTCAAAAATTATTTGTCAAATAAGATTTGCTTAAGTGTGATGTGTGTTTTGGACGGTCCAGATGCATGCAATGTCTAGAAAAATTTTAGTCAAAGCAAGAACAGTTATGATAATGTGAAATGTATCTAGTTTGTTGAGGATTTGATCCTAACTTTACGTTACTAATTAGTTAAATTAGTTTAATTACTTAAAAGACCAATTAGCACTTGATGAAATAGCAATTAATTAGTATCAAAATTGCATACTTGTATAGTATTGTGTGCAGTGTATGTGTGTGATGATGATGATTAGTTATAATTTTAAAGAATTGGAGTTTAGTTGATGATTGTGATGGAATCTTCCGAAGAAAATGATTCCATTTCCCGGTTCCCACCCATCTCTCTGGGGTGGGATCTAAGATGGGGATTTATTTGGATTTATATTATATAATATTAAAATATATTTCGTATAAGTTCGAACTAAATCAATTTAAATTTAAAATATATAAAATTTTGATTTCGAACATCTAAAATCTCAACTTAACATGTGCTCTTAATCCAATGGTTAAAATTTAAATTCATTTAGAATTCTTAAATTTAGAGCATATGGATGATTGAGATGATGAAATAAAATTTTTAAATCACAAATTTAAATTTGTTTAACCTGACACGTATGTATAATAATATATAGTCAATTTTATATAAAAAGATTCGAGAATCACGCATCTTATAAGGATCATATATATACCCATTAATGATCATCTTCAATAACAATTGGGAAAATGTTACTAACATAATTTATGATCACTACCAATAAATTATGGACATTATTTGGGTACCGACCAATCAGTACCCAATTATACTGACCAACCAATTATTGGTTACCACGTAACCCAAAACAAGTAAAAAATGGTAAAAAGTGAATTTTTTATCACGTGACAACATACTATTGTCAATACCCAAGCTTTTTCCATAATTTATTATCTCCAATAATATAATAGCATTCATATGCCTATTTATTTATATATAGCTTAAATCTTAGAAAGAAGAAAAAAAGGAACTAATCAGTAGATTTCTAAGGATGGAAACTTCAATGGGAGTATGGTTGGCTTTGCTTTTTGGACTTTTTCCGATATTGGGGTGGTTGCTGTGGTGGTGGAACGACCTATGGTATGCACCTCCTCTCAAATTCCGATATTCCGGCACTGGAACCAGGCTACCACCCGGCCATATGGGGTTTCCTTTACTAGGAGAGATGATCACCTTTCTTTGGTATTTCAAATTTCTCCACCGCCCGGATGAATTCATCAATTCTAAGCGACGCAAGTAAGATATATCATATATGTTCCTTTTATCACTTTTAATAAAAACAAAATCAGAGACATTGTATCGTTAATAATAATTATGATTTTTGTGAATCATTCAATTAAAATTCATCTTGTATTGTATAGTTAGCTATATGGAAGAATATTTCTTGACAAAAGTTGATGATGATCAGGTACGGTGATGGAGAGGGAATGTACAGGACCCACCTGTTCGGATCACCGTCCATAATAGCTTGTTTCCCATCGATCAGCAAACATGTATACCAATCAGGTGATGTGTTCATAGTTAAATGGCCCAATGTTGATCTTATGGGCCAAACTTCTCTAGGAGCAGTCCATGGAAAAGTCCATGCTAGAATCAGAAACTATATAAACCAATGCGATCAACCGCACTGATGCACTCAGGCGTAGAGCAGCTCATGTACAACTCCGTATCGTAGCTGCACTCCAATCATGGGCACACAAAGGTCAACTTCAAGGTTATAATGAGGTCAAGAAAGTAAAATCATCCAAATATATTATTTATTTATATATTATTTTTAAACTATTAGGATTAATAAGGAGTTTGGGCAAGTTGGTTCCTTGAGCCCACTTAGCTATATGAGATACATAAATATATTACTAGACCTATCTCATATCGTCTTTATAATAATATTACAGGTGACATTCGAAAACATTGGAAAATTATTTGTAAGCTTTGAGCCTGGCACTGGTTTAGAAAGCATGGATAAATTGTTCGTTGGTTTGCTTAAAGGAATTAGAGCTCAGCCGATCAATTTTCCAGGATTTGCTTATCACCATGCCATTCAGGTTAACTTACAGTTTTTTTTTTTGGTTACATTTTTCGGATGAAGTTTATTTTTATTGATATAAATATCAATAATGCTAGACATCACTTAAAAAAAAGAAATTTATTTTAAATGGTATGTGACATATCATAATGTGTATAATAAAAATGGCAGTGTACGAAGAAGCTTGAGGCAATTTTCAGGGTAGAGCTAGAGAAGAAGAAGAACAATGGAAATGGAGTTGAGACGACGAATGATCTAATGGATGGTCTGATGAAAATTGAAGACGATGAAGGAAAAAAATTAAGTGATCAAGAAATTGTTGAGATCATAGTCGCCATTGTGGTTGGTGTATGATTCTACCGTGCTTTCTTCAACTTGGACACTTTATTTTCTTGCCAAATTCCCTCGTATCCTCGAGAAACTTTGAGTACGATATCACCATCTTTATAGAATGCTGATCTATAAAGAAAGTTCGGTTAGGCTTGATGATCTCTCTCTGTTACTAATCTTGATTGCTCCCTTTGCGAATTGTAGGAAGAAAACATGGCAGCATGTAAGAACAAGAAAGGAGAATTCATCACGAGTGAAGATCTTTCCTGAATGAAATATACCGTTAATGTATGTGTGATTTAATTAAATCGGTATGTTTATAAATAGAGGCGAAGCCATCTTCATCAAATTTGGATTTAAAAAATAAATAAAAAAAATTATGGGCTCAGCGGCCACAGCCACCCCACATCATAAGGGGGATTCGTCACTGTCTATCAAGTTATCGATGTCACAATCTTAAGTATAGATATGAATTTTGATTTTTGTTTCATAAGTTAGATATGTGCTATTCTTTTGGCTTGGTTACAACTTACAAGTAACCATTGGTCATTTGGTGACTACCAAATTTATTTTTTCTTTGAACCAACACAGGTGGTGGAAGAAACAATAAGAATGGCAAACATTTCAGCAATTAATTTCAGGTTAGCTACCAGAGAAGTAGAATACAAAGGTACGAACCTAGATTACAATTCAAGAAATGTAATTGAGATAAAAAGTGACACGATTTGGGTGTGTATATATGCAGGTTATAAAATTCCAAAGGACTGGAAAGTGATTCTGTGGATTAGATATCTGCACACAAATCCTGCAAACTTTGATGATCCCATGTGCTTTAATCCTGATAGATGGAATGTAAGTTCGGAAATCTATAAAATAATGTATTCTAATTAAAGAATGATCAACTTTGTATTATAACTAATGCCTGTGCTTATGCAGAAACCAGCAAAGCCAGGCACATTCCAGGTTTTTGGTGGAGGATCTAGAATCTGTCCCGGAAACATGTTGGCCCGATTGCAAATTGCACTCTTTCTACACCATTTGTCGGTTGGATACAAGTAAATAAAAACCTATTCGTTTCATCGGTCATTCTATAGTACGAATATATAGATTTTAACAAAAATCCAGACCCCAAATCTTAAATGTTGTTGTATGCCTGATCAAGCATGTGAGATTTCTGTTTCTTTTGTTGTTCAATTTCGGTTACTGATGTTGGAAAATTCCATCATATGGGGCCATACATGTGAATATTAAATGTGTTGTGCTATATTTTTGGTTAAGCCTAAATTAAAGTGATCTAATTAAGATTTAAAGTATTAAGGTTTAAGGGTATAATTGTCATGAAATTAATATGTGGATACCAGAGTGCTATTTCTAATTTGTTGCATGGGCTGAATTAGAAATAGCCAACGTGTAATAATTTGATTATTATATATATTTAGGGTTATGGTCCCCAAATTACACAATGTTTTTTGTTTTGTCTGTATCCCCATCAACAGAGTAAAATAGAATTGTAGGGTTCAAGAAAGGTCGTGTTAATTTGGAAGATCACAACCCGTCCACCAACCTCCGACAATGGATTCAGGTACGCTTCCGCTTTCTAGATTTACTTATTTTCTCTTGAATTGATATGAGTTATATTATGTATATTAGAGTTTGGTTAATCATGATATATAAACATATTTAGGTTATTCGGATTAATTATATGATTATGCAGGATGAATTTGTGTTAGTCGACCTTACAATTGATGTTTAAGTGTCAAACTTTTGTGTCAAGGCGATCAATTTAATATTTATTATTGAATTTCAGGTGGGAATTAGTCAATCCAGATGCAGAGACTATTTATTTATCTTACACATCCAATACCCGTTGATGGGGTTGAAATCAAGTTCAGCAAAATATAGCAACAGACCAATGAACATCACATCCTTAATGTTTCCAAAATATGTTTGTAAATTGTAATATACTTCAAAGATTCCATTTCAAAACTTTAATTATGATATATATATATATATATATATATAATAGACCTTTTTAAATATTAATTTTAATCACATGTTACTTCTTAGTATTTAAAAAGGTTCCGACAAAACTCTAATAATATTTTAATAGGTTCCGACAAAACTCTGAATTCGACTGTTCAATATCAGAATTTATTGTAATACAAAATAGACCGATCAATCGGTGCCTAAAACATTTGATCAGTTACTAATTGTAAGGTGGGCATTAATCATTCAATTTATACATCCCTTGAAAAAAAAAAAAACAAGAGCCATCTATCATCAATATGTTTGAGACTACAAAAGGCAGACCAAAAAGGTGCAGTTCAACTACCATATTTGCTTGCAATATAAGCTTGCAAATTAGAAAGCAAGTCATGATTCTGGTGTAGAAAAAATGTTTTCTTGCATCGAGTATTTGAGTGTATATATAGCAAAGGCAAAGGCCCTTTTTTTCGTTTGGGTCTAAATTCATATCAATGCTAATGGAACTATGAAAGTATATAATCTACAAAAAATTGACCCAAATGGACGATTTTACTAATTAAATTAAAAGGCTGAATAATTAGTCAAAGCATGAAATCGATTTTAGTAGTTATGCATAATCACTTTCTTCATCAATTGACTGGCACAAAAATATATTCTATTATTTAAAGATTAAACAAGTTTTTCGGTATATATTTTAGTGTAATAATGTAAATCATGTCTAGACCCTAGTTTAAACTCAAATTTTGAACAAAATGACCTCCAATTTCCTTCCACATTATCAATGGACCACAACCCAAGTTTACGAATTTGTGTTTCAATAATGATGATCAAATAAAAGGAAAAAAGGGAATTCATGGTAATGAAATGGACCAGAATGGGCCATAGCTTGTTAACTGTGGCCCAAAATCAGGCTTTATTAAAAGGGTGAAACATCAAACACTGAAGTAAAGCTCCGTTTTATTTCACGGTACAACACCAATAATATCTTCAAAATCTATGGAAGGAGTCAGACATGTTTCAATGTAGTTTCAGGCTTTTGTCATGTAAAAGCGGGAACAATAATCTTTAAAGGCAACTACGCGAATACAGTTAAAGGTGTACTCGCCACCAGATCATTCACACATCACACCTGTAAAAAAAATGCTTTCAAAAACATATAAAAATGCTTTTGTTTCTTCATGTAGAGTGAGTAGTGTCATTTTGGGTAGCAGTGAGAGTATGATTTTGGGTATTGTGTTTGAATTTCATTGGACAACAACGGCTACTTGTTATTTTTTCGCACAACTTTCTATATTCATTTTCAAAAGTTTTGTCTTTTACTCTCTTCATAAAATATAGGAAGAAAATAATAAGTCCTCTTTTTTTCTCTTTCTCTCAACTCTCAAGTGCTTCAAGTAATTATTATTTATTAGTTTAATCAATGTTCACATCTCACACACTACTGGTATCATTACAGCTTCACATCTCTTTATCTCTCACACACTCCGGACTCTGGAGCTCAGCCGAGTGTACTCATTGTATAGTGGCTTATTGAAGAAGAAAGGAGCTTGGAGAGCTCCGTCACAAAAACCCATTTGAGGATTGAAAATGGGTGTGTTGGTTTTTGTCATCTCTTTGATTTCTGTAGCTACCCTTTTCAGCTCTTGCTCGCTTGCTCTCACTGAAGATGGTAAAAAATCTCACTTCATTTCATCTTCTGTTTTAGGGTTTTGTGTGTGTGTGTGTGTCTGTTTTAACATGTTACTAAACTGTTTGGCTACTGAGAAGTGAAGAGGGTAAGAGAGAGAGAGAGAAAAGTTATAAGCTTGATGTTTCTTGTTCTTTTTACTATCATGAAATAACCTTAATTTTACAGGTATTACTTTGCTAGAAATCAAAAGCACATTGAATGACAGTAGAAACTATCTTGGGAGCTGGCAAGCTACAGATGAATTTCCTTGCAAATGGACTGGCATTTCTTGCCATCACCATGACCAACGAGTCCGCTCTATGTATGTAACTCACATTATGCTCTTGTTATCTTGTATTTCCATTATGTCCAAATTATTCTAAGATTTTTCTTTTTCAAATTATTGTGTTTGGCTTCTTCAGAAATCTACCGTACATGCAATTAGGAGGAATCATATCTCCCAGCATTGGTAAACTCAATAGATTGCAGAGACTGTGAGTTGAATTTCCTTGTACCCTTTCTCTTGCTAGAACAGTTAAAATATGGAGTTAAACATCTCTGATTTTAATTTTTTATTTAACCTGTAACAGGGCACTTCACCAAAATAGTTTGCATGGGTTTATTCCCAATGAGATTGTCAATTGTACTGAGCTTAGAGCCATGTAAGTGAACTTAATTTACTTGTATGTTGTATATAGCTATTAGATGTTGCATTTTCCATTTTCCCTACATTTTTCGTGTTTTAAGAACTCATGCTGTTAATCTATAGGTACTTGAGGGCAAATTATCTCCAAGGAGGCATACCGGGAAATATTGGGAATCTTTCTTTTCTCACTATATTGTATGATCTCTGATTGATCTTTCTTTGTTGTTTCCTAATTTGAATCCTGGTTAACTTAAGATTGCGATTAGATTCCATGCTTGTTTGCCTTTTCTGTTACCAAATAATGATCAATTTACTAGTGGGTCAATCCAAGATTAAGCTCCTAGCAACATTGTTACCATTATTCCTACTTTGAGAATATGTTCTGATGCCGTAACATTTGTTAAATCCAGGGATCTGTCAAGCAATTTGCTGAAGGGTGCTATACCGTCTTCTCTTGGCCGTCTGACACATTTGCACTACCTGTAAGTTTAAATTCTGTACAGTTAGCTTTAAAAATTTGGCATTTAAGGATTATACTGTAAGCAATTTGAAAAAAAAAAAAAAGTGTCTTGATTGTGTATTTTGGTGCTATTTCATGCAGAAATTTGTCCACCAACTTTTTCTCTGGTGAAATTCCAGATTTTGGATCTTTGAGCACTTTCGGAAACAAGTCGTGAGTAATCTTGTTATCATTGTCTTCTATCTTTCTTTCTTTTCCAGAGCCCTTCAATAACAAAATTTTGATTATGCTTAGGTTTATCGGAAATCTAGATCTCTGTGGTCGACAGGTGCACAAGCCATGCCGGACCTCAATGGGATTTCCTGCAGTATTACCACATGATGCAGCTAGTGATGAAGCTGCAGGCAAGTGTTATGTTTCTACTTAGAATTGTCTCAAGTGGCATTAGTCACTACTTTTATTTAACTGAACAAAATCACTAACTGAAAAATGGGTTTCTGCAGTCCCTACTAAACGATCCTCGCATTACATGAAAGGAGTACTAATTGGTGCAATGTCCACAATGGGCCTTGCGCTTGTTGTGCTCCTTGCATTCCTTTGGATTTGCTTACTCTCAAAGAAGGAAAGAGCTTTGAAGAGATACACAGAAGTTCGTAAGCAAGTCAGTCAAGAAGCAAGTAAGCTGGATCGTCATCAAAATGGTGCAGTTTTTTTTAACCGTCTATATTGTTTTCCATTTCTAATGACCCTTAATTTTTGCACTAGGTACAAAGCTTATTACTTTTCATGGTGACATGCCATACCCCTCTAGTGAGATCATTGAAAAGTTGGAGTCTCTTGACGAGGAAGATGTTGTAGGGTCAGGAGGTTTTGGTACAGTATACCGGATGGTCATGAACGATTGTGGAACATTTGCTGTTAAACGAATTGATCGTAGCCGTGAAGGATCTGATCAAGTGTTTGAAAGGGAGTTGGAGATACTAGGTAGCATCAAGCACATAAATTTGGTTAATCTGCGAGGTTACTGCAGACTCCCTGCCACAAAGCTTCTTATCTACGATTATCTGTCTATGGGCAGCTTAGATGACTTCTTGCATGGTAAGTTTCATTGTTTCGAATTGAGTATATTGGTTCTTATCTAATTACTATTAACTGAATGAGTGTGAAACAGAATAGTGACATGATAATCTTGTAGAGTCAAGACTCAAGACCATTTTCATTTCTCTCTTTCTCCCGATAATAATTAGAACTCTATCGAGGGTGGTCTAGTTGTAGTTGCATATTCACTATGAAAATCACAAGATATACCGGTTGAAATTGGTTTGAAGTATGTTCTATGTAGGCTTATTGATTTTTTTTTATTTTTTTTTATGCATTTCTTTTTAACAATTCAGAAGATGGTCAAGAAGACCAAGTTTTGAAATGGAGTGATCGCCTGAGAATAGCCCTTGGTTCTGCCAGGGGGTTGGCATACTTACACCATGACTGCTCTCCGAAGATAGTTCACCGTGATATAAAATCCAGCAACATTCTCCTTGATGAAAACTTGGAGCCTCATGTCTCTGATTTTGGTCTTGCCAAGCTTTTGGTAGACGAAGATGCCCATGTCACAACAGTGGTTGCTGGCACTTTTGGCTATTTAGCACCGGGTGAGTGTTAGTTTTATTATTCAGTGAACTCTTTAAGTTTTTTTTTTTATTATTATTTGAGACATTCTTTGAGCAAGTTTTATCTAGAATCTAAGTGTGATCATTTGGTAATCGTGTTTTTTATGTTCAACTTGAAAACAGAATATCTGCAAAGCGGGAGAGCTACAGAGAAGTCAGATGTTTATAGCTTTGGAGTTCTCTTGTTAGAGCTTGTAACAGGGAAAAGACCAACTGATCCAACTTTTGTAAAGAGAGGCTTAAATGTCGTTGGCTGGGTAAGCTTGATCTCTCTATAACTTTTGTGTTACACGGACTCACTGAAGAGTGAAGATTATAACATCTTTTCATGTGTACAGATGAACACCCTATTGAGGGATAACAGATTGGAAGATGTAGTAGATAAGCGATGCACCGAAGCTGATCTTGAAACAGTAGAAGCAATCCTTGAAATAGCAGCAAGGTGTACAGATGCAAACCCAGATGATCGGCCTTTGATGAACCAGGTATTACAGCTGCTAGAGCAAGAGGTCATGTCTCCTTGCCCGAGCGAATTCTACGAGTCTCAGTCAGATTATTGTTAAGACTGATAATACATAAATGAATTCGGGAACACACATTCTGCTAGAATCCGTGACGACTGCTTCACAAAATTCTGCAATGCAGTGTTTTTGCCTCTCTTGGGATCTTGTATATTGTTTTCTCTTTATCTCCAATGTATGTTGAAGCTGTTTTGACTTAAATTTAGGCTGGTGGGCTTTTAGTAACATAATATAAAATAAAGAGTTAGAAACCAAATGAATCTCAACTACAGATAATCTTAGTTACATTACAAAGCCAAGTCAAATTGTAATCGGACAAGAACACGTTCACTCTATATATACAAACCCTTAAACTTTCTGTGATCTATTATCGATCAAAAATGCCTGTAAATAATAGCAATCATGTTGGTTGTGGTGCATTGTTGTCATGGTATCCATGGCTTGCAACAGCCATTTTTGCAGCAAAAAGCAAGCATTTGAAAGTTTAGCAAGAACTTTTTGTAGATTTCGTATGGATGATGATTAAGGTATAGGTTTTGATTATACCAAGGGGTTTGAGGTTCAGCAGAGATGAAATTGAACGTTTGAGAGGAAAACTCTAAGAAACTATTTGACGAGTAAAAGCTCCAACTGGTTCTTGATTTGGACTGCATGTTGGTTAATTTTTATTTAGGGTCATTACCAAATAGGTTATGGACTTTTTTTCTAATTCCAAATAGTTTACGATTTTTATAAAAGTGATTAAATTGATTCTTCATTTTTTAAAATTGTACTATTTTTAAAAGTCAACTCGGATCGATCGTGACATTTTTAAGGTTTAGTGTGAAAATTTTAGAAAGGGGAAAAAGGGCCCTATGACATGTTAAACTAGAAAAAACCTAAATTGAAAACAAAAATATATATATAAAAAAATCTCAAAAATATTTAAGCTTTTTACGGGCCTTTTTGATTCCAAATATTTGGACCAATACTCGAAATAAATATTTGGATCTCTATAATCTGAAATAAAATAAAAATGGACCTATAAACTAGTACTCACAACATATAAAAATGTAAATGAACCCTTAAATTAATATGAAAACATGAAAATAAATCTTAAATTAATACTTAAAACATGAAAATCTAATCTTTAAAAAAGGGATCGGGGCGGCCAGCCCTCTAGCTAGGGATGACAATTTGACCCGCACCCGCGGGCATCCACCCGAACCCGACCCTGTAGGTCAGGGTCGGGTGTGGATGGTGAATTTACGACCTTCGGACCCGTGAACCCGTTTAATGAAAAACCCAGTGAGTTCGCGGGCGGGTGCGGATTGGAAAAACAAACCTACGGGTTGAACCCGTATAAATAAAATACTTGTATATAAACATATATAGATATTTGAATTATTTTTAGTCGTTTTATTTTTATAGCTATTATTGTTTTGTAATGTATCAAGTAGGGAATTAGAAATGTAAATTTAATTCAATTAAGTATTAAATAGGTGATTACATGTGGAAATTTACAAATGACAATTCGCGGGCTCGCAGGTTTGTGGTTTGTGGGTTGCGGGTTGCGAGTTTGTGGGTATCCTATGGGTGAAACATCCACCCATGAACCAACATTGTTTCGCGGGTTCGCAGATAAGGGTATGAATGCAGCCATAACCCGTGGATTCAAACCCATCCGCGGACCCGCTTACCTACGCGGGTTCGTTAAACGGGTTCACGGATGAACGTGGGTGAGAAAAAAATTTACGGACGAGGGTTTGGATTTTACAAAATCTATCCGAACCCGACCCGCTGCCATCCCTACCTCTAGGGATACAGCAGGGCCGGCTATACTCGACCCTCACAGACAATGGTTATTTTGTATGAAAGTATGAAGCAGAAGCGCCTGATCCCACTGGATCTGAGGTACATAAATCTATTTGTCAGCTTGTCTTTACGTGGAAAAATCCCATTCCTTAGCTGAGGCAGGTCGGTATGCCGATGTGTTCATTATTCACTAGACAAAGCGGGCTGAGATTGCTAAAATACCCTTTGAAAGTAAATAATAATTTAAATAAAAACTAATAAAAACATTAAAAAGATAAGGAAAAAGGGACCACCTCCATCGCCGGACTCCTCATCGTCTGGTGACCTCCTGTCTGCTGGAGGAGACTTTGTGGTTGTTGTTTTCTTTTTGTAGCAAAATAAAGTGATGGACATGGAATCGATTTGGAGTTCCTTGCAAATCTGATGGTTTGAATTCCCATTTCCAGCAGGAAATAATGGTGGGTTTGAGATTTCAAGAACTGGCCATGGGTGTTTCAAGCTTAGATGAATCGATTTTACTTTAATTTTATTTATTGGGTTCTGAAAGTTGTATGAAGTTTTAACAGTGTATTTATAATCTATGTTCGATTCAATTGGATTCAAAAGAATAGCCGTGTAGTGTTAAAAGAATATCATTGAAAAACCTAGTCTTTTTTAAATGCATATTTACAAATCAAATCAAAAGAAAGATATAAATCTACTAATCCGAAAGAAGAAAATTATTTTTATTTTTAATTAATTGAGGTAGGGTCAAAATTTATTTTAATATTTATTTTTAGACCTCACAAGTCACTACAGTACCATAATAATAATAATAATAATTTTTATAATATATATATATATATTGTAAATAATTGAAATAATAACAACTAAAGAAAGAGAAACTGAGATAGATATAATAAAAATAGCAAACAAATAAACGGAGGAGAGAAATATGATTTGCATTGTTTTATTAAGTTTCAGCTGATCAATCTTTCTAATGGTAAACATAAGTCTTATTTATAGACTTTTACAAGAGCAATCAAGTGGAGAGAAAAGGAGAGAAGAGATTATGGGCGGTGACTTATGGCAAGTGATGGTGTTGTCAGGCAAGTGGGAGATAATTTACAAGTGGGAGATGTTTAGGCGGTAGAAATATTACATGTATACACAAATGGTAAAAAGCCACGTGTTATAACACTTTCTTTTGGATTTATACCATTTATATTTCAATTTGATTAGTAAAACTTAATGACATAAAAACTTCAACAATAATATATACATTGATCTTTTGAATCTTACGGTGTTGAACGTTCTTAAAATTATCTTATTAAAAACATTGTCAGAAAAAACCAGTAAGATAAAATCCGATCGAATGCAAAAAGAGTATAGTGCACATATATCCATAATTATTGTTTTCTTCAAAACATTTCTCACATTTATATTTTGTTAGGGAAAACCCAATGAGATAAAAAACTTGAGCAACGATATTCATTGATCTGTCGGATCAAAGTGATATTTATGATGATCTTCTGGATCAAGGTAACATATATATGATGATTAGCAAAATCAAAATAATATTTATAATGACCTTCTTGATCAAGACAATATATACGATGATCAATAGGATAAATGTAATATTTATAATGATCTTTATAGATCAAATGATGTTTGGTAGTGCTTAGAGAATTTACTCATTAAAACCTTATCATGAAAACCCAATGAGACAAAAACCTGATTGAAATGAAAAATAGTACAATGCACATATGCCTCAGTATAATTAAGATACTTTATTTGATATGCTCCCTCTAATGGGACGCTCCCCTTGATAAAAGTTTATTTGAAGCAATTGAAGTGGAGCACAATAATGTTTATTTCATGAAATGCAATAACATCATAAATGAGTAGGGGGATTATAAGCAAACATTTGCTTTATGAAGTAATATCCATATGAAATCTTTTCAATATATTCTGATTGATAGACAAGCATTCCATTTGATTTATGTTTGATCTTCAGGTCGAAACAATATTTTCTTTCTCATTTCTTTATGAAGACACGTGAATATATAATATGTTTTATTATATCCTTATCTTATCGGATATTAACTGAGACGGTTATACTAAATCCGTTCATATAGTTTTTAATCCATATAAGGATTTTTGTATGTTCATCAAATACAGATTATAAGATCTCGATTTATATGCTTATAATATTTTAAATCATTCATGGATTATAAATATATGCATTGAGTGAATCATATAGATAAATGATTACTACGTCTAGAACACGTATTTCAAGCCTTTAAAAGGTAGCCAAATTTATCAAAAATTTGGAACGTAATCGTATTCAATACTTTGAATACTAAGTTTCTGTGAGAAACTTTATACTACAAGTCGTGCCTCACATCTCACAATCTCGTTTTTTTTATTACGTTTCCGCAAAAAAAACCCACTAGTGTCCAATTAGTTTGACATCCCCAGATTTCTGGAGTACTATTGGTCTAAACACGTTCTGTTTGGCTTTTGAAGTCAATTCTTCTTGAATTGCTTCTTTTGATTTAGGCCAATCATACATTTGTCTACAATCAATGATATTATGAAAATCATAATTCTCATTTATAATTTCAGTAGCGCTACTGTGTATAAAAATACATCATCGATGATTGTTTCCTTATGATTCCATATTTCTCTCATATAATTTATAAAAATTTTCTCAATATCTATATTTTTGTATCTCTGTTGGGATTACTTCCATCTCAATGGATTTAGTCATTTCATAGGCTTGTGTCTCTTTAGATATATCAGACTCTTATAAAGTTGATTTAGAGAAGTGGATTTATTTATAACTCGAGTTTTGTTTACTCTTGGGATCCCAATAACAATACTTTTCAAAAAGATTCATAAACTTATGATATGCATCAGATGATTTGTTTGTTGCAATTTTACTTTGATTGTTCTACAGGAACAATTACCCGGTCGGGGTTTATAAGATAACAATTTATAAAATCTTGTTAACCTTTAATATATCAGGTAACAGATTAATAATCATCTGATGATCAATTATTTTTCATATTTGAGAGATATGACAATTGAAATGAGATACATATATATATATCGAGAACCGAGCTAGTATCTCCATTTTGTATATAAGTAACTTTTCATTTATTTTTCTCTTTTAGGGAAACTTTTCCACTTAGAAATTAATCAATATGATAATATACAGATTGTGCGTAACAATATAAACTATCAGAAGTTTAAATGATCTAATAGAAGATTAATCAAATCAACATTAATCTCATAATGATATATAAGCCTTATCTTAGATCATGCCAGAGATACAAATAAGAAGATATACAACACAATCAAACATCTTAAAAACTGAGTAAGTCCCTATATAGAATTCAGTAACTGTATGGAAATAATAAAATTCTCACAATTATTTGGAGACATTTGATAAGTGATTCCCCTGATCCATTTTAATTATGAGTATATCTAAAAATTAGATGTTGAACATCAATCCCAACTGCTTTGCAATATTTATCAAATATCTTGTAAGTTCAATCAAGTTAATATACCTGAAAAACTAATAATCAGTGCAAGTAATATAGAGATGTTTGATAAGAAACAAACATGTGATCATCTCGTAGATGCATCAATTAGAACCATATAATAATAAAATGGATCATTTGGTGGATGAATATGTCCATATATATCCACTTGAATTCTTTGTAGGAATGATGAGGATTCAAAACCAACTTTTATAATAAGATGGTTTTAATGCTAGTTTCTCATGTGAACATACAGTACATAAGTTCTCATTGGATAAAGAATCTTTTAGTTTTTTAATGGATATCTATGAGAATTTTCAATGATTTTACATATCATTGTAGATCTTGTAAATCCTAGGTGACCGATACGATCACACCAAAGTACAAACATTTTTAGATCTGATTTTTTTTTATAACTGCATAAACATCTACACTTTTTATAATAGTTTAATATACTCCAGATGATAAAGCAAGTAACTTTTTTATAATGAGTTTTTACCCTGAATCATGAAAAGTAATGAACATATATTAAATATTCTCATTTCTCATAGTTTCAATATAATATACATTCCTTCGTATATCTTTGAAATTAAACAGATTTCGTTATATTCTGTTTGAATGATATAAAGTATCAATGATACACAATTTAATACCATATTGTAATAAGATTTTGGCTCTTCTAGAGCCTTTAATCAAATTTGTTGGATTTGATCCGGTATTAACTTTATCATTGATGCATTATTTAGTATTGTTTAATAACAATATTCCGACTCTTCCAGAGATTTTTTATTAGATCCGTTGGACCTGATACAGTATTAATATTTGCTCAGAGCAAAATCAAATTTATAAAATATATCCGACTCCGCAGAACCGTATGATTCGTTGCACTCTCGACAAAATATATATTCCCCTTCTGGGAAATTTATGGACATTATATGTAATGTCATTTTATATCTCATTTGAAATGGTAATAATCCCCACCCCCACCCCCCTCTTTTTATAGTTTTATTTTGTAAAACCCTTTTCTCTTATCATGTTCAAACATCCACTTATGGGGTATGTTTTGATATTTCATGAATATAAATATATCCAAATTTACTTTCTTGATAATGCTCTTTCAGGAGCAAGTATAAAATGGATAAAATATCCTTTACAATCTCATTATACGTGATATTAGGATCTTAAATCCTTTTACGATACTCACAGCATCTTGCTGGATGTGTAAATCTTTTTTCTCGAATAAATAATACGTTAGGATCTTAAATCTCTTTTTTTATACTCACAACATCTTGTTGGATGTGTATGAAATTGATAAAATATTATTCTTAATTTCATTTATTCGTTAGGATCTTAAATCTATTTTTTGATACTTATAACATTCTGTTGGATATGTATGAAATGGATAAAATATTATTTCTAATTTCATTTATTCGTTAGGATCTTAATTTTTTTTTGATACTCACAACACTATGATGGATGTGTATGAAATGGATACAATATTATATCTAATTTCATTATTCGTTAGGATCTTAAATATCTTTTTTGATACTCACAACATCTTACTGGATGTATATGAAATGAATAAAATATTATTTTCAATTTCATTATTCGTTAGGATCTTAAAACTCTTTTATGATACTCTCATCGCTCCGTCGAGATGTATTGATTCTTTTGCTTAAATGAATGACATGTAAACATATCACTTTATATATATGAGATAACTTTAAATTCTGAATGGGTTTGAAAACCCTATGTTCAAAATAATGAAGTACGACATTCATGTATGTAACATTGGATCCATAACTCCAGGTTCTCATTGGTTTTCAAAACTGTACCAACTTAAATATCATAAATCTAGAAACTTTAAGTTCTATTTAGGCGGTCTAGCCAATCTCGTATATTGCATATAATTAAATAATATGAATATTTAACGAGCATAATAATTAAATAATTTATTTGAAGACACAACATAAGTCAGTCTCGAGACACAACCTAAGTCAGTCCGAGACACAACCTAAGTCAGTCCCGAGACATAGCCTAAACCAGTCTCATATATTGCATCAAAATAAATGTTGAATATTTAAACAATTTATCTGGAGACACGACATAAGTCAGTCCTAAGGCACAATCTAAACCAGTCCTAAGACACGGTCTAAGCCAGTTCCGAGACATAGTATAAGCCAATCTTATATATTGCATAGAAATAAATGTTGAATATTTAAACAATTTATCTAGAGACATGACATAAGCCAGTCCTAAGACACGGTCTAAGCCAGTCTCGAGTCATGACATAAGCCAGTCTCATATATTGTATAAAAATAAATGATTTCAGGGACATGAGTTCAATCGATATGTACATAAAAATAAATCAAGAACTATAATATATAAGGTCCATTGATGGCATAAACCATCTTATTATATGGAACTATATATATAAAATATCTAGAGGTTAGTAAATTACTCATCAGGGGATCTTATATGAAATCGTGCTAGAGATCTGGATCTTCCATCATGTCTAAAACCAGAGTTAATAAAGCTTGAACAAGTTAAAACAGTACTTACAGGTAAAATTAGCTAAAACTGATGGCACAGTTGCGTCCAGAACGGTTGAAATAGCTGGAAATAGATCCGACTCGGTTGAAAACGGGTGAAAATTATACTGAGTTGAACACAAAACAATTTTGGACTGAGTTGACTCAAGAATATTCTGTTAAGCTAACAGAATGTTCTCTTATGGTAACGAAATATGTTCTCATTGTAACATAATATCCCCCAACCGATGACATGGCATATCACTGACATGTCAATGACGTGGTGATGACGTAGCGCTTATGTGGCGATACAACATGGACTTCTTCCTTAACAATCTACAAAAAAAAACTGGAATTTTTTTAGCGTTGACCTAACTTTGACTGAAGTTAGAGAGTTAGTTAGAGCTCCGTTTGAGATGCAGTCAGTGACGTCGGAATCGTATTTTCGAGAGGAACACAACGGTATCCTCTGACTGAAATGTGATTCGATTGCTTTGAAATTTCTGGACTCAATCCAAAACAAAGATAAAGATGTTCGGACCTTTTTCAAGAATAAAATTACTACTTGCTATGTCTAATTAAATAAAGAAAGATAAACTGAGATAGATATAATAAAAATAACAAATAAAGAAACAGAGACGAGAGATATAAGAGAGAGATATGCTTTGTATTGTTTTATTAAGTTTCGGCTGATCAATTTTTCTAACGGTAAACATAAGTCTTATTTATAGGCGTTTACAAGAGCAATCAAGTGGAGAGAAAAGGGAGAGAAGAGATTATAGACGGTGTGTCAAGGGCTTAAAGTTTGCGCAGCACACCCGTGCGGCACTTAGGTAAATTCTATGAGAATGTTGCTAAGTAAGCCTTACAAGAGAGATTTGAGAGAAAATAGTAGAAGAGCTTGAATGGAAAACAAAGATTGTATTGCTATGAAGGAAGCCTTACAATGCTTTGGATACTAGAATGCTTGAGTTTCTAGGATGATTTACAAATGAGGGGGGTTGGCTATTTATAGGTGAGCCACCTCTTTAAGAAATGTTCTAGATTAATCTAGTCTAATAGTGGAGATTAAGTCTCCAGAATATTCTACATCTAGCTAGAATACTCTACATGTATTTACATGCCTTTACAAGGTTCTAGATTATTCTACAACTATCTAGCTAAATACAAGAATGGTGTAGAGAGGGTTGGGTTGCTAGAGACTTCCAGAAGCTTGACCAATGCTGGAATTATGGAGAAGTCTCAAGAATCTTCTAAGAGCTTGGCATAGTTGTGGCCTTTGTTGGGCTCCTGGGCTTGACAGCTTGCGGCCCATGACATCTTCCCCCACCTAAGTTTGCAATGTCCTCGTTGCGTGGGTGCTGAGTATGTTGGAGTTGGCCACAAGTTGGTTCATTCATGCGGAAGGTCTTCGGCTTAGGAAGCCTCCCTTGAGAGACTGAATTCGAGTCTCGTATCCTTAGCTCGACGCAAGTGGGTTGGCTAGGTTTCGAAGGTGATCCAGCATCTTGGGTGCCTTCTCTCGGTGCCTTCGATCGCTTCCCATGGCTTGTGCGCTTCTTACTCCTTCCAATGCCTACAATCGGCTGGTTCTGTGGAGAAGTGGGAGAAATTGGTGTCTCCTCGAGCCGTACGGGATAACATCCTACATGGCTGGGGTATGCGTCCCACCGGGATGGTGAGTGCCTTGCCCCCGTTAAGAATGCTAAGTGAGTTCACAGCGGGTAGGGGGAAAGCGTTGGCTTGCTTAAAGAACGCCATGCCTAGCACCATTTGGTAGTCATCTAAGGGAACCACCGAGAAGTCAAGCTTTCCACTCCATGGGCCTAGGTGGACAATGACGTCTTTTGCTGTGCCATCAATTTGCTTGGCCAGAGAGTTGGCAGCTTTAATGACGGCGTATTCACCATTGGTGATGCGAAGACCAAGTCGTTTGGCTTCGTCTGTTGAGATAAAATTGTGCGTTGCTCTGGTGTCTAGCATTGCAAGAACTTGTTTTCCTTTGATGGTGCGTTCACGAACATGAGGCCTTTGGTAAGTGTAGGAGGCACGGGTTTCCCTTTGAGTGCATAAAGCTGTTGGAGAGAACTCATGCTTGCTTGGGGCTCGATTGCCTTAGTTTCTTCTAGCTGGGTAACCATGGCATTGAGCATCTTTAGCTTTGGGCATTCACGTACCCAATATGGCCCATCACAAATGAAGCATGGATACTTCGGCTTGATCAAAACGGGTTTGCCTCCATTGGCGTTGTCACACCGGTTGTCGCCATTGGGAGTTCTGTTTGGTCCTTCACTCTTGCGAGTGTGGTCTTTAGACTCGTCTCCCCCACCTTTCTCATGGTTGTCGGTCATTTCCTTTGTCTTGGTGAGGTCGGTAAGGGATTCTGCGGCGGCGATGGCTGCATCAATGTCTTGCACGTTCCGCCTTTCTAGCTCTACTCTCACCCATTCCTTGAGACCATCCATGAAGAGGAATAGTTTGTATTTATCGGACATATCTTCGATCTCGAGGATTAAAGTGGAGAACTCCTTGATGTAGTCATGGATGGATCCGGACTGCTTGAGGCGACGAAGGCGGCTACAGGCATCCTTATCGGCGTTGGTTGGCGAGAACTGCCTCTTGAGTTCTCGTTTAAAGTCTTCCCATGTGCGGATGGGGTGGATAGTATCACCATGCTTGCGTCGCCACCATAGTTGAGCAGAATCCCGAAGGAAGGTGGGAGCATTGGTGATCCGTGTAGCGTCATCCCTAACTCCTTTGGCCTCAAAGTACTGTTCTAGGCCGAAGAGGAAGTTTTCCACTTCCATGGCATTACGGTTGCCGTTGAATGTGGATGGCTTAGGGATTTGGATGGCGCCCCATGTGCTCATGCTAGCGGAGGCACCATTGCCAAAAGTTAGGTTGTTTTTGAATGAAGTCCATTCGGTGCGAACTTCATCCATCTCGGCTCGAATGGTCCGCAACTCTTGCTCGACGAAGGTGCGAGTGTTGCGGATTTCTTGAGTAAATTGGCAGATTTCCTCCCGAATACCCTTCTGGAACTCTTGTAGCTTTGCCTTGGTCGCCTGAGCTATTATGGCTTAATTGGTTTCTATGCCATCGAGATGGTCGACCACGGTGCTCAAGGTCGTTTGCATTTCGGAGAGGACTTCATCGTGGACATCCATGCGAGATTCCAAAGCGTCCATGGATGGACCCTTGGACTTGCTACGCTTGGTGTGGGTGCGTTGCTCGCCACGACCATGCGCTTGCTCTTCCACTATAGCAGCAACTTCGCTATCGGAGGCCATGACTCGGGCTAGCCGTGGTTGCTTAACCAGGCTCTGATACCAACTGTCATGGGCTTAAAGTTTGCGCAGCACACCCGTGCGACACTTAGGTAAATTCTATGAGAATGTTGCTAAGTAAGCCTTACAAGAGAGATTTGAGAGAAAAGAGTAGAAGAGCTTGAATGGAAAACAAAGATTGTATTGCTATGAAGGAAGCTTTACAATGCTTTGGATACTAGAATGCTTGAGTTTCTAAGATGATTTACAAATGAGCGGGGTTGGCTTTTTATAGATGAGCCATCTCCTTAAAGAATGTTCTAAATTAATCTAGTCTAATAGTGGAGATTACGTCTCCAGAATATTCTACACCTAGCTAGAATACTCTATATGTATTTACATGCCTTTACAAGATTCTAGATTATTCTACAACTATCTAACTAAATACAAGAATGGTGTAGAGAAGATTGGGTTGCTAGAGACTTTCAGAAGCTTAACCAATGCTGGAATTGTGGAGAAGTCTCAAGAATCTTCTAAGAGCTTGGCATAGTTGTGGCTTTTGTTGGGCTCCTGGGCTTGACAGCTTGCGACCCGTGACAAGTGACTTATGACAAATGATAGTGTTGTCAGGCAAGTGGGAGATATTTAAACGGTGGAGATATTGTGTGTATTCACAGGTGGTAAAAAGCCACATATATATAGCAACATTCTGACATTCTCGTACTATCATAAATTCACCATTAACTCACTAATTTTTATACATATATATAAAAAAAACAATTAAGTCAATTGCAGTCTCACCAAAAATGGGAGAGAGCTTGAAGAAGCTTCAAGGAAAAGTGGCCATCATCACCGGAGGCGCCAGCGGCATTGGCGAAGAAACGGCTCGTCACTTCAGCAACCAAGCCGCACGCGTCGTCGTCATCGCCGACGTCCAAGATGAAAAGGGTCAAGAACTCGCCCAATCCATTGGACTCCACCGCTGCGTCTACATGCATTGCGATGTTTCCGACCAGGACCAGATCAAAACCGTCGTCGAAACCACCGTCAAAACGTACGGTCAACTCGACGTCATGTTCTGTAACGCCGGCATCATCAGCAAAGCTGAACAGACCATCTTAGATTTCGACCTGTCCCAGTACGAGAAGCTCTTCTCAGTGAACATGCTTGGGACGGCCGCGAGTGTGAAGCACGCGGCGCGCGCGATGGCGGAGGGGAAGGTGAAGGGCAGCATCATATGCACTGCTAGTGTGGCGGCGAGTATGGGGTCTCTGCAGTATACGGACTACACCATGTCGAAGCACGCGGTGGTGGGGCTGATGAGGTCTGCGAGCAAACAGTTGGGAGGGTATGGGATACGCGTAAACAGCGTATCGCCGGGGGCGGTGGCGACGCCAATGATTTGCGAACAGACGGGGATGGAAGCAGAGGAGGTGGAGAGGACTTTTGAGTCGATTTATTAATTGAATGGGGTGTTGAAAGCAAAGCATGTGGCGGACGCGGTGGTGTTTCTTGCCTGTAATGAGTCTGAGTTCATTACCGGTCATGATTTGGCTGTGGACGGCGGATATAAACATTTCTAGAACTCTGATTTTTTTTTTTGTGCATTAATCATTAAAAAAAAGTTTAAGTCACCTAGTCTATTAATTGAGAGATTCTTGGACTGAGTAAGGTGACAGTATCAGAGTGGAAAATGTATCGCCATGCATCCAAATTTTAGGTTTATAATATTGTTATATGTAATGATTAAGGAAATGTAAAATTATGTTGTGAAAATTATAGAAAATGGCATTTCCACCTATAAACGGGCAGAGATGGAATTGTACCCTCAAATGTTTAAGAGGGAAGTCGGCCTTGGTGAAATATATCCATGTGTGGTTGAAAAACTCTGATATTTATTATGTAACTTATTATTATTTATTTTAAAAAAATATATTATGTGACCTGTTGTAATTTATGGTAATCGGATGGCGTTCTACCGTCTTGTCTCTTCCACTTGTTCTTCTTCTCAACTTGGCTTCTCATCGTTACAGTATACAAGTGGGTCAGTGGCCTATTTCATCTTATTTCATCTTATCACCAAAACCTTTCCCTTATTTTTTAGTGCACTCACTTGTGTTTGAGCATTATGACCGTTCACCTCTCCTTTGCTTATTATATGTCTTATATGATTACAAACTCAAAATTATTTTTGCAACTGTAAAAAAATAAAGCAAATACCAACAATTATTTTAATATATATATATTTTACGTGTCAAGTATATACCCTTCACAACCAGGTAATGAGATAGTAGATTTGAATCTCCCCTCCTAAAAAAAACCACGTATTTATATATATATATTTTTTTAAAAAAAAGAGTTTTTATGATTAATATCCATTTTAATAGCTCCAAACAGAGCGGCCAATGAGGTATGGACAGGCGGACCGATTATAGGCCTGACTTGTGCATTAATCTAGACTTAATGCTTCTGGACCTTTTGGTTTTCTAGAGTTGGTTCATTCATGAACCTTGAAATTCTAAAGGTTGTTTAGTTAATCCAGATTCATGAATGCTGGAATTCTAAAGGGTATTCTTTTATGTATCATGGAATTCCAATGGAGGGTTAGATTTAATATGTTATTTAATTAACCTATTCTAGAATTATCCTCAATGTAGTATAAAAGGAATGCACATTCTCATTTGTAATCAACTCATCAAGAAATAAAAAGATCACTAAAGAGTAACAATTGTAGAGTGTTTTTTTATAAACATTTGTGAGTTTCAGAGAGAACAATTTTCTTCTCTCAAATTTCTATCCTAAATACTGGTGGAGTATTCTTGGTTCTCCTTTGTGGCCCACTAATCGCCTCCAACAAATTGGTATCAAAGCCTGGTTCGATACGGCGACCAACAACAATATGTTGCAACCATAACTTCCTCACTTCGATGGAAAGAATTATAGTCGATGGAGCCAGCAGATGAAAGTTTTATACGGTTCCCAAGATTTATGGGAAATTATTGAGAATGGATTTGTTGAGCCGGAAAGTCAAACTAAACTTACTCAACAACAGATCAATGATTTGAAGGAGAATCGCAAGAAAGACAAGAAGGCTTTGTTTTTCATCTATCAAGCAGTTGATGAAGTAATCTTTGAAAGAATCTCCACAGTAACTTTAGCAAAGGTGGCATGGGACACTCTGCAATCAACTTATCAAGGTGAAGATAAAGTTAAAATAGTGAGATTGCAAGCTCTTAGATCTGAATTTGATACACTCAAGATGAAAGATGTTGAATCGGTGGAGGAATTTTTTAATCGTGTTCTTCTAATTGTTAATCAAATGAAAGTAAATGGTGAACATATTACAGATCAGAGAATTGTGGAGAAAATTCTCCGGAGCATGACTAGAAAATTTGAGCATGTTGTTGTTGCTATTGAAGAATCTAGAGACTTGTCCACTTTATCAGTTAATAGCTTAATGGGATCTCTCCAATCTCATGAGCTTAGATTGAAGCAATTTGATTCTACTCCCTTAGAACAAGATTTTCAATCTCAAGCTTCTTTTAATCAAAACTCTAGAGGGAGAAGAGGTGGACGCGGTGGTAGCAGAAATTCTGACTCTCGAAGCAACAACAATGAAAGCAAGTAGGAAACAAATTCTTTTTCAGACCGAGGAAGAGGAAGAGACAGAGGAAGAGACCAAGGTAGAGGTCGTTGTAATTACTCTCATATTCAATGCTATAATCGCAATCGTTTTGTCCATACTCAAGCATATTATAGATTGAAGAAAAATGATGGCGATCAAAAGAAAAATTATGGTGATCGAGACAATTCAAATTTCATGCATGAGGAACATAATAATGGAGAAAGTACTCTCTTTCTAGCTTGTAAGGCACAAGAAGGTATCACTTAAGAAGTGTGGTATGTTGATAGCGGTTGCAGTAACCATACGTCGGGCAACAGAGACATTTTTGTGATTATGGATGATTCTCTCCAAAGTGAAGTCAAGATTGGTGATGACGAACGACTTCAAGTAAAAGGAAGGGGCACTATTCTTGTTCAGACAAAAAAAAGGTGTTAAACGGATCAACAATG
This sequence comes from Dipteronia dyeriana, assembly GCA_032871835.1. Lineage (NCBI taxonomy): Eukaryota > Viridiplantae > Streptophyta > Magnoliopsida > Sapindales > Sapindaceae > Dipteronia > Dipteronia dyeriana. Next base: position 77,676,102 of record CM065295.1, read on the forward strand.
TGTTTTATGTTCCAGGCCTTAAACACAACCTATAGAGTGTTGGGTAGCTTTTGCAGAGAGGACACAATGTTACTTTTAAAGATGATGTGTGCGAGATCAAAGATAAAATTAGTGGTCTCATTGCAAAGATAAAGATGACTCAAAATAAAATGTTCCCTTTGAATCTTTCATATGGCCAAAGTTCTTGTTTCAACACTATGGTGAAAGATCCTTCATGGATGTGGCATTTACGGTATGGACATTTGAGTTTTCACTCATTGTCTTATATGTGTCAAAATCACATGGTAAGAGGAATGGAAAACATTAGTCAGAAAAATGATCAAGTTTGTGAAGCATGTATTCTCGGGAAGCATCTCCGAAATCAATTTCCAGTTGGCAAGGAGAGCCTCAAACCCACTTGAATTAGTTCACATTGATTTATGTGGACCTATGCGATCACAATCAATTGGAGGTAATCGATATTTTCTTACATTTATTGACGATTACAGCAGAAAAACTTAGATTCATGTACTTAGAGAAAAAAGTGGAGTTTTTGAATGTTTCAAAACTTTTAAAGCCCTTATTGAAAATCAGAGTGGTTATAGAATAAAAACTTTACGCTCTGATCGTGGTGGAGAATATGTGGCTTTGAAAAGTTTTTTGAATGAAAATGGAATTCGGCATCAGTAAACTTTTCGCTACACTCCTCAGTAAAATGGAGTGGCCGAGAGGAAAAATATAACCATTATGGAGTTGGCAATGAGCATGTTGAAAGCCAAAGGGATGCCTGATGAATTTTGGGGCGATGCTATAACATGTGCTGTCTACCTATTAAAATGTGCTACAACTAGAAGCGTTCAAGGTATGACTCCTCAAGAAGCTTGGAGCGGATTCAAACCATGTGTCAGCCATTTGAGAGTTTTTGGAAGTATAGCTTATTCTCATATTCCGGATGAGAAAAGAGGTAAGATGGATGATAAAACAGAAAAATGTATTTTGGTGGGACATAGTGAAAGTTCAAAAGCTTATCGTTTGTATAATCCCATCTCAAAGAAGGTGATCGTAAGTAGAGATGTGCAATTTGATGAGGAAAAGTCTTGGCAGTGGAATATTATTGCTGATCAAAAGCAGAAATCAATTTCTATTGATTTTGAAAACAACAAAGATGCACAAGTGGTTGAACCAGACGAAGCTGGACCATTATCCTCATCTTCGAGTGATGAAGAATCACATTTGCCAATGAGATCATCTCGACCGCATCTACCATCCAAAAGGTACCCCTCAAATGACTATGTCATGGTTACTACTGATGGTATGGATTTTGCATTATTTATAGATACAGACCCAATAAATTTTGAAGAAGCAGTCGAAAAAGAAAAAATGGAGGATGGCCATGAATCAAGAGATGGATGCAATTGAAAGAAACAAGACTTGAGAGTTGACAGAACTTCCGAATGGAAAGAGTGCTCTTGGTGTGAAATGGGTTTACAAAACAAAAATTCATTCAAATGGTGAAGTAGACAAAAACAAAGCAAGACTTGTTGTAAAAGGCTATAAGCAGAATTTCGGTGTCGATTATGAAGAAGTCTTCGCTCCTGTAACCCGCTTGGATACAGTTCGTCTACTTTTATCATTGGCAGCTCAGAAAGGATGGAAGGTGCATCAAATGGATGTTTGGCTTCCTAGAAGAAGAAGTATATGTTGAACAACCACCAGGTTATGTGAAGAAAGGAGAAGAAGACAAGGTGTACCGCCTGAGGAAAGCATTGTATGGACTAAAACAAGCCCCAAGAGCTTGGTATAGTTGAATTGATAGTTTCTTCCTAAAAAATGGATTCAAGAGATGTCCATATGAGCATGCACTCTACACCAAAGAAGATGAAAGTGGTAATTTTCTTATTGCTTGCTTATATGTTGAAGATCTTATTTTTACAGGAAATAGTGTGATCATAGGAGATGATTTTAAAAGGTCCATGATGAAAGAGTTTGAGATGACAGACCTGGGACTTCTTCATTATTTCCTTGGAATTGAAGTTAAGCAATCACACGAAGGAACTATTATTTATCAACAGAAGTATGCAAAAGATTTGTTGAAGAAGTTCAAAATGGAAAAGGTTGTCCCTTGCAACACTCCTATAGAGACAAATTTGAAGCTAAGAATAAATGATGAAAGTGAAGAAATTGATGCTACTCTTTATCGAAGCCTAGTTGGAAGTTTGATGTATTTGACAACAACAAGACTGGATTTGATGTTTTCTGTCAGTATGTTGAGCAGATTTATGTCTTCACTAAAGAAAAGTCATTAGGAAGCTGGGAAGAGAATCCTTCGATATGTAGTTGGTACTGTTGATCAAGAGATTCATTACAAGAATCTACAAGAGCCAAACTTGATTAGTTACAGTGACAGTGATTGGGGTGGAGATGCTGACAATCACAAAAGTACACCAGGCTATGTTTTTAATGTTGGTTCAGGTGCTGTTTCTTGGTCTTCAAAGAAACAAGCAGTTGTTGCTCTCTCTACTACAGAAGCAGAATTTATTGCTCTATGTGCAGCTGGTAGTCAAACTCTTTGGGTGAGATGGATGTTAAAAGAATTGAAGTGCTATCAAAAGGAAGGGACATTGTTGTATTGCGATAATAATTCTGCAATTGCACTTAGCAAAAATTCAGTTTTTCATGGAAGAATCAAGCACATCAGGATCAAGTATCACTACATTCGAGACTTGATCAAAGATGGAGAAGTTGTGATAAAGCATTGCAAGACACAACATCAAACTGCAGACATTTTCACAAAGGCATTAAAGACAGAAACGTTCGTCAAGATGAAGGAGAAACTTGGTGTCATGCAAGTCTAGATTAAGGGAGGATGTTAGAATATTAATCTAGACTTAATGCTTCTTGACCTTTCGGGTTTCTAGAGTTGGTTCATTCATGAACCTTGGAATTCTAAAGGTTGTTTAGTTAATCCAGATTCATGAATGCTGGAGTTCTAAAGGGTGTTCTTTTATGTATCATGGAATTCCAATGGAGGGTTAGATTTAATATGTTATTTAATTAGCCTATTCTACAATTGTCCTCAATGTAGTATAAAAAGGACTGCACATTCTCATTTGTAATCAACTCATCAAGAAATAAAAAGATCACTAAAGAGTAACAATTGTAGAGTGTTTTTTTATAATCATTTGTGAGTTTCAGAGAGAACAATTTTCTTCTCTCAAATTTCTATCCTAAATACTGGTGGAGTATTCTTGGTTCTCCTTTGTGGCCCACTAATCGTCTCTGACAGTGCTAAAGCCGGGTCAGCTTTTGGAAAAAAATATATAAATTCATTAGATCACAGCTATTGATTACATCACCTGTTATATCAAACTACTATATTATATTATTATATTGAATTTTACACTATCAAATCAGGATAGTTAGTGCTTTATATTATATTATTATATTAAATTTTAGACTATCAAATCAGGATAGCTAGTGCTCTACTCTCTCGATCCGAATTCACATCAAATTTGTACAGTTATATTGTAACTATATATTCAATTGATCTCTGTAAATTTACCCAATCAAACTAGTTTCATTCTAACTAAAGATGTATGAATATACATGCTTCCTTTATATGATATCAAAATACCCACACACAAAAGACAATACAATCTTACAGAAATTAAAATAAGGGTCATGTTAGTGTTACTATGTAATACCAATATTGACAGTTTGGTAGACCTAAAAAATGAAAAATAAACATCGTACAGTGTTATTATTAAATTAAAGTGAACGAGAGAACGTGTGATTTTACAGATTCCACTCAACCTCTCTGTTTATGTAATTTGTTTAATATATTCATGTTAAGAGGTAAAGCTGGTTATGTCCTCCTATTTAAATGTGTCTTTGCCTTTCAACTATTGAAATTTCTTCATAAAAAAATTACATTATTCTTTTAGTCTATCTTAATAAAAAAATCCTAGGTACGCCTGTGTATGGAGTAGGTTATTCCCATGGTTGTAGTTGTAATTTATTTGCCAGCAACATTTATTGCCAAATTTTGATGATTGAATAGCTTTATTTATTTTTATTCTTTAACCATATACACTTTTGCTTCCAAATTGTCACTTATATTTGAATATTTTTGGCAACTATTAGACTAGTAGTTGCATGAATTGAGTTTATCATTAGAAAATGGATTTAGATCCATGAGAAAGTTAATGGGTAGTTATTAGAGACTTTTTTTTTTTTTTGAGATTTAAGTTTTAAGTTTTGATTTTTATATACCTTTAAATTGAAATTCAGTGATTCATAACTAACATAATAACTATACTTTATACGGTAGCTAAACCCTTAGAAAACATATGTATTGAAACTCAAAACACACTTCAGGTTATATTCAAGATAGATGTCTTTTCATAGATAGCCTTATAATTATCCATTTTCCATAGTTTTATTGTTTTTAAAGATCTTTCCACATTTTTTAATTCATCGTAGGTCAATGCACATTAATCCTTTTATGGATGTTGCGGACATTTGGTTTTTATTTTAAGTAATACTATACGGTCAAAATAATTAGTCTAAATTTCAATCTAAATGATATGGTAGGTGAGTTGTCATCACCATACATAACATAAGATAATATGGTTAACGAAAAAACTACTTACCATACCACATCATTTGGATTGAAATTTAAACTAAAATTTTGAGTTATCTAGTATTAAGTCCCGTCCTACAGCTGTTTTTCAGTCCATTTTCGTTTTTATTTTTCAAAAACAATTTCGAAAACGCGTTTGTTAACCGTTTTTCATTTTATTTTCGAAAAAAAAAACAAAACCAGTATTAAAAGTGAAAGATTTGAAAAAAACAAAATACTTGTTTTTCGTTTTTCGCTTTTCGTTTTTGTTTATCATTTTGTTTATCAATTTTTTTATATTAAAAAAAATCTTAAACTATTAATTATACTGTTATGCGTTTGATATGACTAGGACAAGATGGAACAAGATTTTTAAATTACCAAAGTGCCCCTCTTATATATATTATAATTATTATTATATATATTATAATATATAAAATTATAATATAGTTTTATACAAATATTATATAAACTATTATATATTATAATATTTACGTAATTAGTAATATAATATTTTATAATATATTATGATATATATAGGATATAATATCATATATTATTTATTATTATATATAAAAATATAATATAAAAAATGTAATAATATTTCATATATTAAAAATGATGATAAATATTATACAATTATATTTTTATTATATAATAATATATATAAATTATAATTATTTATTTATAATTTAAGAGTTCAGTTTTGATTAATTCATTTTTTTGATATTTTATTTTGAATTGATTTTTGATGTGTTACTTTTGTTTAATTTAAAAATTATAATACAAAAATTATATTGGTTAATTATTTAATCAATTTTTTTATAGTTGTAATAATATTAAACAAAATACTAAAATTGATATTTCAATTTTTGATAGTTTTCGGTTAACCTACCAGATGCGTTTTTTCCGTTTTCATTTTTAAAATACAGCTTTCAGTATTTGCTACCAGACGCGTTTTCAGAATACGAAAATAAAACCAAAAATACTGTTTTCATTTTCATTTTTATTTTTGAAAAACAGCAACTGAAAAACGCTTACAAGACGGGCCCTTAGTGTTTTATTTTTTTACTTTTGATTTTTGGGTAAAAAAAAAAGGTTTTGGAGCACACCAAAGTTTTTTACAGCTTGTAATATATAAAGTTATAAACTAAATTGACCAAAAGAAAATCAACCCAAAATTAACAAAATTATGAAAACAAATTATCAAAAGAAAAGATAACAGAAAAAATAGAGCATCATACAAATTTCTGAATCAAGATCATCAATACTCATCGTTGTCCCATTTCCCAAGCACATTGACATGTCCTTTCTTGTCATTTGCATTATTTTCTTCTATTGTGATTTTTTTCTTTCCAACATTATATTCAACACAGCGGCCTTATTAAACAAAATTCAATAATGAAGTAATCATTTTGATATTTTTTTCCATGAATATAATTACACCATGCTCAATAACTTACGGTTTCTATGCAGTATGTACAAGTTGCAGGAAATTTACTTTGACCATGATTTTAAACCAAAATTTCCAAGTTATTTCAATGCTATAATAAGTGGAAATCGTGAGATATGTCACCATTTTTTTTTATGTGTTGCAATGATGTCACCGTTTTAATAACTTAAGTTTAAAAGACACTTATTATAGTGAACTAACCAAATTACTCTTAAATAATCTATTTTTTATTCCCATTGTCCTTCCATCTACACTTTGAAAATGATAACTCCTCTTTCTCTCTCTCTCCCCAAAATAGTTGTCTAAAAATTAATCTACAACTCCTCTCTCTCCAGATTATGCATAAGAAGATAACATATATTTATGATCTTCGTTTATATATTTTCATATATTGCTGTGTGGTTTAACTATATATTCATTCGTTATGATTTGTTGTCTCAGTCTTTATATGAATATGTGGTTTAACAATGCTCGATTCTTTTAAATATGTGTTCGATTTGACTACAAATATACTCGATTTAACTAAACCTAATTTCCAAAAAACAAATGCTCGATTCTTTAAAAAATATCCTCATTCATTTTTCAAATTATCGAGAATATTTTTAAAAGAATCGAACATTTTGTTTTTTGGAAATTAGGTTTAGTTAAATGGGGAAATTGTGAGAAATGTCACTTTTTTTGGTGAGTTGCAGGGATATCACCGTTATAATAAGTTAAGTTTAAAAGACACCTATTATGGTGAGCTACCAAAATTGTCCTTAAATAATCGATTCTTTATTATTTAAAAACCTCTGTCGTCCAAAAAAGTTGTCTGAAAATCAATCAACTACTCCAGGTATCTCTGCAAAAAACGAGCTCCATTCTAGATATTGCACAAGAAGGTAAATAAATATTTCTGATCTTCATTTCCATTTTTTATTGTATTTCTGTGTGGTATAATAATGTATGAATATTTATAAACATGTTGTCTCAATTTTTTTTGTTTATGTCTGGGAGTTGTAAACTTTTAAAAAATAATGAATGAACATGTATGAATTTTTTTTTGTATATATATTTGGCCGACTTGATTTGAAATCGTGCAAACAAGTTTAAATTCTTGGGCATAAAAGCTGGAAAGCATTTTAAAAAAGCTCGAAACATTTGAAAAAAAGCTCGATCAAATTATAAAAAAGCTCGATCCAAAAAATAAATGCTCGATTCAAAAAATAAATGCTCGATACGTCACAAAACAGCTCGATCTTTCACAAAAAAAGCTCGATCCCTTAGAAAAAAAAGCTCGACCCCTCACATAAAAAGCTTGATCCCGTACAAAAAAAGCTCAATTCCTCATAAAAAAAGTTCGATTTCTCACAAAAAAGCTCAATCTCTAAAATAAAAAGGTCGAACCATATTTGAAAAAAGCTCGAGCCATATATAAAAAAGCTCGATGATGTACAAATAGAGCTCGGTCCTGGACAAAAAAACTCAATCCCGTTCAAAAAAGCTCGATCGGTTACACATTTGATTTTTGTTTAATCCTTTATAATTGTAAATTTAATATTAAATATTTATTTCTTAATAATGGTTTTTGATGATGATTTTGACAGGGCAATGGATAGAGTGAGAATAGTCATATCTTACAACAGTCGATGAGAGCAATTACCCGACGAAAATCAGAGGTATTTAGGTTCCGATAACCAAGGTTTGTATGTGTCAAATAATTTGAGTTACGATGAACTGGTGTCGATCATGCAAACCATTGTGAAGTTTGATGGAAACAAATATAGTGCTGATCTACAGTCTATATCAATTGTTCATGGGACTACATGTCGTATATTTATAAGAAACAATGATGATGTTCAGTTTATGCTAAGGGAAGATAGAGTGATCCCTCAAGTATGTGTTAGTTTAATCGAGAGGCCAACAGGAGGTGTCATTGGTGAAGATATCCATTATCGTGATAACACCCAACAATTTCGATCGTCAGGCGGAAGCAACAAGTTGTTCACAAAAAGAAGTGGGATTGATGGTCGGGAAAACATATGTGCTGTCCCACCGGAAGTAGCCGCCCATGATGATATACTAGGACCTCAATTCGACGATGTATTTGGTTGTCAAATTGAGATGAATGGTAGGCAGTACAACCACCAATACAATGAGATCTACAATGACATCAACAATGAGTAAAATACAGCACCGAATGTTGGACTGATTCATGAGGTGGATAATGAGGGCAATTTCAATTCTGTAGAAAATGTAAAGGACAATGAGGATGATGAAGAACCTATCCAAACGGAAAGACGTGTAAGACATGTACACATATTTAGTTCCAGTGCATCAGATATTGCTGAGACCTCCGAGGTCCAGGCTAATGCAACTCCAAATGATTCTGATAATACCACAACATGGGTTATTCCAGAAGCAGAATCATACTCGTTTGGTATGGGTGACAGTATGAACTTGGTTGAAGATAAACCTACAAGCATGATATATAAAGGGCAATTTTTTCCAACGAAAATGGATTTGAAGAGACTAGTAGGCCATTTTGCAATGCGGCAGAACTTCGAGTGGAAGGTTAAAAGGTCCAATAAGACAACATTACATCTAGTTTGTTTGATGGAAAATTATACGTGGAAGTTAAGAGCGGTGAGGAGAGATGAAAGCACATACTTTCAAGTAAGAAGTTTTGTCAACGAACACACTTGTCCGTTAGAGGAAATTCACCGCCGCCATCGACAAGCTAGTGCAGTTATAATTGGAGAAGTTATTGCACCTAGACTTTAACAACAAGATGGTCGAATAATGCGTTCTTCCGAAGGACATAATCGCCGATATGAAATCAATGTATGGAATCCAAATCATGTACAACAAGACATACGCCACCCTCGATTATGCGTTGTCACTAACATAAGGAACACATGAGGAAACCTTCAAACTGCTTCCATCATTTGGTTACCTTTTGGAACAAAAAAATCCCGACACAATCACTGACTTATAGTGCGACGAATATGGTAAATTTCTATACTTTTTCATGTCGATTGGTGCCTCACTTAGAGGATTTCGGATGTGTATGCGTCTAGTCATTGCCGTTGATGGTACCCATTTGAAGGGACGATTCCGGGGTACAATGTTTGTTGTAACAGCACAAGATGAGAATGAACAGGTGTATCCAATTGCTTTTGGGTACGACGACTCAGAAAACAACCTTTCATGGGAATGGTTTTTGGATTGCTTGAAGGGTGCCCTAGGTCATATTGATGAGCTAGTTTTCATTTTCGATAGGCATGCAAGCACTGAAGCAGGGATTTTTAAAGTGTTCTCTTATGCCACCCATACCTTATGTTGTTGGCACTTTGCTAAAAATATTAAGAATCGATTTCATAGGAAGGATGTTGCCGCAAT